>CAMXCT020000117.1:0-40000 GCA_947184155.2 Cladocopium goreaui | reverse complement strand
TGTCACTTGGAAAGGCTGTCCAATGTGCCAAGCGCCATCAAGCGCCCCTTCCACACTCCACACGCATGAGCCAGCTGTCCTTCACACTGCCAGGCAAGGTCAGAGACAGACTGTCACGGGAGACTAGGCCGCCGTTCAATTTTCCGCACTCTGTGTCTGTCACAGCCTCCTCGACAATTTCACGCAAGCATCGGAAAAGGTTCAGCTTGCCTGCCAGTGCCGGCACAATGTCGGCTTCCAGTTGCCAAACCAACCAAATCGCTCACAGAAAAGACTGTCTGTCTCGTCACTTACTGGCAAGAACGGTCGCTGATCTGTCTCTCTCTCTCTCTCTATATATATATATATATATGTGTGTGTGTGCGCGCCTAGGTCAAAGGTCTGAAATTGATTAAAATGGTGGAAATCCCCAATACCCTTTTTTTTGCAAACGACATCCAACAACTCATCCATGCGCATGGCACTCCCCTACACACAACTCCATGTACTCCATACTATAATATGACTCCTCTGATCTCCTCTGTACAAATTCAAAGCGACAGAAGGATGCACATTGGGGGCTACAGCAACACTCATAATCCACGCTTTAACACTATATTCACTAACTTGTGGGGTGAGGGTTGGGGAGCACTGGAAAGCGAGACCGTGAAACCTTACAGGCGCAGCGTGCACGGCCAAGACTGTCACAATAATAAGCAGCCCAAAAACATCCAAGACGCTGGGTCTGGAATGACTCGATAAGTTTAAATGGTTTTCGTGATACAAACGTGATAGCAAGTTTGGGCTCGTGTCGGTGAAGCACAATTTTCACCCCCGTCCAAAGCATTCCAAAGCCATATGTCATCCAATTTATCATTCCAGATCATCCCAGTCATCCCAAATCCTTTATCGTATCGTACTGTAAATCGTGGTGCTGTCTGCCCAGATCTGATCAAGGTCGTCTTGCAGCCGCGTCAGCACTTCGGCCCTTGTAGGGGGCTCGGCCATGGCCATGCCCCGCGAGACGATTCTGTCAAGATGCTCTTTGATCTCTTTGCTTCAGATTGGATGCAAATCCTGATGCCTCTAGGAACCGCTGGTTTGCCGCTGGTTCTCGTTAAAGTTCTAACATGTTCTGATCTGGTGCTCATTGGCGCTCATGTTTCTGACACACTGTTGAATGCAATATCGGCGGCACAATCAAACCCACGCGAACATCCTTGATTGACAAAGCCAATGCCACAATGATCCATAGTTTAACCCACAACAGAATCCAGAATAATCCTGACATTGGCCTTTAATAATGCCACACAAATGAAGCAACCTCTACAGTACAGTATTGCATGAACATGATGTTTTCACCCCGTTTTCGAGCACTTTATAATCTTTATATTCTAATCATTTCTAATCAGGTGTGGGCGTTTTTGCCACCATATTCCTCCTTCACTCAAGACATTACTCAGTTGGTTCAGATATGTTCAGATCAACCTAGAAGACCCGATCTCAGATGGCCAGTCATTGCCAGGGTCCATCACAACAGCACATCAACAGGGCCTGGCATGCGAGGGCCTGATTGCCAGATATTGCCAGGTTGGTGACTGTGGATGACTGTGGATAACCGTGGTATGGAAATGATCTCTGCTATGTGCGGCTTGCTGTCATTGCTCAGCCTAATGATGTCAATGAGAAGAGAATCCAGCTGTAATGAGTGATGCCCCGGTCTGTGGCAGGATCAATTTTGTGCAGTTGCTAGAACTAGTCCCGCGGAATGAAGACCAATATGGGTTAAGACAAGGGGAGAAACTAACGACTAACCAGAATAGCCGGAATGGGTGTGCATGAGTTGCTGAAGCAGCACATGTGGATAAAGCAAGCAAACACAACAAATGCATGGCGGGTTAACAGAATGGCTTTGAAAACTGCAAAGCTTCCAACACTTGTGCTCTTAATGACAGTCAATGCTTCAATCAGCACTACTACAAATATTGTTGCGCATTTTGCATCATCTTGTGCATTTTCTGGTTCATCCATTTCCTGCATCAAAACTCCTGCCCAAGATCGCCCAAGTTTAGTTGCGCTGAGTTTGCGGACTTCAGCCAAGCCAGGCACCAAACACTTCAGGGCTCCAGACCTTGGGCTCAGATGAACTCAGTGGGCCCAGCCACTGAGTGCATGTAACGCCGTCAAAACATATGGGAAAATATGTCATATGGGTATCATTGGGTATCCGTATCATTCCGTATCACATTCATAAACCAAATTTATGAGTAAGTTGGGATAACTATGGAAAACATGTTTGTCAAGAGAAAGATCTCATGTGATGCCATGCTCCAAGGAGCGCCATCGACTTTAGTCCTCGATCATCTGGATGTCGCCTTCAAACAATCGGCATGTTACAAATTACAATCTTTCTTCCCGAAGTTTGTAGCTGCAAAAAACCAGTGAGAAAGTAAACCTCAGCCATAGAGTTGAGTAAACACATCATCCAAATGTCAAGAAAGACTGCTGAAGGGTGCTCATTGGTTGATAAGAGTATGATGGAACTGAAAAGTCTTAACCTATCTCAATCTTATGTTTTCTCTGTACCTGCGCGTCCTCTTTTTCATGCAATATTGATTGATCCACTCCTTTTATTACGTAGGCTGGCATTTCAGCTCACAGGGCTTTCCCGTGCTGCATGCACGTTCTTTGTATAACTTCTGTTACTTCATGCCATGTCTTATCATGTCTTATCATGGCTTATCCCGATTCCTTAGACTTTCTATCACTGTACTGACGTCACGAATCATCCCCGCAGCTACTGCACCTCAGTGCCAGCATTGCCAACTCCGCCAAACCTCAGACCCCCGGGGCACCCAGGCTATCCGATTTAATCATTTACTACTCCATTACACTTACACTGGCACATGCAGAGCACATAGCATTATTATATTATTATATATTATTATATCATTGTATAGTATTAGATCTATAGATGATATATAACAATGTGTGTGTGCGTGTGAGGTACCTAACAAATCCCGCATCAATCATAGCAATCTAATTGGCAGAAATTAGCCACTAGACTCGACATGTACTTTGCACTTGGGATTGTTGATGGCAAGCAACCCAATTGTCCAGCGAGGTCAGTGTTGCCAGAATGACGCTTCAGCAAGCACCACAAGGCCTAAGTGGCTGCCGGAGAAGGATCCTCAAAATTCTGCTTTCCCACCAGAATGAAGTCCGTCATCCTTCAAACTCCAAGGCACTTCCAATTCTTGGGGTCACCGAAAACTCAAACAAAAGGCGGAAAAACGTGTTTTTCAGCGATGTTACGATGTTCAAGAAGGCTTTCGCCCTGTCTTTTCGCATTACCCAGTTCTCAACACGTTCTCCCTAGGCCCGTGGCGGCCAATGCCGCCGTCAGAACCTCAGGGCAAAGTTGGTTCACTGCAACTACAGTATATACGAATATATAATAATATATATATATTCCATTATATTCCGACCATGGTAAATCCCCACCGAATATATTTGTAACCATTCTTGTCGCCGAGCTGCCGTCAACCAGCTCTGGTTTCTATTCAAACCAGCTGAGGAAAGAACCACTGGACGCGTTTGATGCTGCTGCAAAGCAACTTTGACCTTGCATAGGTTGAAGATGGTTGAAGTGTTGGGACATGGGACCCACATCCAGCAAATCAAGAAAGGCCAGGGAGTCCTGAAAGAAATGATGCCCCTGTTTGCCGGCAGCCAGCAAATTTCACGTCCAAACAGGATGGATACAAATCCAAAGCCCTTTGAAGCAGTACTAGCCATGCTCAAAAACATGTGCACTCCGTGCTCTGCACCCCGTATGGCCAACTGAGCTTTCCAGGGCTGAATCCTACCCCAAGCTGAAGCTCAGACCCGTTGGAGTCCATCTGCCTGCACAATGGCTGCCTGACGGATGGGGCTGGACCCTTCATCGATACCCGTGGCAGCTGCATTGGCTGAGCTGACTGTGGCATACCGCGACAGGCCTGGTTGTTGGGGTTGTTTGCGGCGAGATTTCCCAGAGCACCGAAAGCCATTGTCTGCAGGCGAGCCTTTGCAGGAACCATCAGGAACCGAGAAACCACAGAATGTGTCAAATCCTGATGCGATGATGCTGACGGATTTGTCTTGCTTGGCTCGTTGCATGCTTGGAAAATCTCGTCATCGCATCAACAATGACCTCGTCAGAAAATACAAGTAGCAAAAAGAGGGTTGAAGCTACACCCAAGAAGTTATGCTCGAGCAGTTTGAATCCAGGGATCCAGATCCACCTGAAACATCTCACCCTAAGGATTGGACTTCAATGCTTCGACAGGCCATGATTGATGACCTCAGCTTCATACTCATCGGGCAAGCTGGCTCCATTCATCACTAGTTTGAAGCAGGCATGTTCATAAACTGATGTAGAAGTTTCCATTTTATGATCTAATGATCTCTCATGCGCGAGCAGCTATGCAAAAAACACCATGAAAGTATATAGCATCATGCATCTCAAATTGTCAGACTTCTGACCAATTGTTTGCGAGGCTTGAGAGCTCTGCTGGTTTAGTGGATGGTTCGCAGCCAAACCTGCGATGCGGGTACTCAACAGCCCTTGTGAACAGTTTGGTTTCGCCATGCTTAGCGCGGCCTGCCAACGCACCGCAACCTGAAGCCAAAAGCCTCACACAAAATCAAGGCCAAACAAAGGATGTCAAAGGATGTCAAAGCGGGTTGGGGATGGTTGGGGATCATTGGGGATGGTTCGGGAGTTATGTTAGCGTGTTGGTTGTTGTGATATCTGTTGATCCGATGCTCAATGTTTGTTCTTTGTTTTCTTGGTTTGCGTATGTGTGTGTGTGTGTGACCGGGAAAAAATTGATGCTAGCTTACCATGTTTACAAACTCTTTATGAAAGTTTTGATGCTAGTTACTCATGTTTCCAGCTTCCTAGTCCATCCTACCAATGTTCGATCACTCTGATTTGTGTAAGGCCCAATATTTATGCCTGCCGTTTAGTTCACCAGTAGCCATCGATAGAAGTGTTAGATTGATGAATGCAGGCAATACTATTCATGAATTCCTCCAAGATCTGTCAAGTAATGGTTGTGGTGGGTGGTTACGTCATTGATGTGGCATCTCAATCAGAGAACCAAATGTGCAGGAAGTCATAGAGACAACTGGGGATCTCTTGGGAGATCTTGGGATTTGACATTTAGGATTCGTGGAATTTAGTGGATACACTTAGGATATTCTGGCTTCAGCATCAGCTGAGACTGGCACTCAGAGTCACCTTCAAATCTTCGCATTGCCTTCCATCATCAGCATCCAGCTAGCATCATGACAGCAATACATGTGCATGTATATATACGTATGATTAATCATTGCTGTGTGTATACGTATAGATATTGCCGTGCATTGAATCTGACTTGGATCTGGCCTCAATGGGACCTCATGCATGTGGACCTAATGGACTCGCAAACATCTGCATACTGGGGCATGTACCCCCACGACTTCCTCCACTGCACCGTTGGTTGCTGCTGCCTCGGCGCATCTGATTGAAACCCAGCTACCAAGGCGCTAAATATGGGTATCTAATGGTATCTAGATGTATCCAGCATAGCTCAAACACTAGCTCAAACATTGGGACCGTCAATTCAACCATCAAATGTTGATCGATTTTATTGGGGGTTGCCATTCCTCATAAGGATAAATGACCGTACTATAGGGCCCCATACATCTCTACAATATTGTTGAAAATGATCCCTCAGTGATTGTGCAATTTGCAAATGAACCTCATCTGCCTGGTGTTCTTATGCGTTCCCTAGCCATGCCCACGTCCAAAGAGGTTCTGATCACTTGGAGCACAGACTGCTTGCAGCTCCGCCCAGCCAGCTGTTCCACTCATCGCCGCAGCTCCTGCCTACAGCACGGTGCGGCCAATGACTTGTAAGAAATTGTTGAATGATGGTTCAATATGGTTCAATATGGTTCAATATGGTTCAATATGGTTCAATGCTTCATTAATTTTCTTTCCAATCCCATTTAACCTGTGCCATCCTCCACCATTTCATGTTCCCCCAAGGGAAAGGATCTTTGGTGTCAGACCTGCCTCCTGCACAGCTGCGTTGCTGTTGTGCCGTCGCATGGCGGCAGTGATGGCCTGTTTCAAGCGCTCGGGTCCGGCAAAGACTGCCCGGATGAGTTTTGATTTGGATGATGCAACATCAAACACAGGTTGATGCAACAAAGCAAGGTTGTAAATGCAAGGCTTGCGACATTTCTCTCATCAGATATTAATATCATTTGACCATTGACTTCTTACGTCCAGACCTCCATTGCAGCACAGCATTGCTGTGTGGAGAGCCGCTGCTGGCAATGGGAGAGCCAGTTGCTGAGCCTGGTCAGAAGATCGTCTCGACATTCCCAGTTCTCGGAAGTGGATTAAATTAATTAGCAGTTCTATGCAGTTCCCTTATTTTTTCCTCCACAACAGCAGCAGAACTCGGCCATGAGGTCAGAACTGTGCACTAGCTGCTGCCGCAGCTTTGGCGGCGGTTGCAGCGGAGGTACCACCACGATATACCGCAATGGGCCATTGACAGTGGCAGCCATTGATAAAGGGCCATTCATCCTGGGCCCCACTGGTGATGGTCTTTGCCGACTCAAACATACAACTGCGTAGGCGTTCAGGTGCAGGATTTCATGGAGCTTGGAGGTCGTGCCAAGATTTAGGATCCCAACATCGTGGCCAAGACGATGTAGCCCAAAGAGCTCAGACTGACTCCAAGGAAAGAGTTGAAGAAGAACAAATTGCCCTCACCTTAAGGGTGTCCAACCAGCAATGCCATGTGGTTTCAGGCCATCGTTTCAATCCATCTCCAAACTCCAAACACATTTAGTTACGTTCTGCTTCAAAGAAATATAACATAACTTATATAACTACAGAGAGTGTGCTTTGGCCTGCCTTGCTGCCGCGGGGCCGATACATTTGTTCATCCAGGGACAATGATGATCCCAGCCAATGATGCCTGAGATGACAAGACTTGATGACGCAAACGAAATGTGGTCAGAACGAACTATATAGGTTGCCATCGCAATGTCAGCGTAAACATGCAATATGATTTCTCTATATTTGTCTTCCATTCGCTTTGGCGGCTCGGAACTTTATAACACAAGAAGGATTTATATTATATAATATAAAACCAACATGACCATCTATCTCACAGTTGCAAACATGGCAATAGTCGCAATGCAGAACACCAGCTGGTTGCTTCAGGTCGCAAGCCTCAAAACGCACAGAGAAAAATTACATGACAGGACATGACATGGGGAAGGAATGCTAGCTGATACTAGCTGAGTGTATCCAGACCCATAATATCTGCTTCGTGCGGCCCAAAACTAAGTTGAATGGCTGTGATCCAAGGCACATTGCAATGCCTCTTGCCGTTGGATGCGAAAAACTGCTCTGGATGCCCTGAACCTGCGCTATCAAGAGCAAACTTGAACCCATTTGGAACCGAACGACACGACAACGGAAACTGCTGTAATGTTGGATCCTGATTAGTGTGGGGATACTGAATTGTGTCCACAGACCTCAAAATTATTCTGAAACTTTGGAAATGATCGAGGGTACAGTTTTGTGTCCACAGGATTTTGGTGTAAGTTTTTTTTTCATTTTTTTCATTTTTTTAGTTTTTAATTGTTTTTTATTTTATTTTAAAATTTTAAAATATTTTTTATTTTTATTTTTAATTATAATAATTTTTAATTTAATTATTTTTTATTTTATTTTAAATTGTTTTTTATTTTTATTTTCATTTTTAATTAACTAATTATAACAATTTTTAATTTAATTATTTTATTTTATTTTAAATTATTTTTTATTTTTAATTATAAAAATGTTTAATTTAATTATTTTTATTTTTAATTATATTGTTTTTATTATTTTGTAAAATTGTGTCAGGATACACAATTGTGTCATTGTGTCAGGATACACAATTGTGTCTTGGTCTTTTTTTGTTGTTCAAACATTTTTCATTTTTTTCATTTTTTAAAGCTTTTTCCTTTTACTTTTTATTTTCCATCATTGAAATTTTCCAGATGCCTTCCACAGAAAATTACATCCAGGTACAAAATAGTGTGGTTTGTTTGGAGGGTACGCTATTGTGTCCAGCTGCTTTCCTGAGGTCATGATTTTTTGATTTTTTTCAATCATTTCCTTTACCTTTTCCTTTGCTAGCTAAAGTGTTTTCCTTTCAATCAATTTCTTTCTTAGTTTCTTTCATTTGAAATTCTCAGAAATGACCAGTTTCCCAAAATATATGATGCCTTATTAAAACCCAATTAAGAAACATCACTCAAACAATTTTTCAAGGGGGTAGTCCATGAGCAACCCTGATACAGAATAGTGTGGTTTGTTTGGAGGGTACACTATTGTGTCCAGCTGCTTCCTGAGGTCATGATTTTTTTGTTTTTTTCAATCATTTCCTTTACCTTTTCCTTTGCTAGCTAAAGTGTTTTCCTTTTAATTAATTCCTTTCTTAATTTCTTTCATTTGAAATTCTCAGAAATGACCAGTTTCCCAAAATATATGATGCCTTATTAAAACCCAATTAAAAAACATCACTCAAACAATTTTTCAAGGGGGTAGTCCATGAGCAACCCTGATACAGAATAGTATGGTTTGTTTGGAGGGTACACTATTGTGTCCAGCTGCTTTCCTGAGGTCATGATTTTTTTGTTTTTTTTCAATCATTTCCTTTACCTTTTCCTTTGCTAGCTAAAGTGTTTTCCTTTCAATCAATTTCTTTCTTATTTTCTTTCATTTGAAATTCTCAGAAATGACCAGTTTCCCAAAATATATGATGCCTTATTAAAACCCAATTAAAAAACATCACTCAAACAATTTTTCAAGGGGGTAGTCCATGAGCAACCCTGATACAGAATAGTGTGGTTTGTTTGGAGGGTACACTATTGTGTCCAGCTGCTTCCTGGGGTCATGATTTTTTTGTTTTTTTCAATCATTTCCTTTACCTTTTCCTTTGCTAGCTAAAGTGTTTTCCTTTTAATTAATTCCTTTCTTAGTTTCTTTCATTTGAAATTCTCAGAAATGACCAGTTTCCCAAAATATATGATGCCTCATTAAAACCCAATTAAAAAACATCACTCAAACAATTTTTCAAGGGGGTAGTCCATGAGCAACCCTGATACAGAATAGTGTGGTTTGTTTGGAGGGTACACTATTGTGTCCAGCTGCTTCCTGAGGTCATGATTTTTTTGTTTTTTCAATCATTTCCTTTACCTTTTCCTTTGCTAAAGTCTTTTTTCTTTTAATTGCTTAATTACTTTCTTAGTTTCTTTCATTTGAAATTCTCAGAAATGACCAGTTTCCCAAAATATATGATGCCTTATTAAAACTCAATCAAAAAACATCACTCAAACAATTTTTCAAGGGGGTAGTCCATGAGCAACACTGATACACAATAGTGTGGCTTGTTTGGAGGGCACACTATTGTGTCCAGCTGCTTCCTGAGGTTATGTTTTTTTTCAACCATTTCCTTTTCCTTTTCCTTTGCTAAAGTTTTTTTCTTTTATGGTATTTCTATGGTATTACTATTGGATTTCTATGGAATTCCTATGAGGTCTCCATGATGTTTCTATGATATTTCTGGAGGATTTCTATGGTATTTCTGAAGGGGTGCTATGGGAGTTCTATGGTATTCTTATGGGATTTCCATTGGATTCCTATGGGATTTTTATGGTATTTCTATGATCTTTCCTATGGAATTTCTATTGGATTCCTGTGGGTTTTCCAAGGTATTTCCATGATGTTTCTATGATCTTTCTATGGGATTTCTGTGAGATTCCTATGGGATTTCCATGTTATTTCAGTTATTTCTATGATCTTTCTATGGGATTTCTGTGAGATTCCTATGGGATTTCCATGTTATTCCTATGATCTTTCTATGGGATTTCTGTGAGATTCCTATGGGATTTCCATGTTATTTCTATGATCTTTCTATGGGATTTCTGTGAGATTCTTATGGAATTTCCATGTTATTTCTATGATCTTTCTATGGGATTTCTGTGAGATTCCTATGGGATTTCCATGTTATTTCTATTATCTTTCTATGGGATTTCTGTGAGGTTCCTATGGGATTTCCATGTTATTTCTATGATCTTTCTATGGGATTTCTGTGAGATTCCTATGGGATTTCCATGTTATTTCTATGAGAGATTCCTATGGGATTTCCATGTTATTTCTATGATCTTTCTATGGGAGTTCTGTGAGATTCTTATGGGATTTCCATGTTATTTCTATGATCTTTCTATGGGATTTCTGTGAGATTCTTATGGGATTTCCATGTTATTTCTATGATCTTTCTATGGGATTTCTGTGAGATTCCTATGGGATTTCCATGGTATTTCTATGATCTTTCTATGGGATTTCTGTGAGATTCCTATGGGATTTCCATGTTATTTCTATGATCTTTCTATGGGATTTCTGTGAGATTCCTATGGGATTTCCATGTTATTTCTATGATCTTTCTATGGGATTTCTGTGAGATTCCTATGGGATTTCCATGTTATTTCTATGATCTTTCCATGGGATTTCTGTGAGATTCTTATGGGATTTCCATGTTATTTCTATGATCTTTCTGTGGGATTTCTGTGAGATTCTTATGGGATTTCCATGTTATTTCTGTTCTTTCTATGATCTTTCTATGGGATTTCTGTGAGATTCTTATGGGATTTCCATGTTATTTCTATGATCTTTCTATGGGATTTCTGTGAGATTCCTATGGGATTTCCATGTTATTTCTATGATCTTTCTATGGGAGTTCTGTGAGATTCTTATGGGATTTCCATTTTATTTCTATGATCTTTCTATGGGATTTCTGTGAGATTCCTATGGGATTTCCATGCTATTTCTATGATCTTTCCATGGGATTTCTGTGAGATTCTTATGGGATTTCCATGTTATTTCTATGATCTTTCTATGGGATTTTTGTGAGATTCCTATGGGATTTCCATGTTATTTCAGTTATTTCTATGATCTTTCTATGGGATTTCTGTGAGATTCTTATGGGATTTCCATGTTATTTCTATGATCTTTCTATGGGATTTCTGTGAGATTCCTATGGGATTTCCATGTTATTTCTGTTATTTCTATGATCTTTCTATGGGATTTCTGTGAGATTCCTATGGGATTTCCATGTTATTTCTATGATCTTTCTATGGGATTTCTGTGAGATTCCTATGGGATTTCCACGTTATTTCTATGATCTTTCTATGGGATTTCTGTGAGATTCCTATGGGATTTCCATGTTATTTCTATGATCTTTCTATGGGATTTCTGTGAGATTCTTATGGGATTTCCATGTTATTTCTATGATCTTTCTATGGGATTTCTGTGAGATTCCTATGGGGTGTCCATGTTATTTCTATGATCTTTCTATGGGATTTCTGTGAGATTCTTATGGGATTTCCATGTTATTTCTATGATCTTTCTATGGGATTTCTGTGAGATTCCTATGGGATTTCCATGTTATTTCTATGATCTTTCTATGGGGTTTCTGTGAGATTCCTATGGGATTTCCATGTTATTTCTATGATCTTTCTATGGGATTTCCATTCCCTTTACATTTTCCTTTGCTAAAGTTTTTTTTTTTATTTTCTCAGTTAATTTCTTTTATTTATAATTCTCAGAAATGCTCAATTTCCCAAAATATATGATGCCTTTTTAAAACCCAATTAAAAAACATCAATCAAACAATTTTTCAAGGGGGTAGTCCATGAGCAACCCTGATACAGAATAGTGTGGTTTGTTTGAGGGTACACTATTGTGTCCAGCTGCTTCCTGAGGTTATGTTTTTTTTCAACCTTTTCCTTTTCCTTTTCCTTTGCTAAAGTTTGTTTCCTTTTACTTAGCTTCATTTTTCTTGGAATCAAAACCAAAGGCTTTCCAAAGGATTAGTTTCAGCCAAGCAAAAAAAAAAACATGAATGATCATGATACACAATAGTATGGTTTGTTTGAGGGTACACTATTGTGTCCAGCTGCTTCCTGAGGTGATTTTGTTTTTTAACATTCCCTTTACATTTTCCTTTGCTAAAGTTTTTTTTTATTTTCTCAATTAGTTTCTTTTATTTAGAATTCTCAGAAATGCTGAATTTCCCAAAATATATAATGCCTTATTAAAACCCAATTAAAAAACATCACTCAAACAATTTTTCAAGGGGGTAGTCCATGAGCAACCCTGATACACAATAGTATGGTTTGTTTGGGGGTACACTATTGTGTCCAGCTGCTTCCTGAGGTGATTGTTTTTTTTTCTTTTACTTGAAAGTAAATTGAAATCAATTGCAAGTAAATTGAAATCAATTGAAAGTAACTTGAAATGAATTGAAAGTAACTTGAATTCAATTGAAAATAAATTGAATTCAATTGAAAGTAAATTGAAATCAATTGAAAGTAAATTGAAATCAAATGAAAGTAAATTGAAATCAATTGAAAGTAACTTCAAATCAATTGAAAGTAACTTCAAATCAATTGAAAGTAACTTGAAATCAATTCAAAATCAATTGAAAGTAAATTGAAATCAATTCAAAATCAATTCAAATCAATTGAAAGTAAATTGAAATCAATTCAAAATAAATTCAAATCAATTGAAAGTAAATTGAAATCAATTCAAAATCAATTCAAATCAATTGAAAGTAAATTGAAATCAATTCAAAATAAATTCAAATCAATTGAAAGTAAATTGAAATCAATTGAAAGTAATTTCAAATCAATTGAAAGTAAATTGAAATCAATTCAAAATCAATTCAAATCAATTGAAAGTAAATTGAAATCAATTCAAAATCAATTCAAATCAATTGAAAGTAAATTGAAATCAATTTAAATCTATCATTTTTTTTGATTTTACCGTATTCTGTACCCGGTACCTTGTTTTTTCCACACTATTCTGTAACGCAAATTTGTTTGGGGGGGGGGGCCTCCCCACACTAATCAGGAACCAACATTATAGTCAATGGCCATTTCAGGATCCTAGATTGGAGGTACCTACCATATATAAGGCCTATGTAAGGCCTATGTAAGGGAATATCCCCACAAAATATGGCCTTATATGGTACAGTACCTCCATTTTAGGATCCTGGAATTCCCATTGATATAGACTTAGACTGTATAGAGGATTCTAGGCACTTGATGGATACCGAAAAATCATGAAAAATCATCAATTGCCAGTGGCATATCAAGAACAAAGAAGGAGTCAAGCTAATCACTAATCTAGCTGTTGGCTACCTCGTACTGGTTACCGGTCCGAGACTCATTTAAGCCGACTTTTTTACTCATTATAAGCCGACATTTTGTACGTTGACTTCAGAGTTAACTCCATGGGGTACAGACCTTTAGGTTAACACTTGGGGACACTTGGGGTGGGTTTAGGGGACACTTGGGGACACTTGGGGTGGGAGTAGGGGACACTTGGGGACACTTGGGGTGGGCTTAGGGAACCAACTCCAAGGGATACAACCCTTTAGGTTAACACTTGGGGACACTTGGGGTGGGTTTAGGGGACACTTGGGGACACTTGGGGTGGGTTTAGGGGACACTTGGGGACACTTGGGGTAGGCCTAGGGAACCAACTCCAAGGGATACAGCCCTTTAGCTTAACACTTGCGGACGCTTAGGGGACACTTGGGGACACTTGGGGTGGGTTTAGGGGACACTTGGGGACACTTGGGGTGGGCTTAGGGGACACTTGTTCAAACTACCAACACTTCTTCAAGTCCCTTGAATGATGTTCTTGCTATTTTGCAACATCTTCGTCAAGTAGCTTGCAATACATTCCTGATACGTTGCAACATCTATCTTCCTACTTGTAAGTAAATTGCACGACCTTCCTGATACATGTGTCACCTCGTCTTACAGTAACTTGCCAGACGGTACTGATACGTTGAAGCAACTTCTTCAAGTGAGTTCAAACATGTTCCTGATACATTGCGACATATTCCTGATACGTTGAAACATCTTCTGAAAAGTGACATGCAATTCATATGATCGAATCAAAGTGTCCTGCTCATCATCTCTGTCACACCTGTTGCAGTCATATTCAAAGACTTCTCTGTCACTTTCTATTGGTGCTGCCATCATATTTCACGAACGTAGGCGTAAGCGAGTAAAAACGTAGGCTTAAGCGAGGTACTGACCCTGGTTACCCATTTGTCAATGCCCAGCATAAAGATACATAAAGATATATAAAGATACATAAAGATATATAAAGATATATTTAAGATATATAAAGATGTAAGATATACCATCCGAACCCAAATTCTACAAAATTGCTGTACTTTGGTGGAAAGATCGTCTTTTGAGCACATTTCATAAAAAGTTCGTCTTTTCTTGAATACTGCTGAAACTTCATGTTTCATGGTTTCATGGATGTCCACAACATTTTTATGGTATGTTGATATACTTGGCCCAATCTTGGAAATAGATGATTTCCAAAAGTTCGACTTTTTTGGGAAAAGATCGTCTTTTCCAAGGTGTTTGCGATTTCAAGGGTCTTGGGATCCCATGGTATAAGATGGTATAAGTAGACAATAAGTAGACAATCACTGGGCTGACGCAATGCCCCAACATCTTATATTTCTCAGTCCTGACTCCTCGGTTCTCAAATGGATGAGATGATATGAGATATATGAGTCTATGAGCAATGGCACATGCCTCCTGCACTACCAGGAGATGGCTTGAGGATGCCAGGACTCGACAGAGCACAAGCCAAGAAGGACAGTGCAGATGCCAATGTCGCCACAAGTCCCAGGACACTATGCAGCCTTGGCAAGGCAAGATGAAACAAGGGATTTAAATTTGGACCCATCTTGCCTTCCGTGGCCATAGTGCAGCTTGCTGAGGCAGGAACAAACTGCCCTTGGTGCGGTTGTACCTTGGCAGGCAGTGCTATCACGTTTTCGAGAAAAAGAGAAGTAGAAGCACCATGATATGGAGAACAGCCGACAAATTGCAGCGACTACCGTCAAGGGCACAGAGTCAAAAGTACTGCACAACAACTACTTACAGTGGTACATTATGTGAGAGGTCACAGGCTGTCACAGGTATCTGTAGTGTTTCAGTATGTTTCAGTCCTCTTCGGCCAAGCTGCGAAGTGAAAGAAGAGCCAATCGCCAAAATGACCTGCAAACTGCCACGGGAGCGTTGCACCTCCACGCTCGTCCACCCTTAATCCTTGACATGTTCAATACTTGCTCTTGAACTAAGATGTCCCTGGTCCACAACCAGTCCATAATTCTGCCAAAGAGCTCCCAGCATGACGAAGGAACAACACCAGTGGGGCCCAACAAACACAGTTCTGCCAAAACAGCGCAGAATCCGGATGCGGCCAATCTTTGCCTTGGCTGTGACTGCGGCATCTAATCGGGGACGTTGTTAAGAAGAGGAAACGTGAAGACCGTGATCAAGTTCCAGCGGAGAACTTGCATGTCCATCTGGGGTAATTTTCTGATTGCTTCCCATTCGGCAAGCACTGTCCGCTCACGTTCCATTTTCTCTTCGGTTTCTTTCCCCTTTGGGCCCAAGTTTTACTTTTACACACCTGCCGATTATCTCTGTGTTGGTATTGTGTCACAGTATATCCGTATACGTGTAGGTTTGCTATCGTGTCATATCGTGTTTTCATTGGTTGCATTTCGGGTCAGAGTGCCTGGACGTCTCAAGTCGTGCCTGGCCACTGGTGCTTCCTCTGTGACCTCGAAAGGCAACGGTGTCAAGGGCACAGCCTTGGCTTTCTGCAGCATTTCCGCCTTCGGCAATGCTGGGGGACTGCAAGGATTCGTGCACCCATTCCCATCTTTTTGCTTCAGAGCTCGCAAAAGTGCTTAAAAAGTCTTGGAAAACATGCTGAGAAAACACTGGAGACCACCTGTGCTGCCTCCTCATCAAGCACATCTTCGCCTGACAAGTCATGCAAGGTGCATGTGACCATGGACAAGCGCCAGGGGACTTTCAAAGCATTTTGATAAAACATGATAAAACCCCCGAAAAAACTATCAAATATATTCAAATATTACTAGCAGTAGCAAATTATCAGGGAGTGACCTGGAATGGCCTGGATGGTACCGTGGTATGGCGGCTCAAATGCCCTAGAATCCCCTCTGCCTCCATTGGTCATCCCATCAGCTGGACCAGTTCCAAACATTGCTGGATTTGGGTCTACCGGCATGGTGTCAGACTTGGCTCGAGAAACTAGCGTCTGCAGAGGTCAAATATATGCAAACTCCATGTAAATCCAACCACTTGCTTCAAAATGGCACCCAACTCTCCCACATGAATATCATGAATCAGCAGAATGCAAAGTGCGTCAGGCCAACAGAATGCAACTTGCAGCTGTGGAATTCGTAGGTATAGGATGACGATCACATGCTTGCGCATGCTTTGTACCAAATTGAGGCCCCTGACACTTTGCAACCAGCCACCTGCATGTCGGCAGCCTCAACACCACAGGCCGTAAAAAAATCATCAAAAATCAAATTCCATCCGAAGTTTTCTTTCCAGAGAGCTTTGAGGCTTTGAATGGCTTTGATGCTGTCACCCCACAAGAAGCCCAAGAAAAAAAGGTGCAAACACAAGGATGGTGCTTCATTCACTTCATTAACTGTCCCATATGATCGCATCACTCCCGTCAGAGGCCAGAGGCCCGCGCCTTTGGATGCCGCGACATGAGCTCTTTCGCCAAGAGGCAGGAAGCTGTCCAGCGGATGAGGTTGGGTTTGTAGGTACGGACGGTCCAGGCCCCCCCCCCTTACAGAGCCAATGGAAACCTCTGCAGTGGCTACTTGCACAACCCCTTGGATTCCAAGCCATGATTTTTATGTGAGGTGTGAGTGAAACCTTCTCTGTAAGTCCCGGCCACTCGAACATCACATGTCTTACATTTATCAATTTACATCTGACATTTGCAACACATCAGAAATCAGAAGGGCTGTGGATTTGCAAACTGTGCCGGGCAAATCCAACCATCTCCTGGCACATCTCACCAACCCAACCAACCTGTCGCGCCACAGTCCGCAGTGGCAGGTGCCAACGCTGCCAGAGCTCCGCAGAAGCGTTCGGCAAGGCCCACCTGGTCCAGGCCCAAGGTTCGAGCACATAATGATATGTTATATTATTTTATCTTATATCCTATATCAATCTATATCATATCATATTATATCCGATTATTTAAATTGAATCAGATAAGAGACTGATAGAGGTATTAAACTAATTCAACTAACTTAAACTATATAAATTATCCAAATCCCTTGGGAACAGGAATGAATGGGCCCAAAAATTGCATAGAAGCGACAGCCTTTGGTCAACAGAAGCATTTTTGTATATAACTGGCTTCTCTTTCAATCGCGATCTCAAGGAATTCATTTTCGTAGTTGGGAGCAAAGTTGACCAGGAGATAGAAGCGGCTCGGCAAAATCCAAAATCACCCAGACCTCTGTGTCAAAGGCTACTGCAGATTTGGCAAACTCAGGGCACCTTAAAATTTGTGCAGTTATCAGAAGGTTTGAGTTGAATTCGTAGCTAGAAGGCCTGACAAATGAAACCTACTATATAGAGCTGATGGAAACAATTTGAATATCTTTCTGAACGCACTGCACCAAACTCTGGCCGCAACTCTGCTGGAGTTTGCAACTCCTTGGTGGCACAAAGATCAGAAACATGTTTGACAAAGCCATTCACTTTCCATATGTCAGCAACCTCGGATCTGACGTCAAAAGTTGAGAAATCCAAACTGTCACCGTGCCACCTTCGGCCACCTTTGCTGGACAAACTCAGGGCGCATCAAGCATGACACTGGACTCTGGCTGGTATTTCAGCAAGCGCTCCTGAATTCATCACAACTCACAGTAGGATACAGTAGGAAGAGGAAAAGTCATTAACTGTGACCAACAAAAAAATAAGTCATCAAATGTCATCAACAAACCTGACTGTTGGAACATGTTGGAACATGTTGGAACATGTTGGAACGATGACCTCCCTGAGTTGCAAACAATCACAGGTTCTATCACCACAGCTGTAGTGAAGGTCTCCACTTTGAACCTGACTAGCTGCAGGCGGTTTCAGATTCGCTGGAAAGTCATGGCACCGGACAATCAAGGCAGAAGCACAGCAGTGATTTTGCTAAGCCATGCGCGTATGTAAAGGCCCAACACCTCCTTATGAGGCAATGGACCGACTGGTAACGTTACCATACGTTACCCAGTTCATCCATGTTCATCCTAGCTCCTATAATTTCCTCCAGATACCTCCAGTGTCTTAGGAGAACATGCAGCCTGGTGGGGCAAACAACCAGCTGCATCATTCTTGTAATCAGCAGGGTGGGTGGAAAAAGAATGAATAGAAAATCACAAGTTCCCGACGTTGCTGATATTTGCTGCATGTTTTGCTGCTGCTCAGGTTGCAACCGTTGGACTTTGGCCGGGTCCGCGCGACTAGGGCATCCTTTGTCCCATAAGCCTGCAGAAAGGATTAGAATCCATCGGATCCATTGGGTCTGGATGGATCTGGGTGAAGCTTTCGCAGCATGGAGCCTCCCGGTAAGGGGCAACCAGCTGGACGTTGCGTCCAACTCCGGCCAAGCCAACTGCCTCAGATCTGAAGCTTTTCTGCATGCAAACCGGTCGACTCAGTTTAAATGTCATATCTCTCATCTTACCATGGCTTTACAGCTTTGCCAACTTTCCGCGGCAATCTAAACATCAATTGTATAGAATCTACAGTCCATGAATGTGTCTGCGGGTGATGCATTCAACTGTCGCTGTTTGAATCCAAGACCGATGTGTAGGCTCGGGGCCGCCACAGCACAAGCCGTACCTGAATTCCAGTGCATGTAAGTGTCCGCAGTGGATTTCTTGAGAGAATTTAAGGTACAATTACCTTACCACAAGAATGAATCTCCCCGAAGAAAGAGACGACCCAACATCAATCAAGCGTGATTGGATGATACTTCGCCTACGATCACACAAATCAGCGCCAAGAAGGACTGACAAACCATGACGAAAGGCTAGAATGGACAACCGCAGAATATACATGAATATACTACATCATTACTAGTTATTCTTACTAAACCAAAGAATAAAAACACTACGAAAGAGAAGAGAACAAACTCACGCAGCATCGACCCACCTGGCCAGCGCCGAATGCAATTCTGTAGCTCCGCAAAGGAGCTCATCTTAGCAAAATTGGGGCAAGGTTGGGGCCCCAGGGGCTGAAGACTGACTTATCATATTCATGACTTATCCATTTGCAGCTTGCAAGATGTTGCGAGATGCGACGAAGGGTTCAGACACATTGCTGTGAAAATCTGTGAACAAAATGCTTTAAACATATATTTAATCTATGAAATGATTGAAATGTATGTTGTTCGGATGACATGCACTGGTAATCTGGGAATCCGCCGGGCGATGGCCCAAATCCCATCAGGCAACAACGAAAGGCTCAAAATATTTCAACTTCAAAGTCTTTGGTGCCATGAGAATTGGATGAGGCAGGAGGCTGTGCAGAGTTTGGCAACCGCACGGTAGTTGTTTGCAGCCGCAATTGCAGGAGACGCTCGTTGTTGGCATCCTCAAGGGCACAAGCGAGATTCCGTTTCCAGATGTTTCCAGAGTCAAAGCTCCAACAACTCCAACACCAGCCACTGCCAATAAGGGCATGGCTAAATGACATGCTCTTCAACATGATGGGGCAGGAATGAACAAGTTGATTCACACGCGTCCCATTTGCTGTCATCCTTTCTGAGACACTAACAGACATACTTGGCATTACTTCATCCCCGCCTTCACTTTCAATGCCGGCTCTGCATTCAATGCATGCACCAGTTTGCGCGGCTGAAGCTCAGGCCCACAACGTGCCTGGAGAAGTGGAGCACGCAAGAAAACAAGTTGATACACTGTGATGAGCCGCCCGTTGTTTCCATCAATTTCGACAAATGTGTTCCTGTTCGTGTCCGCATTCCTTTATTGCTGTCTGGTAACCGGTGCCACAATTCACAATTGCCATGTACTTACTGTACAATGGATTTTACTAGAAGGTTCCTTGCATAGAAAAAGCAACAGGGCGATGGGAGGCCACACAAACAAAGTGCCACCCTTTTTCCCTCGCCACGTTTCAAAGTGCCGAAGGCAGGCCGATAGCGGATCAGCGATGTATCCATGAGATTCAGTCTGTCGGAAGCGCCCTCCAACAAAGATGAAGCAACACAATCTGATGACCATTGGTAAACACATGGGCGAGCCTGTTCCCCCATACCTTTCCAAAAGCATAGCCTACTGTGCATATATGTACATGTTCAACTACACAGCTAAGGTAGAACTTAACCAATCTGATCAAAACACACGAAGATCTGTTGAAACCCGATAAAACTCTGAAGGGTCGGCAGGAAACATATGGAGATTGCAAAATATCCGGGTCAAGCCATGTATATATATATAGTTATAAATATATATAGTTACATATAATTATATATAGAGTTACAATGAGTTACATATAATTATATATAGTTATAAAAATAATACATATATACATATATATATATATACACTATACATACAATAGACATGTCATGACATTTCATGACATTTCAATGACTCCTTTGGGCACTGTGAAAATCACTGGTGGGATCACGACGGTCAGCTGGGAGCTCATGCACTGCTAGGGAAAACTGCCATGACAGGAGCTCACCAGCAGGGAAGGACCGCCACCTGCAAGTCCAAGAAACAGGCGTTCATGCCTTTGAGTCGACCTGGGACCTTGACAGCTAACCAGCGATCCTTTTCCAGGCCCCAAATTGATGGTAACAGGATGGTAGACTTTAGAAGTAGTTGAGTCTCAAGTGAGCACACTTCGATGAATTGTTCAAACATATGCAATAGCCTACACGATTCTGCGCAATATCGAGACATCCGTCCTTATGGCCAAGTATTTTTTTTGAATCAAAAAATGGACTTATCTTAATGATTTAAAAGATTTTAAAAGCATAACAAACATCCTGCTGAAGGGCTTGGACCTTTGGGCTGCCAAACTTCGTGGCGCAATAGGTGCCACTGGGAGCTTCATGGAGGGGATGGGACAAGTTTCCCGCCATTGCGAAGCTGATAGGGCTCTCATTCCCAAGGCTTTTGTACA
This sequence comes from Cladocopium goreaui, assembly GCA_947184155.2. Classification (NCBI taxonomy): domain Eukaryota; class Dinophyceae; order Suessiales; family Symbiodiniaceae; genus Cladocopium; species Cladocopium goreaui. The sequence continues at coordinate 18,826 of CAMXCT020000117.1, read as the reverse complement.
AGTTATTGAGGAGCAAACAGAGAAATGCTCATGTCAACACATGTCAACACTCATTCTATCAGGATATTTTGCTGGTCCGGGCTCAAATACTCATATTCCATAGGCATTACAAACAAAAGAAAAACAATAGGTACGTGCATTCAGAAAACGATACAGAACGTCTGTTTGAATACGCTATACACTTCACTGCCTTAGGCGCCACAAAGTAGGATAACTGGTTCAAGAAATGACATCGTGCGGCAGTTATGTGGGCTGCACTTGGGGACCCATGAAGCCAATTGAACGTGGCAACGAGTTTTGAAAGCCGATGTCAAATCGGTGTCATGGATCCGGGAAGTCCGTGTGAAATCTGCAGCCTATGTCGGCTCACATGACACAACGATACACAAAACAGCGCCGATGTGCGACGAAGACTAACTCCAACATAGGGTAGAATTCATCGAATGCAAAGATCGGAGGCTATGGTGGTTTGTGATGTTTGTGGGAATGCTGCCAAACCTCACCTATTCAAGAGATTTCAAGAGGACATGACATGACCGACCCTGGGAAGTGTCTCAAAGGCTTGGGCATGCATGTCTGCAATGCATGTCTGCATGCCTGTTTCTTGTTTATCTTGTTTGGGAGAAGCGAGGAGTCACTGACATACAATGTACGCAATCAGATTGATGCATCCGGTGGCTCACACTAAATCCTTAACATTCGTCAAATGACTGTCAACAATAATTAAATACAGCATTTTCTTGTCAGAAGTCTTGACTCTTGACATTTCTTGTCTAGAAAATGTAAATAAATGTAAAACAGAAGGTCGTCATCCATCTGATCATCTACATCAACAGCAACGCAGGCTTGGCTGCTTGGCTGCTTGCCATTTCCCCATAAAATATGGGACAAGGATTTCCCGGAACCACAGATTGCTGAAACTATGAGATACTGATGACGCATAGCACCCAAGGCCCTGCGGTGGGAAAACATGACACCTGTATATGAACATATATGAACATTGCTTGTAGATGCTTGCAGGATTTGCTCATGACGGCAGGATACTGCAGGGGGGGCCAAGAGCTGACCATCAGCCTTTACAAACCAATTATATTTTGCAGGGGCGGGACATTGATCTTCGCCTTGACTGCCGGAGACAGGAGAGAGATTCACTCCTTGTTCCGAATTTCAGGAGTTATATGATGTTATATATATGTAGTTCAGTTTGGCCTGAATTCACAAACTAAGATCGTGCCAATGCCGACAAGAGAAACTGGAGTCCTGACCTTGCTTCGCCCCTGCAATTCTCGTTGAAACGGCTTACAGGACAAAGATATGCAAAGAGGCCAAGGTTGACCTTGTACTTTCAAACTTGGCCTGGGAAGCCTCCGCTCTCTTTCGAAAGCTCTAGCGGTCTAGGTCTTGGCTTCTTGACTGATGGGTGTTCAGAAGCGGAAGGCTTCGGGGAGACAAAACTGCACCGAGCGCTGTATGATCACAGTTGCCAAATGCATGGCACAAGCGCAGGGCATGAGGGCAACCGCTTAAACCCACCGCATACAATCAGTGGCTACTTGTAGGAGGAATATAATACACAATCTCTTACAGTATATTTGCAGCAGCAACTTCCAACACTGGGACTTATGCGAATGACTCCCCCAAGCTACTTGTATGATCTATATGAATCTATATGATCTATTGATATCTATTGTGATTGTATGATCTTTTATCACGGCGCTGATTCAAGGTGCCTCCAATTTATCGATTTCACTGCCGTTTGGCTCTCCTTGGATCACACTCCATGAGCTCAAGCCGGCAAATGCACCAATTAAAACCCATGTTTTGATGCTCTTTGTCCATGCTGGTCCATGCTCCATCACTTTCCCCATTCAGGACGAGGTGCAAAGTCAAGTTGTAGATAGCGCTAGGCCAGAGCAAACTAAAAGCAAGGAGACGCATTTTACGGGCACCTGGCAGTGGCAGCGGATACGATTCATTGACTTTTTGCAGTACAGAAAGGAAAAGAATGAGCAATAGACACTAAAACGCTGAACTCTGCATTGTTTGCACAAGCAAACGCAAGATTGCATGGCAAAATGATGCAAACCTCGTTTTCGCGGTTGGCATAACAAATGATGCCAACAGAAATGAACAATCCATGGGTTTTCACTTTCATTACGATGCATCCACTGACGTTATTAGATAAATTACTTACGTGGTCTTTGTAGTGTCAGCCTTGGCTTCGACATTGAAGCAGCAACTGGAGTACGACATGCCAATGAGAGCAAGGAGCAGCAACGAGTACATTCGCTTCCAGCTCTGTATATTCTACGAGAAGATGTCGGCTTCACGGGTTTGGCCGTGCCTATCGGAATATTCCAGCTACATGTCACAGTGTCAATTTGACATTAATTTGAGTTGTCCTGAGTTTTGGTTCTGAATCTTTCAAGTGTAAGGGGCCACAGTTCTCCGTTTTCAAATCTTGTTTACAAGTGGGTTCAACTGGCCGCATTAATTTCAACTTCTCTGGAACCCAGGTCCGCAGTCTAGATTTGTTCACTGCTGCTGCTCACATTGGTGTCATGAGCAGTTCAGAATATCGTTTCCCGAAAGCGCTCGTAAAAGCCATTCTGATGCAGGCCCGCCTCTTGTTCTTTACATATTATAAGGTGTATGATCTATGGAGAAGTACCATGATTGGAAGGGTGGATGGGGGAGGCCCCCGTACTGTAAATCGGAAAAGCTAAAGAAACGCATCCAAAAAGCAAACTATAACAAACTAGAGGCACAAGCTTTCAAAGTAGTGACAACAAAGCTACGATTGAAATGGGCAACTAATCATTGTAGCATATTATAGCACAGTCTAGCCCCGAGCCAGCGCAAAATCTCCAAAGAATTTTCAATTTCTGACAATTTGTTTCAAATCACAGTTTGGTGGAAAGGTGGTATTGGCTTCTGTTTAGTTTCCTAGCTTCAGTTGAAAAGACTTAGAGCAAATTCAATCGCGACACATGATTGTTGTGTTGGAGCGTTGTGCCACTTCAAGTCTGAAATACATTGACATACATTCTCTTTGCAGTCTTTGCCTACCGTCGCGTGACACTTCTCACCTGTGCATCTGAGGAAAGACGCAAGATAAAAGGAAGCGGAAAAGGACCGGAGAGTAAGCGGATAACGGGATAACCTGCTCTATAATTCTAAACTCAAGACACCTAACGCAAACCTAAAAATCCAGCACTGCCTTGCTGATCATGCTTCTGGTGGGGCCCATCAGTAAAATCATCACTAAAAAACAAGGGCCTAAACTATATATTTGCCACGAAGACAAGAGAACATATCAATCACATCCTACTATTTTTTTGACATCCCATCATATGCGGTCTATAATTAATCACAAATGACCGCATTCCTCGCTGACCCATGCTCTCCTGCTGGCAATGAAGCCCACATGTTCAACTCGCTTTTGGTGGGTGACCAGCTTCCCCGTCGCATGGTATTTCCATTCAATAGTTGGCTCTTTTTGTTGGCTGCTGCCCGCCTCTTTGCCTGTTTATTCACGTCAATGACGTACACCGTACAAGCGGACAACAGAGATGAAACAGCTCAAAAAGACAACGAGTCACTAATGTCATTTAATAGTCACTACCAATTTGAGCCTTCTGAACTTTTGAATTATTTTTTCGAGGTGTTTAATCTTCGACCTTTCAATATCTGTCAATGGAATCCAGACCCCAACCACACTGATGCCCGTAAAGAGACACCTGCTCCACTCCACGGCCAAGACCAAGCAGCCGATGTGAGATCACTGCCTTGGCAGCCGGTGCAATAGGCAGCCAGTGGGATGATGTGGGATATCAATGGATATCATGCGATATCCAACCAGCACTCCAGTGATCTCCACTTTGTCAAGTTGCAAAAAGCAAATTGAAGAGCTGCTGCAATCCACCTAGCACAAGCAGCACTTCCTGTGAATGTGAGACATGTGACATGCAAGTCACACATATAATATATATATATATAATTATATATTATATAGTAACATACATGTTCGGTCATCCCGCAGGAAATGAAATCCCGCGCAAAAATTGCACTGAACGAAGTTGTTTCTGTACTTCCACTAGAAGTGCACAACGGCTCAAGAATAGGAGTGCTTGCACCAGGATTCTTATGAGGTCCATCCACTGTTACATCCACGAACCCACACCAGAAGACAATCTCTCCCGCGAAACAAGCCTTCAACTGCATTGACAACCGAAGGCTCATAGAAGCCAGAATACGAAAAGGTGACCAAGCAAACTCCTGTCCTTGCATGATCTTGCATGACTAGTTCAACAAGCACTCTGATGAACTAAGCAAACTCCTTTGACATGCCAGTGTTTGACCAAGCATTGCCACTGCCACCCAGCATCATTGACAGGCATTCCCCCAGAAAGGCGGTGGCAAAAAATCGCCGCTTCACCTGTTGAAGAAAAAATAGAGTATATCGGTATATCATGTATATGCCTACGGCAGGAAAACCGTACGTGCATTTTGCTTCCTTTTTGAGTATTGCTCTTTGTCTTGGGGTTGGGGTGGGGTGGGGTGGGGGGGCATGTTAACGTTCCTTGTACTTCGTACATGATATATTGCCATGTTGCTACGATCTCTAGGATCTTTTACTACGTTACGTGTTGCTACGCTGCTGAGATCTCTAGGTGTGGGTTGGGGTCGGGGTGGGGTGGGGTGGGGGGGCATGTTAACGTTCCTCGTACTTCGTACAGGATATATTGCCATGTTAGTGTGGGTTGGGGTTGGGGTGGGGTGAGGTGGGGGGGCATGTTAACGTTCCTCAAATTTTCTACAGGATATATTGCGATGTTGCTAAGATCTCTGGGATCGTTTACTACGTGACATGTTGCTACGCTGCTAAGATCTCTGGGATCGTTTACTACGTGACATGTTGCTACGCTGCTGAGATCCTTGGGACTTTCTTACTACGTTACAGGTTGTTACGCTGCTGAGATCTCTGGGATCGTTTACTACGTGACATGTTGCTACGCTGCTGAGATCCTTGGGGTCGTTTACTACGTGACATGTTGCTACGCTGCTGAGATCTCTGGGATCGTTTACTACGTGACATGTTGCTACGCTGCTAAGATCTCTGGGATCGTTTACTACGTTACGTGTTGCTACGCTGTTGAGATCCTTGGGACCTTCTTACTACGTTACAGGTTGCTACGCTGCTGAGATCTCTGGGATCGTTTACTACGTGACATGTTGCTACGCTGCTGAGATCCTTGGGATCGTTTACTACGTGACATGTTGCTACGCTGCTGAGATCTCTGGGATCGTTTACTACGTGACATGTTGCTACAGAAGAGTGTGAAAAAATCTGCGCATCCACGTCTGATGCACATGATGTTTACCTGGATTTGTTAAAAATCAATAGATTTTGCATCCACTTTTTTTAACCCCAATTCAGTTATCCAAACTGATCGGAAGAGCATTTTATATTGTAAATTACAGGTGATTGTGACTCTCCTGGAAGCAACCAATGAAAACGCTCGCGCGGTTTCCCTTCCGCCGGGATGTATGTAATGTATGTAATGTATGTAATGCCTACCCCGGATTAATAAACCCCCCCCCTATAGGTCAACTAGGTCAACAAGGTCCAGTGAGGAGGTCCAAAAACCGAACCCCCCAAATAATGTGACCATTCATTCATCCATAAACAATTATTATAAGATTCCTATGGGAAAAGATTGGAAAACCTATGGTAAACAATCAAATTCCTATGGGGAAACATGAGAAAATTAATGATAAACCATCAGATTCCTATGAGAAAAGGTAAGAAAACTTATGATAAACCATCAGATTCCTATGAGAAAAGATGAGAAAACCTATGATAAACCATCAGATTCCTATGAGAAAAGATGAGAAAACCTATGATAAACCATCAGATTCCTATGAGAAAAGATGAGAAAACCTATGATAAACCATATCAGATTCCTATGAGAAAAGATGAGAAAACCTATGATAAACCATCAGATTCCTATGAGAAAAGATGAGAAAACCTATGATAAACCATCAGATTCCTATGGGAAAAGATGAGAAAACCTATGATAAACCATCAGATTCCTATGAGAAAAGATGAGAAAATCTATGATAAACCATCAGATTCCTATGAGAAAAGATGAGAAAACCTATGGTAAACCATCAGATTCCGATGAGAAAAGACCTATGGTAAACAATCAGATTCCTATGAGAAAAGATGAGAAAACCTATCGTAAACCATGGGATTCCCATGAGAAAAGATGAGGAAACATATGTAATACCATCAGATTCCTATGAGAAAAGATAAGAAAACCTATGGTAAAGCATCAAATTCCTATGGAAAGATTTGAAAATTAGTGGTAAACCATCAAATTCCTATGAGAAAAGATGAGAAAACCTATGGTAAACCATCAGATTCCTATAAGAAAAGATGAGAAAACCTATGGTAAACCATGGGATTCCCATGAGAAAAGATGAGGAAACATATGTAATACCATCAGATTCCTATGAGAAAAGATAAGAGAACCTATGGTAAAGCATCAAATTCCTATGGAGATTTGAAAATTAGTGGTAAACCATCAAATTCCTATAAGAAAAGATGAGAAAACCTATGGTAAACCATCAGATTCCTATGAGAAAAGAGGAGAAAACCTATGGTAAACCATCAGATTCCTATGAGGGAACGTGAGGAAACCACGCAAAAACCATCAGATTCCTATGGGAAAAGGTTAGACAACTAGTAGAAAACTATCAGGTTCCTTTGGAGAAAAAAGAAAACCCTTGGTAAACCATAAGGTTCCTATGGAGAAAGAATAGATATTAAATGGTAAACCATCAGAATCCCATGAGGGAATGACAGAGAGTCAGTCACCTCTTCCCAACATGATGAGCCAACCCACAAAAAACCTCTGAAACCAATGTGTTTGGCAATAGCGCGGCTTCGACCTAATGAAAGCACAGCTCTTGCAATGAAAGAGAGTCACCTCTTCCCAACATGATGAGCCAACCTGCAAAAAACCTCTGAAACCAGTGTGTTTGGCAATAGTGCGGCTTCGAGTTAGTGAAAGCACAGCTCTTGCAATGAAAGAGGGCCACCTCTTCCCAACATGATGAGCCAACCCACAAACAACCTCTGAAACCAGTGTGTTTGGCAATAGCGTGGCTTCGACCTAATGAAAGCACAGTTCTTGCAATGAAAGAGAGTCACCTCTTCCCAACATGATGAGCCAACCCACAAAAACCTCTGAAACCAGTGTGTTTGGCATTAGCGCGGCTTCGACCTAATGCAAGCACAGCACTTGCAATGAAAGAGAGTCACCTCTGCCCAGCATAATGAGCCAACCCAAAAAAAACCTCTGAAACCAGTGTGCTGGCAATAGTGCGGCTTCGACGTACGGAAAGCACAACTCTGGCAATGAAAGAAAGCCACCGTGAAGTAATTAGAGGCAATGTCCAGAAGCAGGCAAAGGTAGCTAACATAACAGCAAGACATTGGCAGAGAAAGACGCACAACACACAAGCATTCAAGCCAGCTGTGTGCCACCCCCGGGCTGCAAGACGCACCCTCCGGGAATCTAAGCTGCTGTGTGCCACCCCCGGGCTGCAAGACGCACCCTCCGGGAATCTAAGCCACTGTGTGCCACCCCCGGGCTGCAAGACGCACCCTCCGGGAATCGAACCTGGGTCCATCGGCCCAAAGCCTATTCAATACCACTATGCCGCGGGGGCTTGCCCTAAATGGCAAAAAACTGCTTTATAGAACCACTGACTGGGCCTGGAAGGGGTTTGCCGGAATCAAAAACACAATGCGCAACACCCCCCTAACCCCCCAACCAAACCCGCAGCCAAACCCCCAAACAACCCCCCCAATTAATAAAACCCCCCCAAATAACCCTCCCCAACCCTTTGGTAGTGGCCTCCAGCTCACGAAAGGCTCTTGCAACGATAAAAAGTCACTTTTTCCCATCATCATGATACAAAAAACCTCTGAAACCAAGGTGTTTGGCAATAGTGCGGCTTCAACCTACTGAAAGCGCAGCTTTTGCAATGAAAGAGAGACACCGCTTCCTAACATGATGAGCCAACCCACAAAAAACCTCTGAAACCAGTGTGTTTGGCAATAGCGTGGCTTCGACCTAATGAAAGCACAGCTATTGCAATGAAAGAAAGCCACCTCTTCCCAACATGATGAGCCAACCCACAAAAAACCTCTGAAACCAGTGTGTTTGGCAATAGCGCGGCTTCGATACTGAAAGCACAGCTCTTGCAATGACAGAGGGCCACCTCTTCCCAACATGATGAGCCAACCCACAAAAAACTTCTGAAACCAGTGTGTTTGGCAATAGTGCGGTTTCGACCTACTGAAAGCACAGCCCTTGCACTGATAGAGGGCGCCTTCTATCAAATTACGTCGTCGTTGTAGTAGTTGTAGTTGTAGTTGTAGTTATAGTTGTAGTAGTAGTAGCAGCAGTAGTAGTAGTAGCAGTAGTAGTAGTAGTAGTAGTTGTAGTAATGTGTAATAGTTTGTAGTATTAGTAGTAATTATTAATAGTTTTAGTAGTATGAGTAGTATTAGTAGTATTAGTAGTATTAGTAGTAGTAGAAGAGGAAGAAGTAGCAGTAGTAGCAGTAGTAGCAGAAAAAGTAGCAGCAGCAGTAGTGATAGTGGTAGTAGTAGCAGTAGTAGTAGTAGTAGTAGTAGCAGTAGTATTAGCAGTAGTATTAGCAGCAGTAGTAGTAGCAGTAGTAAAAAGTGCCACATTGGAAAAACATATTTGCGAAGTGGATGAGGAAAGATCAGGCAATGTTGATATATGTAGTTGTTGAACTAATTCATTGCTTAATTGATTGCAGTCTGAAGCACGCATATAAAAAAACTCATCGCGGCTGGCTGGGGTTTACTAATTGGGGGGGGCGTCCTTTTATTTGTGGGGGGGACACCGCTCAAGGGGGGTAGCCTTTCTGAGCTCCCAGAAACAGAATTTTTTAATTAGATTTTAATTAGAAATCGATCATTTGGGGGATGCATTTTTTTTTCCAGTTTTGGCGTCTTGAAACTGGCACATTGCAAAAGTATATTATACTTGCGAGGTGGATGAGGAAAGATCAGGCAATGTTGATATAGTTGTTGAACTAATTCATTGCTTAATTGATTGCAGTCTGAAGCACGCATATAAAAAACTCATCGCGGCTGGCTGGGGTTTACTAATTAGGGGGGCGTCCTTTTATTTGTGGGGGGGGACACCGCTCAAGGGGGGTAGCCTTTCTGAGCTCCCAAAAACAGCATTTTTTAATTAAATTTTAATTAGAAATCGATCATTTGGGGGATGCGTTTTTTTTTTCCAGTTTTGGCGTCTTGAAATTGCCACATTGCAAAAATATATTTGCGAGGTGGATGAGGAAAGATCAGGCAATGTTGATGTAGTTGTTGAACTAATTCATTGCTTAATTGATTGCAATCTGAAGCACGCATATAAAAAAGTCATCGCGGCTGGCTGGGGTTTACTAATTCGGGGGGGCGTGCTTTTATTTGTGGGGGGGACACCGCTCAAGGGGGGTAGCCTTTCTGAGCTCCCAAAAACAGCATTTTTTAATTAGATTTTAATTAGAAATCGATCATTTGGGGGATGCGTTTTATTTTCTAGTTTTGGCGTCTTGAAATTGCCACATTGCAAACATATATTTGCGAGGTGGATGAGGAAAGATCAGGCAATGTTGATGTAGTTGTTGAATCAATTCATTGCTTAATTGATTGCAATCTGAAGTACGCATATAAAAAAGTCATCGCGGCTGGCTGGGGTTTACTAATTGGGGGGGGCGTCCTTTTATTTGTGGGGGGGACACCGCTCAAGGGGGGTAGCCTTTCTGAGCTCCCAAAAACAGCATGTTTTAATTAGATTTTAATTAGAAATCGATCATTTGGGGGATGCGTTTTATTTTCCAGTTTTGGCGTCTTGAAATTGCCACATTGCAAAAATATATTTGCGAGGTGGATGAGGAAAGATCAGGCAATGTTGATGTAGTTGTTGAATCAATTCATTGCTTAATTGATTGCAATCTGAAGCACGCATACAAAAAAATTCATCGCGGCTGGCTGGGGTTTACTAATTGGGGGGGGGCGTCCTTTTATTTGTGGGGGGGACACCGCTCAAGGGGGGTAGCCTTTCTGAGCTCCCAAAAACAGCATTTTTTAATTAGATTTTAATTAAAAATCGATCATTTGGGGGATGCGTTTTTTTTTTTCCAATTTTGGCGTCTTGAAACTGCCACATTGCAAGAACGTATATTATACTTGCGAGGTGGATGAGGAAAGATCAGGCAATGTTGATGTAGTTGTTGAACTAATCCATTGCTTAATTGCTTGCAATCTGAAGCACGCATACAAAAAAACTTATCGCGGCTGGCTGGGGTTTACTAATTGGGGGGGGCGTCCTTTTATTTGTGGGGGGGACACCGCTCAAGGGGGGTAGCCTTTCTGAGCTCCCAAAAACAGCATGTTTTAATTAGATTTTAATTAGAAATCGATCATTTGGGGGATGTTTTTTTTTTCCAGTTTTGGCGTCTTGAAACTGCCACATTGCAAACGTATATTACACATGCGAGGTGGATGAGGAAAGATCAGGCAATGTTGATGTAGTTGTTGAATAATTAATTGCCCAATTGATGGCAACTTCACAAAAAACATCTGAAACCAGTCTGTTTGGCAATAGTGCGGCTCGACCTACTGAAAGCACAGCTCTTGCAATGAAAGAGAGTCACCTCTTCCCAACATGATGAGCCAACCCACAAGAAACCTCTGAAACCAGTGTGTTTGGCAATAGCGCGGCTTCGACCTAATGAAAGCACAGCTCTTGCAATGAAAGAGAGTCACCTCTTCCCAACGTGATGAGCCAACGCACAAAAAACCTCTGAAACCAGTGTGTTTGGCATTAGCGCGGCTTCGACCTAATGAAAGCACAGCTCTTGCAATGAAAGAGAGTCACCTCTTCCCAACATGATGAGCCAACCCACAAAAAACCTCTGAAACCAGTGTGCTGGCAATAGTGCGGCTTCGACGTACGGAAAGCACAACTCTTGCAATGAAAGAAAGCCACTGGAAGTAATTAGAGGCAATGTCCAGAAGCAGGCAAAGGTAGCTAACATAACAGCAAGACATTGGCAGAGAAAGAGGCACAACACACAAGCATTCAAGCCAGCTGTGTGCCACCCCCGGGCTGCAAGACGCACCCTCCGGGAATCGAACCTGGGCCCATCGGCCCAAAGCCTATTCAATACCACTATGCCATGGGGGCTTGCCCTAAATGGCAAAAAATGGCTTTATAGAACCACTGACTGGGCCTGGAAGGGGTTTGCCGGAATCAAAAACACAATGCGCAACACCCCCCTAACCCCCCAACCAAACCCGCAGCCAAACCCCCAAACAACCCCCCCAATTAATGAAACCCCCCCAAATAACCCTCCCCAACCCTTTGGTAGTGGCCTCCAGCTCACGAAAGGCTCTTGCAACGATAAAAAGTCAACTTTTCCCATCATCATGAGCCAAAAAACCTCTGAAACCAGTGTGTTTGGCACTAGCGCGGCTTCGACCTAATGAAAGCACAGCTCTTGCAATGAAAGAGAGTCACCTCTTCCCAACATGATGAGCCAACCCACAAAAAAACATCTGAAACCAGTGTGTTTGGCAATAGCGTGGCTTCGACCTAATGAAAGCACAGCTCTTGCAATGAAAGAGAGTCACCTCTTCCCAACGTGATGAGCCAACCCACAAAAAACATCTGAAACCAGTGTGTTTGGCAATAGTGCGGCTTCGACCCCCTGAAAGCACAGCCCTTGCACTGATAGAGGGTGCCTTCAAGATGCCCTCTTTTTTTTTGGTTGTGGCTTATCCGGATCCACTTGTATATGTGCATATCAAATTACGTCGTCGTCGTCGTAGAAGTAGTAGCCGTAGTAGCAGTAGCAGCAGTATCAGTAGTAGTAGTAGTAGCAGTAGTAGCAGTAGTAACAGCAGTAGAAGAAGCAGCAGCAGCAGGAGGAGTAGTAGTAGTAGTAGTAGCAGTAGTAAAAAAAGTGCCACGTTGCAAGAGCATACTTGCGAGGTGGATGAGGAAAGATCAGATTCCTATGAGAAAAGATAAGCAAACCTATGGTAAACCATCAGACTCCTATGAGGGAAGATTCGAAAATGAATGGTAAACCATGAGATTCCTATGAGAAAAGATGAGAAAACCTATGGTAAACCATCAGATTCCTATGAGAAAAGATGAGAAAACCTATGGTTAACCATCAAAATCCTTTGAGGGAAGATGAGGAAACCACGTAGAAACCATCAAATTCCTATGAGGGAAGATTCGAAAATGAATGGTAAACCATGAGATTCCTATGAGAAAAGATAAGAAAACCTAGGGTAAACCATAAAATTCCAATGAGACATGATCAGAAAACTTCTGGTAAACAATCAAATTCCTATGAGGGAAGATGAGGAAACCACGTAGAAACCATGAAATTCCTATGAGGAAACATTCGAAAATTAATGGTAAACCATACAAAAATCCAATGAGACATGATCAGAAAACCTTTGGTAAACCATCAAATTCCTTTGAGGGAAGATGAGGAAACCACGTAGAAACCATCAAATTCCTATGAGGGAAGATTCGAAAATGAATGGTAAACCATGAGATTCCTATGAGAAAAGATAAGAAAACCTAGGGTAAACCATAAAATTCCAATGAGACATGATCAGAAAACCTCTGGTAAACCATCAAATTCCTTTGAGGGAAGATGAGGAAACCACGTAGAAACCATCAAATTCCTATGAGGGAAGATTCGAAAATGAATGGTAAACCATCAGATTCCAGTGAGAAAAGATAAGAATACCTATGGTAAACCAAAATAGGAAGTAACCCTGGAAATTGTAATCCGAATTAAAAAGTAAAAGGGAGTAATAGCAAATTAGTGCCACCAAAAAAATGGGGATCCCAGAGGGGATTCGCTAATTAGGGGGTACATATCTATTATTAGGGGGGGAAATCAGCACGTAGAGGACTTTAGTATTGCCCCAAAATTTTCGGAGGGACGGGGATTCGCTAATTCGGGGGGTTTATTAATCCTGACTATATATTATATCCTTTGAAGTGTTGCTGTAGTTTACATTTCCTTCTTGAACTTGGTGATTTTCCAGGCCAAGAGGCAGCTAGCTGGAGCCGATGACATCTCTGAGAGCAGTGTGCGAAAGCTCTGTGAGGAGAGTCCGGTCATGCAATTTATGGCAATTTCGAAGAGGCAACATGATGACAACCATGAGAATTTGAGGTATATACCGTATACCCAATTCTCAGACAAATCCATATTTTGTCCGGTGCATGTAGCTTGCGGCTTGGGGTTGTTTTAGTATGTTTTAGTTGTTTTTGTTTCCTTCTGTTTCCACGGTTCCTCCCCATTTCCCCTAGGCATTTCCACCCACCACCACCTGCAGGAGATCGAACGCCCGCTGGAGCGCCGTTCGCTCTGCGCGCCGCTCTGCAGCGCCACCTGCGGTGGCACGGCGAAGGGCATCGACGCCCTGCCGTTGTCGTGGGCGAGACCTGAGCAAGAGGCAGGGGAGAGCAGTAGAGACCTGGATGGCATCCGTTGAAGATTTCTGGGTCAAGAAATTTAAGAATCAAACATATTAGAACATAAATTTAACATATATAATATATTTGTTCATGGAGGAAGAATTAGCATCCTGAAAAGGATTTTTGGAAGGGCGACAAGCCATCCAAGAGGAATATTTACCTATCTTTTGCGGTCTTCGGTATCAAGCAATCAAAGTGATGTAGGGGTACTGAATGATTCATACAATATGCATAGTGAGAACTCCCATATGCCCACAATGGTAGTTATGGCATGTGCAGGTGTGGGTGCTGAGAGAGGTTCTGAAACCCTCCGAAGTTCAAGCGATCCTTGGATGCACTGCTTTCAAAATCTGAAGCATGGTGCAGGTTGAACGAGGATGCAATGGGACAACCATTTTGTCAAAAGATCAGTACAAAGTCCTATATAAGGGATGTCGGTGCCTCGCATGCTTTAACAAATCTTGAGCCTCTGATACAATCATGATTTTGATGTCTACTGACCATATCAGCTTTTAAGGATCCGAGAATGGGGATTGTCACTTGGCAGAAGATGTATGCTGTGACAACATTGAGGTGACGCTGATGTGAGTGATTTTGGCAATGGGAGGTTTATCGCAACCAATTCTCAGTTTCCGACGTGCTAACAGTTCATGCTGAGTTTGTGTGTGTGTCTCATATTTTACTTAGTGTGCTTGGAGTCCTTGGAGGGTGCATTCCAGTCCATTCCTAACGATGTGGCTAATTAGATAAAGGTCACGCGCTGATTGGGTGCAAGCAAATGGTGACTTGGCAAGCAATTCGTTGAATGTGTTCTAAGCCCAAATAGCAGGATTGGAAGTGTTGACGGTTGCACTCCAAGCGGAGAAGCATAGCCATGACTCCCAAACGACTCGACTAGGACCAATTTACAAAGTTATCCCGAGATATCTCCATCGTGTTTTCCCCTTTCGTATTTATACATCCAATCGGCCAGCATCAATAGACCCTTCACCCTGGTTCTAGTGTTGCCAGAAAGCTTTCACTACTCATCAATCATGGCTGAGTTGGTCAGGACATTTGATCAACCAATTCTTCGATCCGGTGCTTTCCTTCAAACTTTGGAGCCGCGTCAAGCACCTCATGCCCAATGTGCAAGGTCTTGCAGCTGCGGGGCTGAATGAACACCTGCGCTTCTTGAGGTATGGCGAGGCACCGCTGCGGCCGGGTTGGTTGCACGATGAACCCATGAACATGTCAGCTAGGGCTGTGCTGTACCGTGGCTTGTGCTCACACCGGTGGATTGCTACAGCCATGCTGTGTACAGGGCCACTATTTTGCTCCACACCAAGATGGTGAAAACCGCAAAGACTGTGGGAGATCGGTCTTCTCTGCCCTTTTGCACCTGGGTCATCTTGGTAGTCTTTTTGCGGCCAGCTGATGTCATTATCACCTGAGAGTTGGGGATGAAGAGCCATTGGATCCCATTGTTGGTATTTCCCTTCCAAGATCAAGCAGGTTTGGTGATGGACTTTCTTTTTGGTCACTGAAAACTGATAAGGCTCACAACTTGTTGTTCGAACAGTTTGGTAGAGACATCCATGCACCTCTTTATTGATTCCGGCTGTGAGGTACCTCTCAGACAGCACTGGCTGCGATGATGGCTCTACTCGCTTTGTTTCGCCACTGTGCCCTGAGGCTCAAAAGGGCATTCTAGACTCTAGACTCTTCCTGTCATGTGTCTAAATAAGCAGCAGTTCTAGAGTCAGATCGTTTGGGTCATATCTGTCATATCATTGGCCAAATCATTGGCACAGGTAGCACGTTGTGGCCGTTGCGATTGGTCTTGTAGCCATTGCGTGGATGCTCCAGTGGCAACTGGAGATATGGTGATTTTCACACAGACCTTGCTGCATGCTGGGACTGAACCCAAGAACTCGGAGAAGTATGTCTGCTGGCAGCCAAAGCTTCGCAGCTTTTACTGCCTACACAAATAGAAGTATGACTCGTTAGAGAGATCTATTTGTAGGGTATAGAGCAGGGGATTTTGTCTTTCAATCTGATTCAGTCTTATTTTTGTTCGTCTGTGCACATTCCCTGAACTTCCCCGAAGCTAAATCATTGTCACTCAGGTCATCCGAACCGACGTGATGTATCCAGTATCATCTAGCTGAGCCACACAGCTGCTCAGGCTGGCTGCACCAAGGGGTCAGTCCTTTCAAGAGTGGTAGGGTGGATTTGTTTACATCATTTTCCATCAGCAATATGAAATTTGACTGCATCACTACCGCAAGTGTGTTTCAGAAATAAATGTACTTTGTTGTGGCAGGAAATGGAAAGCTCAGAGACTGTGAAGTACAGCAAAAACTTCTGTGCGTTGGATGATGTGATTTGACAACCACCATTGAGAAGACTATGATTTGTGGAGATGCATTGCTGTCAGCCAAGCCTTTGCTTTGTCATTGATGGCATCAGCAACAGACTCCAAGATCGTGAAGGAGAACGCAGTGTTGTAGCCGGGGGTATTGCTACAAGTGGATACAAGTGGGACACTGCGGTCATTGGTCGGAGACACACTCTTCTCCCTGATGGTCGCAGCACTTTCAAGTTTCTCGGCGTTGATCGCCACCTTCTAGTAGCGCTCTTGCACCGGAGAAACATGGTACACTTTACATCTCGAAGCCTGCGGTAGAGGAAGAGGCTCTACCCAGGCCAAAGAAAACGTTTGAATTACTTCGCTTGGCTCAACTGAGCTGTAGCTGTTTCACAGATGCCGTGAACTTGCTTATGTTTCATCATTTTCCATAATTTTCCATACTTTTCCAATGATCGAAGAGGATCAAGAGCTGACAGCAAACAGATTTGCTGCTCACGCCTTGGACAGAATTTTGCCTGTCGATGGTGCAGCTGACAGGATTGACCCGTGTGGTTTGAACAAGTGGAAGGTGGGACGACATTCTTGGTCCATGGTTGCAGATGGAAATATCATGAAATATCAGTGTAGTCAGCACTGGAAAAATACTATTACATAGCCCTGACAAATCGACTGAGTTGGTTTTGTTGATGAATGATGAACATTTGACAGCCGATTCGGCTCAAAGTCACAGATATGGATCCACTCATATCCACTCCAAGTCTCTTCTTCATATTTTTTGATGTTAAGATGCCATGGCCTGCCATCTCCTTCTCTTTGGAGCCACAACACAATTCATTGCAATAGATAGACATCAAGAAGTTGCATCTTTGGGGGCGTTCCAGCCACCTTGGGTTATAGCTCCAGTTAGTTTGAACACACTGGCTTCTTCCGGCACCCCAAAGGTTCATGAAGGATTCTCAACGAGAGACTCATGGACACGCCAACCACTGGCTTCTATTCAAGTAGACAATTCTGGTGAATTTTGGAGGCCAATGCTCCCAGAGAACCAGCCCAGGAAGTACAGCTGGCATAGTCTCATGCACATCATGAATCAATGCCATGGAAGGGAGCCCTGTCTCGAGACTGGAAGAGGCCACACATAATGGTCTTTTGGAACAGTTCACGCTTCAATGGATACGAATTGATTGAGGTTATGAAAGGTTTCATTGATTGATAGGCAGTAATGACTGAAAAAAACTGCAAAGGTGCCAGAGAGCCCCATTACACACTGGCGATCCCTTGTCCCAAGCCTCGAATTATTACTTCCCCACATGTTTGATTGGTGCTGGCTTCATTGAAGCAGCTTCCAGAAATGGATGCCTGGAAAGTCTATACAGGACCCAAAAACAAAATATGTGCGAAAACCGGTAAAAAAACGCATTTCGTTTCTTTTTTTTAATGGATTTTCCCTGTATACCATAGATACGACAACAAACCCAACGACTTTGGATATCTATTGATGATGTCATGTTGACCTAAGCCCCCATGGACGAGGCTGGAGATGACGCCCAGCTAGAAGAGCTGGAGAAGGAGTTGGAGGACTGGGATGCGGCTTGGGGCATGGCAAAGGTAGGTTTGTCTGAAAATGGGATATCCCGATATGCCCACAAAATGGGATTTGACTAGGGAACCTACTGTTAATCAGTGGATTTTGGGGTACCCTATTTCTAGACAAACACAAATTGGTAGATTGATGTTAAAATTCAATGGACAAGAACTAACCAGGAGTATGGGATCAGAAATCAGAACTTTTCAGAAGCGGCATGTTCAAAAAGTCCTCGGTTTCCTCCGCATTTTGATTGTCATCCATCCATCCAGCTTGCTGTATACAATTTGAGCATGTTGAATCCTTGGAAAAATCCACGTCACAGTCATATTGGAAGGCCATTTTGGATGCTGGGATTGGAGCAGTAGCATTGCAAAGGACTTGGAGGCAGACGTGGTGTTCCTGCAGCAACGCCTGGCAAAGCTGCAGAGTCAGAACGGATGTGCGTCCCATGGCAGACCTGAGATTGGAGCCAGGTTGGATCAGTTTGCTGGAAGGTATTCCGAATTTATGGAAGTGGTGCTTTATGTTTCTTTACTTTCAGTGCTGTTCAAAGAAACACGATCCCGCTTGAATCCAATCCCTGGCCGGGAAAATGGCAAGAGATCCAGCTGGTCCCAGCAGCCAAGGTCATTGATAGATATTCCACTGGAGAATCTTTGTTGGCAACTTCCAGCTGCTGATTTCATGGCGCTCTCCATGGCAGGTGGGCTGGTGTAGAGAAATGGTATGGGAATTGGGACTTGGTTTTAGATGATGTCGCTCAGAGGATTTCTCGTGCAACGAAGCTCAGCTTGTAGGCATTCTTTAGATGAATACATGAATATGGTAGAACTATATAAGTTGGGCTAGTCAAATTTCAGAGTGCGAACTCAGTTGGAATCATAGGGCTGTCAAAGGATGTTGGGGGCCATTCAAGAATCATTGATGCTGTATATGGGCATAGGTATGTATAGGAATGTCTCCATGTTTGTTCCAGTACTGTAAGTTAGTAAGATGCAGATTCTAGATATATGTTGTTTACTTACTGTTGTTTATTCGTCCATTATCTCATAGCTGCACATGTCGAAATATTCCTTTGGCATCCTTTAGCTTTTTCCACCCCTTATCACTATGCCTTTCTGGTCAGGGATGCGCTTGTACAAAACAAGCCAAGAGATCCTTGGATGCACGAGACCAGGGTGGATTGGAAACTGCCATGTGCTGTGGTATGGCCTTGAAGCCTGGAGCACGTCAGAAGCCACTCAAGGCATCGTGTGA
>CAMXCT020000116.1:250000-303569 GCA_947184155.2 Cladocopium goreaui | reverse complement strand
TAGGCAGAACCATGGCCACTGTTTCTTCCGGGTGTTGGGGCTCATTTTCATTTTGCTCATTAAACACTCTCACAGTGCATCCATCATGTTCCCATGCATGCACATTGCAAAAAAAGGTTTCGTACAATGCATGTAAAACTTGTATGCAAGTGGACTCCGTTGGTATTATAACATACCTGCATCTTCCTGTGACATGGTTTTCCAAGCACCTTGGCGACAAATCCAGGACGATGATGTTCATCCATTCCAATTTGACCATTTGGCAAATGATTGGGCAAAATTAAAAGTTGCATTTCAGGACGACGATGATGTATTATCATCCATCCATTCCGGTTCGATTGGAAGAAAAATCTTCACTGTTCCAGCAGGGCAGATGTCTCAGATGAAGCTTCCGATCAATTAAATTCATTGGCTGTTTCTTGGGCGGCCTCCGCAATGCTTCTGATGTCATTCCAGTGGGTGACCTCCAACCACATGTCCGACACAAAAAAAGTAATACAGACATGTCTGACGACAAAAAAAACATGTGAAACGAAACAAAGCAAAAAAATAAAATGAGCAATCCAAGTGACGTCTTCATAGGATTCAGCTTTGGTTGCAATGAGGAATCGTTCCAATGCAAGCAGGAATTGCTCAAGAAACGTCCTGAACCCACTGTCGTTGCCTTGAGCAAGCAGTGCCTCGACCAAGTCCCCAACTACAGACTTGTTTGACATGTAGGCAAACCTGAGTGAGGCAGCTGACACAAAGTAACACGCATTCAAACTGAAAACACAGACGTCAGAAAACATTGAAGCCAAAATCAAATCACTTTGCCAAGCGGCACTCCTGGACAAAGAAGCCAAACGGCAACGGTGTAGACTGCATTGCCACAGTCATGTGGTTGACCAGGGTGGTCTGGATGATCTGGCAGGGATTGCAGGATGAAACAATTCAGGGACCCATGGAGTGAATCATACCAACTGGGTAAAAGATAAAAATAAATAGCAGTTGGATTAAAATATGTTAATCATGCCAAGACTCCAACACTTAGACACAAACACTGGCATCTTAAAGTTTTAAACCAAGGTTTCAGCCAAGACACAACAAGAAAACGACATAGAACACGATTTAGCCAAAGCAAAAAAACTGAAACAAAACACAAGGAACAACTGGGCATATGCCGCTCTTATGTCCGCTGACTTTGTGTAGAAGTTCCACGGATCGCAGAGACGGCAGCAGTTCCAACGCAGCAAGACGCATTTGCGCGCTTGGTGTTGGCTGGGTGTCCAGTACCTCTTGGAGCGCTCCTCACCGCATACATTGCAACGAAGCATTCTGGCAGTGATACAAATTCGACCAAACAATGCAATCCGCACAATCCAAACCATCCAATCCGACCAATCACTATTTTGATATTTGTATCACTGCCAGGGTTGCCAGGACAAAACTGGGGCCAAATGGCTTCAAATGATGTCTGTCTTCAGTCCCATGATGATATAATGGAGGCGGTTCAAATGAAAGCCAACTCAAGAAACCCAACATTGAGAGCTTGGGCTAATATCACTGCCAGAGTTAAGTAGGATCTCTTTTTCATCCATGTCACCACCTGTCATTTTTCACATTTGGTTGCTCACTGTGAGAGTGGGCTCCACATTCATTCAGGTTCTGGGGTTTCCCACACTCAATGGCGCAACACACATGAAATACAACATGCATCATTATATACATATTCATATACATGTGCATGCACTATTTTGGTAGACAATCACTCTCACAGTGACTTACCTGCACCTGCCCAGGCCCATGTGGGCACTCCACTGGGCATTGCACATTCAAATGGCCAGGGGGCTCAGAACCTAGGTTGGGCTGAGATGCTGAATTGGTGTCCAATGTATGGATTTATCCATGGTGCAGACTTCTTTTTGGACTTGTGGGGGCTGAGGCAGCTTTTGGAAATCTAGCAATTGAAATGTAAAACATCTACAAGTCCCTAAGCCATGACCTTAGAACAATAGAATAATAGCCCATATGTAATCAGTTGTAGTTCAAAACCAAACTGGACTTAGGTAAGATGTGGATGCTTTTAGCCATCAGCCAGTCATCAACCAGCCATAATTTGAATGATTTACAATTGAACAAGGTTCTGCGTGCACTGTGAGAGTGCCAGCATGCACTGTGAGAGTGCCAGGTTAATGTAGTAAATATGTCCCATCTCCCTCACTCACCCACTGGGGCAGTGGCTGCCACCCATTCTGGATGTAGGTTCCTTGGCGTCAAAGAATTTGGCATGTGCAAGCAAGGTATCACACAAGGTCTCACAATGCAGTTCCATGTCAGGCACTCTCACAGTGCTGAGGCTATGTCACATGAACCCCAGCCCTCCACTTTTTCTCTCGACCATGATGGGAGCGTCATGGAGACTTCCTCAACCACAATGGGAGTGTCAAGGGGATGGTTTGATCATAGAGGCCATTTATTTTGAATATTTTTAGATTATGCATGGTAGTGATCAATGACAATGCTTGAATTTTGATTGGTGACTGAATTGAACACTGGATACTTTCATTCTAAATGTTCATCAGTGACCCCAGGCTTTTTGATTATATACATAGCTCATAACACATGATTGTTGCAACCAAAGGCCTCTACGGTCAAAGATCCCAGCCAACTTGAAAAATGATTCTGTACATTGTGTGTGGTCAAAAGATGTGCTGCGGCCCTGATTTTCTCTCATGCCTTGTGCTCAGTCAATCTCCTCAGTCTGCCTTCTCTTCTGCGACTTTCACTTCATCTCATCTCGTTTTCTCTTGTTAGTCTCATCTTGTGATGCAACTTTGCGATCTTTCTTGGCATCCTTCGATTTTTTTTCTCCTTCTCCTGGGACGCCTTTGCCTCCCTTGGCTCCTTTGACTCATTCGCTTCCTTGGCCGTCAGGGCCTGTAGTTCTTTCAGCTCCTTCTTATACTTGACCTTCTTTTCCATTGCATTGTCACGCTCAGCCCTTGCCTCTTGCAGATGGCCTTGTAACTTTTCAAGTTTCTGCTGAGTCTTCTCCAGCTCATTCTTGAGATCGGCCTGCTGGGCTTTGAGCTCCTGGGCTTCACGTTCTGCATCTTCCTTGGACTGCTGCAGCTCCTTTACCTCCTGCTTCACATCTTCCTTGGACTGCTGCAGCTGCAGCTCCCTTACCTCCTGCTTCAGAGACGCCTGCTGGATCTTGAGCTCGTGGGTCTCCAACATTGACTTTTCAAGAGATTTGACCGTCCTCTCTTCTCTCTCTGAAGCCAACTTGGCATCCCTGCTGGCTTGGTCCAGTTGGGCTGAGAGATGTTTGGCCTCTGCCGTCTTCTCACGCAGCTGCCTCTCAGATGCCTCCTTCAGCTTATGAAGCCTCTCAAACCTGCCACCATCTCGCAAGTTCTGTGAATTGCCACGGTTGCCCCTGTAGCCAGATGAGCCCCGAGCTGAGCCCTCCTTAGACTGGTTGGAAGCTGCTGCAGCTTGCTGCTGGTACTGCTGCTGGCAATGCTGCTGGTACTGTTGC
The DNA here is from genome assembly GCA_947184155.2 of Cladocopium goreaui. Taxonomy (NCBI): domain Eukaryota; class Dinophyceae; order Suessiales; family Symbiodiniaceae; genus Cladocopium; species Cladocopium goreaui. The sequence goes on along the minus strand of CAMXCT020000116.1, from coordinate 300,043 downwards.
TGGTACTGGTACTGCTGCTGTTGCACCACAAAGGATGCCAGGTTGCAAGCAGCAGTTGATGCAGCTTGCTGCTGAAGTGATGCCTGCCTTTGTGCTTCGTTTGCCACTTGTTGCGCCTGCTGAATCATCCTCTGCTCTTCCAATTCCTTTTCCTGTCTTGCTCTCTCCTCGGCAGCTGCTGCATCTGCCGATTGATGCCAGTGGCCCTGTTGCCAGTGGCCCTGTTGCCAACCACCTTGCTTCCACTGCCCAGAGCCCCAAGACGAGTTCCAATTGGACGAGCTCCAATTTGGTGGGGTTGCTTCTCCGGGCTTCGCAGGTGGTGGTCCTGCTGGTTCCGGAGGCGGTGCTTGTCTTGCTGCTTCTCCGGGCTTCGCAGGTGGTGGTCCTGCTGGTTCCGGAGGCGGTACTTTGTGTGAAAAGGGTGGTTTTGCTTTGGATGTCGCTGGCACGAATTCGAAGGGAGCTGCCAGGACTGGTGCAGCCTTTGCTGCTGCTGCAGGTTTTGCAGCTGCTGGTGCTGCTGCTGCTTTTGCTGCTTCAACTTTTGGCTGTGCTGCAGGTTTTGCAGCTGCTGGTGGTGGTGCTGCTGCTTTTGCTGCTTCAACTTTTGGTTGTGGCAATGGTGCAGGTTTCGCAGCTGCTGGTGCTGCTGCTGCTGCTTTTGCTGCTTCAACTCTTGGCTGTGGCAATGGCCTTGCTGCAAGTTTTGCAGCTGCTGGTGCTGCTGGTGCTGTTGCTGCTGCTGCTTTTGCTGCTGCAACTTTTGGCTGTGGCAATGGCCTTGCCTTCTTCGGAGCCGTGGCTTCTGTCCCCTTCTTTGGAGCCGTGGCTTCTGTCCTCCTCTGATTCGTGGCTTCTGTCCCTTTCTTTGGAGCCGTGGCTTCTGTCCCCTTCTGATTCTTTGCAGCCATGGCTTCGGTTGCACAGGCTTGGATGAATTGAGAGGTGCACAGGCAGAACAAAATAAATAGCAACAACGCAAGTAACATCTGATTCGGTAGATGCCACATGCCTGTGCATTTGTTACTATGTCAATGTGTCTTTCTGTCAATGTCCAGTCCCGACAACTGTTTTGAATCACCTGGCATGCCTGTGAAAATTGTAATGGTTGTTCGTCTCATGTAGGGCTGCAGCTTGTCCCTCTTGTCCAAACATGACTGCATCCGTCTTGGGCCACAATAATAGTGCATAATGGTGGGTTTTGGTCATGACAATTCTGAGCATCAGTGCTGGCTTAGGATAAGCCTGGTTTGATCGATATCTATCTGACACTTGAAAAAACATCACTCTTGATGTGTGGGTGCCACTGGAACACTGACAGAAACTCAGCAACGCCTGTCTTAGGTTCTGAGATGCCCAGACATTGGTGCGTGCAGCGCCCAGTGGACTGCCACCACAGCCTGGGCAGGGATCACGGGAAATCACTGTGAGAGTAATGATTGGTCATTGGCGCCAACATTCATGGATGGGTGGCCTCAGCACTGGCTGTGTGTCTTCTGGGGCATATATATATATATATGTATATATATATATATATGTATATATATATATGTATATATATATGATATATATATATATGTATATATACATATATATCTATATATGTATATGTGCATATAATATATATATATACTTGATTGAAAACCTGACGTTTCAATGATTTTTTTTCGGGTGGCATTGACAATGAATTCGAACGATGAAGCTTTTGGCTGCCCATTCTTAACATTGAATGGTTTGTCACATAGCCATGTCTGTCTGAATGGGGTTGTGCGATCTTTGAAGTCTATGTCTAGTGTTAAGGAAGCTGGCATCAGGGTCCTGAAATTGAATGAAAGGTTTAGCCTTTTGCCATCCAATAAATCACTTATTGTGACTTCAAAAATGTCGACCCACTAAAAATTTAACTTTTGAAGTGTTCTGCATTCTCTGTATCACAACAGCTGCCTAGTGGCTAGTAGCTTCTAACCATTATCATAGCAGGAGGCTCCCTGGACTGAGCTTGCCAGACTGAGTTTGTTACCACCGCCTTGAGAATGATCAGAAATCAGCACTCTCACAGTGCACCTGACAGCCGCACTCTCACAGTGCTGGTCTGTCAGTCCTGCCTGGCCTTAGCATCGCTCTCACAGCGACCACAAGTTTCTATATTAACTAAAATGGATCCGGACGTTGAAGTGGATGAACCTGAGTCCTGAGAGACGCTCGACATGTATGCAATTGATCATATCCGTCATTACATATATATATATATAGTACATTTATGATATGCATATATTTATGTAATAATACATATGTGATATATTAACATACAGGTTGATACACATGCATTTACATCCTGGCTTCATATTATAGGATCCAGGCAGGCTTGGATCTTTTCCACAGAAACATCACCAAATCATGGAGAAATCCAATGAACATAGCATTGCACTGCACCACTGAGATGACCACTGCTTTGTTTTGCAAATTGAACGGAGCTTACTATACTCTTAGCGGAAGATAGTTTAATTACTGTTCAGAACACTTTCCCTTCCACCATGGTTTACATCGTGGGACATGTTTCGACCTTAAGTTACGTCACGTTAAAGCAAAGTGTGCCATGTTCAAAACAGAACCTTGACCCAGAGGAATTTATTCAATAAACAAAGCACTCTCACAGTGCCAGTTAGATTCAAACATATTCAAACTAGTTGATGGTTCACATGCCTGAACAACAATAACCCAACAAAACTCAGGCTCCGCACTGAGGAAGATCAAGGCAATAGCGGTAGATAGGTAACTGCACTCTCACAGTGCATTTGTTTTAAAACATTTTGTTTTTTTGACTGCAAACATAACTTGAGTCCTTCAAGGTAGCAATGCGTTGTTACAAACAGTGTCACTCCTTACATTCCCAGAGAAAACGCTACAAAAGGAGCTCTCACAGTGCACTGGATTTGGAATGGCTGAATCTCCAAATACCACATCCTAGATGTTGCTTTCAATCTTTGTGCATACCCCAAACCAAACGTTTAATAGCCTTGAACGTTTCCAAAAATGGCATTTAACTGGCCGCCCTGCCCCCCCCCTATTCTCTCTTTCCCATTTCACCCATTCAGGCTCCACACGCAACAGGACGCTGGGCAAAGGCAGAAAACCTTTACAATTTATAGGGTCAAAACTTTACCTACAGCACTCTCACAGTGCAACAGGTGCAACAGTTGGAAACCTTGAGCCATGATCTTCACGTGGAACATGTTATTGTTTCTTGTGAAAATTGCGAACGGGTTGGACAACAAAAGCAACCAAAAACAATCTTCAGAGTTTGGTTTGACGCTGCCACTCTCACTGCGCACATAGTTTCGGACATACTCTCAGTAAATTTTTCATCGCGTTTGACTTTTTCGGACATGTTCAAAAGAACGGCCCAATAAATCAAAACTATGCAACACAATTTCCAAAAAACTAATTGTTTGATATCCAACTTTTGTGTGCCACAATTTTCCCAAAAAAAACTTGATGTTTGCTCATTTTTTTGGTACAAAATATTTGTAATATGTTTTTTGAAGTGTTCAGTTCAGGGACCTTTTATAAAAGGAAAGGGCTTTTTTACAATAACATAAGTTTTGTATCGCGTCCTTGAACCTTCTATTGGCGCATGTTTGAACTCCTTTGGATGGTTGCACCTCAGCACATTGAAAATTCTGGCTGTACGATTGTCTGAAGTAATCAATCGCCACTTTTTCAAATGCAAACCTCCATTGGTATCTGTCAACCCCACTTGGCATCCATCAAAATCGACAACCATCATGTTCAAGTCTCGAATCAGTTTCTGTAATTCCTGATCAGACCAACCCACGCAGTGTCGTGGCCATTCGAACGTAACACGTCCCCCATTTCGCGCAACAGCGCGAGCCAGTTTGCAAAAATTCTTGATAAGCAGCCTAGATTTCTGTCTTCTGGCTTCCAGTTCATCTGCAAAAGCTTGACCATATTGATGGATGTTAAGGGTTTGCCATTGAGACCAAGGATCACATGGTAAGGAGCCCCAAAGATCTACCCCAGGTTTCGTTTCCACAATGTTGAGTAAAACCTTCATTGTTCCCTTGTCTTCTACATTCAGATGACTCTCAGAACATCGAATCACATGAACTCCAGAATCCTTCCCGACTTTGCCCATCATAGAATCATCGGCCGTGCAGAACTCGATCAAAGTTCCATGCCCAGTTAGTCCTGGAAGATGAGGTTCAGGAATCGCCACTTCTGCAGCACTGTTGTGAAAGTCCTGTAACTCCTTGGCAATGCTGTGAGAAATGGTTTGATATAGTTTGGATGTTTGTTCATCATGTTGAGTGGCACGATCATGGTAGAAATCTCTGAGACCACTCATCAGTGTTTCAACGGCAGTCGCCCCCCTGTCAAACGCTTTCGATGTCATAGATGTTGGTTTCTCACTCTTCAATCTTTCCCATTTCCTGCGTCTGTTGTCCTTTCGATGTTGCCTTCGACGCTGAACAGCATCATAGGCCAATGGATGAACTGCAATGTCACTCACATCAACTTCTGGTACTTGACACTCATCTGCAAGGTCGCGCACCGGTGCGAGTTGTGCACCAGCGTCATGAGCTTCATGTTCAGTGGTGTCAAAATTGTCCAAACACTCTACAGCAGTATCATGACATACGCAAGCAAACTGTCTTTCCAAGCATGACCCACAAAAAATGGCCTTGGAGTCCTCAGTGCTCAAATCGGCGCATGCAGCTGGCTGTTCAAGTGGAGTGCACTTTGGTTCACTCTGCTTCACCTTTCCAGGCTTCAATGGACTATCAATGGTAAAGATTGGAACGTTGTTTTGAACCCTGTTGGCGTACCATCTATTTTCAGAAGGGCACCATACGCGACATCGGCGATGATTGAGAGCAATATACGGCTTGTGGCCGTGCTGCCAAATGAAAGTGCGTCCACGGCTGACTTGTCGCCCTATCGATAAGGCCATGGGGCAGCTCTCAAGGAGGTTGAAAATCACCCAACTCCTTGGTGTACACACGCAATGCCTCAGTGGAGAGTTGCGGCCCTCCCCCAGTCGCAAACCTCATGGGGCTCTGCAGTGCTTTCATCCATGGCTCAACCATGTCTCTGCTCACACCTTGGTCTTGCAATGCCCTCAGACTTCCAATGTCATGGGCAGCACCAGTGTCCCCTAAGAACTCCAAGGAATATTTCTTAAAGTTCTGAACTGCAGGATGAACCATTGAAGCCGCTGTTGTCTCTCCAATCTGATCATAGGAATTTGTAATGGATGAAATCAATGTGGCAAGAATAGGAACTGACAACTTCAAGAACATGTTCAAAGAAGGAAGGGCCTTGTCGCAAAACTGGCAAAATGACTGCCAAGCCTTCTGTACCTGCTTGCCCTCGACTTCAGTGATGGTCACAGTGGATGCCGCTGCAGCCACAGCTGCTGGGGCTGTCGCACCGCCCTTGTTGCCCTTGGTGTCTCCTATCTTCCCCTTGCCATTGCTTTTGTTTTTCCCCTTACCGGGCTGTTTACCAGAGCCCTTCGAGGAATCACCCCCTTTTGGGTTGTTTTTCAAGAAATCTGAGTAGGCTTTTCTGGCAGTGTCTGATCCAGGGTCACCTTGATGTTGGTTGCGGCATCGATCCCCAAAACGGCAAAATCCTGCCGTATGCAGTGCACATGGAAATTTCTATGTACTTTGGGTTGTAACTGGACCAGGGGTAGCAGGTTGGGCAACAGCTGCTGTTTTCTTTGGCCTTGGGGTTCGTGTCGGCTTTTCTCCAGTTGCAGGCAAAGCTAGCTGATGCGGAGGTGTCCCCCGCAGACCTTTGACCACGTTCTCATAGTTCATATCATGGCGTCTTTCTCTGAGTTCTTCTGAAATTTGTGCCCAAATCCATTCAAATGATCTTTTCTTTGATCTCTGGCTAGACTCTCTGACCTTGTCAGTGACACGTCTCAGAATACCCAATCCCTTGATCTGGTGCCATAACCATTCGAACATTGTTTTTGGAGATGGTCTGTCCACACTCTTAAGGCCATGCAACACATAGTTCACCTTCTTGACGAACTCTTCCAGCTCCTTGATCCCCTTTCCCTCTAATTGGAGATTCAAAAGATGCATTTGTCCCAAAGCTACGGCCCTGTCCAAACTCGTTTCGTAATACGAAATAATGAGGTTCAGGAGCGGAGTGCGCCCTTAGGCCCCTCAGCTCTCGCTGCGCAGCGCTCCACCCAGCTGGTGATCTCATGGGCGAGCTCCACATTGGTAGACAGCACCTCGGGTTTAATCAATTCCGCCGCAATATGTTTGTTCAGCATAATGAAGTCCTTTGATGTCTGCAACGAATTTCTAAATGCCTTTCCTCTATACCTTCCATTGCAAGTGTGGCCCACTTGACAAGGACATCCGTCTGTGAAAGGTCAATTCTAGAAATCGATGCTAGGAATGCCGCATGCCATTCTCTGCACGAAGTTGCATCGTTGGGCAATCTTGTAATCACAATTGACTTCAGATGCTTCAATTTGTACACATCTTCTTCAGATTTCCCTTCTGGTAACCAACCATCTTTTGGAGGTTGAAAACTCTTATCACCAATCAGTCCCTGCGAAGTTGAAGAACCATTTGATGATGAACCACTTCTTGGTGTATGTATTGCAAATTCAGCAACGCCAGGATTTGAAGGTATACGTCCTCCCATGGTAGACCTCACTTCTTCTCGACCTGTGCCTCTAGCAGTAGGTACAATGTATCCACCTTGAACCCTTGGTCCTCCTTGCACAAAGTTGCAATAACCCTCAACAGGAATAACACTCGGAGCTCCAACACTACCAACTCCAGCTCCACCCATAGGCCCCCCTGGCGCCAAGATCCCTGTTGGCGCTTCCAACGACGGGATATGCTTGAGCAACGCCAGCGGTCGCATGCGCGATAGACGCGCTCGCAACGCCAGCTCCTCGGAACCTGAAAGACTCGGATGGGGACAAACTTGGAGGCGGACATGAAGCAGCACCAATGCGATCTCCCTGCAAGAGGTTTTGGTCCGCGCCATTGTTGGCAACTACCGCACTGAACATTGTAGAACATCTCCAACATGATGGTCTTCCAACTACATTTTGTGAACCGCAACATGAGCAAAACATCACCTCTAAAGGGTTGACGCTAGCAACACTGGCTCCGGATCCAACTGTCATGATCTCGGTATGTTGTGCAGACTGTGTATGTGGAAGTGGATGATCAAAAGGGTTTCCAACACAAGGTGAACCACCAATTGAACCAGCCATGGAAGCCATCCTTTCAGAATCTTTCAACTTCTGATGTGCGGCTTCCAACTTCGCTCCAAGCATCTGAAGCTCCTTCACAGCCCGGTCCCGATCCAATTCAGGTTGTCGGGCAACATAAGCCACTTGGCCTTCTGCAGCCTTCTGGACCTCATGGATTTCTTGCCTTAATTGCCTGTTGCTTTCTGCCATCTGTGCAATGCGGGCATCCGCCTGCTGTTGAACCTGTTCACACCATTGTTTGGCCTGTTCAGTGTTTTGTTGTTCTCTCATCTCAACTGTTTGTTTTTCATGTTGTAGATGCTGCAATCTCTCTAACACATGATCTTGCAATGCCTTTTGGTCGTTTCCGGCTTGTTGTTTGATGTGCTCGATCTCTTGTCGTGCGGCCTCTCTCATCTGATGATAACTATTTTCCACTCTTGCCCTCACCAGTGAATCCAACAACTGCTCCAATTGTTCGGGGTCTACTTGATTGACCTGCTGCTGAAACAGATTTTGTTGAACATTCTGAGTATTGTACTGGTGTAAGTTTGGTGGAACCTGTTGACCCGTAGATGCACTCCCACCTTGCTGTGCTGCCCCACCTGCATTGGATGAGGATGACCTCTGCCCTTGCTTTGCCAGGGTAGTCATGGTAGCCATCTCCTGGGCGCCAGCTCGAGTCATGGTAGCTAATTGACCTACTGGGTTTTCAGGTGATTCAGATGATGAGGTCCAAGTTGAGTTCGGCCCATCAATCTTGAATGGAGTGGCAGGCACGTCGCGCTTCATGTTTTTACACCACGAAGAACTTGTAGTGCAAGAGCCCCTATGCTTCACATGCAGGAACTCAGTGGCACGCGATACACGCGACAATCCACCCAAGCCACAATATGCGATCCAAAAGAACTGTGCTGGACGCGCTAAGCGCGAATTTCCAAGGTCACGCAAAAAAAAATAATGGACGTCAAAGTCAGTGCAAGGCGCAAAATGCAACCAGTGAGCTCAATAGCAAAATGCCAGAAAAAACTAGGTGAAAACTTGTGGCAAAATGCCAATCCAGTGAAACTGCAGCAAAATGCCGATAGGACAGGTGAAATCTTTTGACAAATATCAGACCTGTAGAAAACGAACCTTGTGATGACTACTGGAACACTATCGATATGGCCCCCTTTGCAACACTATCGCAAACTCTTCAGTGTCGATGGAAGTGGAAAGTCTCCTACTTCACGGTCAGCCAAAAATCGAACTAGTGGATCCAATGACTGTTGGGCGCCAAACCGTGCCTTAATGCACTTAACACGGTTGCCACGGGCCCGACCAGATTGCAGGGATAGACACTCGTCTAATATCTCCTGCTGGTCGTCACAGAAAACGCAAGCTCCTGTCTTTTTCAAAACAATTGCTTTTGCTCCTGTGTCACCAGTTATTGATGGTCCTTGTTCCTGGTCTGATAATAACTTCGTCCGCGTGATGTGGATGCCGACAAATGGCCTGAGAAGTTTCTTTTCGATTTCACGGCAGGTCCTGAGGGTCTTCTCTTGGGTCGTGGTGTTTGAGGAGAAACTGCAAATAGTGAGATCGTATCCCCAACGCTGTATATCCTGCAAATGCCGCACAGTTACTTCACTCACCGTCTGGTTAAACTCGATGGTGTGGTGGTAGTCTAACGCCACAAGAGGGCGTTCCTGCTCCACAGGAGCAGAAGCCTTTGCTGTGCCCGACGCAAGAGCAACGCGAGCACGGCACACTCAGCCAGCTTTTGCTCGTAGTATGGTCGATGCACGTCACCGGGCTTTAAGAAGTAGAATCTGCTATGAGACTGTTCCCGCAAGATTCGATCTTCGTACCCTTCGCCACCTTTTGCAACCAGCAATGCGGTCTTATCGATAATTCCGCGATGGGATTCTGAAGGCACAATCACACTCGGAGGTGACGATGAAGTAGCTGTAGCCCCTCCAGCCTCGGGCTCCTCTTCAGTTGTTGACGGCCTCTTTGATCTCTTTGAAGGTGGTCTCCCTGCTGCCACTTTCTTTGCCGCTCCACGTCTTTCAACCGGCGACCTACTGCGTGTTCTTGGTGTCACCCTTTTTCCAGACGCACTCGGAGATACGGAAACAGCAGTCGATGTAACCCTTGGGCTCCTTGACACACTAGAAGATCTTGGCACTGGCACTCCAGCAGCAGGTGGCGCCTTTGGAACAGGCGCAGCAGGCTGACTGGTAATCTGCAAAGCCCTTGAAACAGGAGGAGGCCCTTTTGGCTCAGGTACACTAGAAGACTTCGGGGCAGCTGGAGGCGACTTGGGAGCTGACCTACTCCTTCTAGGTACAGGGATCGTCCTTCCTGCCTTCGGTACTGTAGCAACTGATGTAGAAACCACCGTCGATTCGCGCTCAGCGCGAGAAATTGATTCGCGCTCCGCGCGAGCAGTAGCTTCAATATCTGCTGCACTGTCGGGTACCCAGACCCAGCGCCACGAACCGCCAGCTTCTGCTGGTGGAGGCTCTTCCACTGATGGTGGAGGCCCAGGTGGTGGTATTGGACGCCTTGATAATCCTGGGGGTGGCTCTCTAGCCAATTCCTCAGCCGAAGCAAAATCTATTGCCGAAGCTGTGCCCCTGTCAAAGCGGGCAAGCTGCGAGGCCCTCCACAGGTTTCCTCCTCTAGCACCTCTGGGTTTCTTTGCCTTTCCACCCTGTGAAGACATACACAAAGATTGTATCCAGCTAAGCTCACTAGGAATGCAATCGCGCAAGCGCGAGGAAGAGAGAATGCAAATCGCTCAATAGAGGAAAACAAAAGCTTGATGAAATACGCAATGCCCTCTAAGAGTTCAATGATCTCACAGTTGAATGATTAGAGCCGGATGCGGCTGATAACCAGTAAAATCGGTCACAACCAGTATATTCGCGAAGTTGATAACCAATAGGGGGATGCCACAAACCAGTGATTAGCGAAGTTTAATGGCAATGTCGTTGTATGTTCAAGATACCAATGCAAATGCAAATGCAGCCCAGTGATTGCGAAGGCTAGCACACTTTCATGCGGGCATCTTGAGCCAAACATCGTTGGCCAAGTCTTGAGTTTTCATCCCGGATTTCAGGATAAAAGAACATGTTATCATTGACAGATAACCTATTGATTCGTCTATTCCGTGCTGATACCAAGTGACATCATGTACACTTTACAGTCATTGGATACAACATCATAGATACTCATGCAAAGGTGAGGAGTTGATCGAGTATTTTCATCTATTAGATAGATTAGATAGATTAGATAGATTAGATAGATTAGATAGATTAGATAATATTAGATAGATTTGATAGACTAGATAGATTATATAGATAGATTAGATAGATTAGATTAGATTAGATTAGATAGATTAGATTAGATTAGATTAGATTAGATTAGATGAGATGAGATGAGATTAGATAGATAGATAGATAGATATGCAAAGTCAACCCCAATCGAGAGTTATCCTTGAAATATCGTGCTAAACACATATCTTCACACAAAACTTCACAAAAGAATGTGGTTTTGACCATGGTTCGCATGCGCCATGGTCAAAAGTTGGATGATGTCTGAGAAAACTCATGAATCATACCTAGTCCCTGGAGGATGGGAACAATCAATCCACTTTCACAGGGATACCAATATACCCATAAATTCTGTTTGGATTATCATTATGGGATGGACGACCATAAGTGATATATCATGCAACTTGACACACAAATAGTGATTGCATTGCTATCATCTTCAATCTCATTGTTGATTCATCCCGGAATCCCTATATTGTACTTATTATTATCCGTATTGTTGGTTAAATCATGTTAAATCCTATTCTCGTCTCGGTGATATCCCCAGAAATACTTATAAACCCCGATAAATTCCTGAAGGAAAGTTCATGCCCATGGCATACAGGGTGAGGACCCCTAGTTATGAGTTGGTTTGTAACCCTCACTACATATCCTCCATAAACTTTAGTTGGCCAAGTTATAAGTCAACTTAGCTATCATAAATCGGCTATAAATCCATTCAAATCCCATTTTTTCGTGGTGAAAAATCACCATTTTGGCGGTCCCCACCTTCCTAGGTAACTTTGGAATACCGAAGTTGCTCCGTCCGGCAAGGCACCAGTGCCAACTTCAAGCGCTTGATCTTTGCAGCGCGTTGCTTGGACTCCTCAGGTGATTTTAGACTGTGAAAAGAAAGGGGATGAAGTAAGGAATAAAAGGATTAAACATCACAATTTTGGATCAACTTGTCTTTTCTTAACCATAAAAAACATGCATGGTGGGAATCTCATGGGGATGTGATCGGGATAACCTGAACATGGTGATTGAAGCGACAAGATAATGTGCGGGTATCAGTCCATCAATCATGGGGATAGATGTAGGATGGGATCAAAGGGTTACACATGGGTGTAAAGTCCATGTTTGGGCAACGATATGATAGTGATGAACCGTGGTATTGGCGGTATTCTATGTTTAGACAAATAGATTTAACTGATTAAACCATGCGTACGTTTGTATGAGAATGGGGTACCCAAAATCAACCCAAGCTCGAAATTTTGAATGGGAAAAACACTGGTTGAGAGCTTCACGAAACACCTCTGTGTGTGCAAATATATGTGAGATTCTTTGGGCCATGTTGGACGTAAGTACGTGTTGGTAGTTGGTACATATTTTAATAATATACATATAATCATAGACATATAATCATATACATGTAATCATATACATATACATATATACATACATATATACCATGAAGCATTTGGGATAATTATGATATCAGGATATACAATGAACTAGGTACATTGCATATACATACGCATAACATTAAATACTATTGACATACATCCAACATCCAAAGGTTTGAACGTTTCCTCAAGGCCGGACCCGCTGTTGCAGGAGACTGACTACCACACCTCCTTTTCGTAGTCTTTCAGGATCTGGGTTTCCTGCTCGAAGAACCTCAAGTGCCAACCGTCCTAAACAATGACCAGTCATGACCAGTCGATCTGTGGCTGCAGGGACTACAAAGTTCCACTACCTCAACCCATGAAAAAGGACGGCATGGCTTAAAAACATTGAACAAACAAAAATTCTTTGGTGAAAATCCTTTGGTGAAAACACTCAACCATGGACCGTGGGACCATGGCTACCCCATGGTACCCCATTCTGGGACCACCATTCCGAGAAACAAGCTCTGACGAGCCCGGTGCTGTTCAACTTCCTTCCTGACAGGCAAAGGCCGTCCATCAAGAAGCACAAAAAAACATATCCTGATGGCATAACTGCCCCAAAAAACGGGAATATAATGGAATATATTGAATATATAAGGCATACACACATATAATAAAATCATATAAACACATGTTGAAGACGCTACCAAAACATCTAGTCTTATTAGTCCTGGCATGTTTATGGCAATCTCACTTTCCACTGTGGGGATCACCGCAATCCCTTGGTGCCCAGAGGCAGCTCGGCTTGGCACATGGCTGCGAGGGTTAAGCGATAGGCCTGGCGACTGTCAATAGGGATCTTTGATGATCTTTGTAGCCAGGTTTAGTTTATTAAAGTTTATCAGTTTGGATCTCAGAGTTCTCTTGTTGGGGGTTGCTGATGGCTTGCTGCAAAAAGCACGGCATCACACAACGGATCTTCGTGGAACGGGAAACCCAGTGCCTCCACCAGACGTTTCAGATGAACCTTCAGCCGTTCGATGTGTTTGGACCACAACCACTGGGCAGCCTGGGCGCCCAAGGCATGGGTGCCAGTTGGGGAAATTGGGAATTACATCGGCCAAACTATGTAGAAGGTGGGCTTATGGATACATATTCCAGCAGTGAAGGCCAAACAAAGACGCTGTCTAGATCTGGGCAGTTTGGAGGGAAAGGTGTTTGGGAGAACGTACATATGTCATCATATGTGCATGTTTCTTAAAATTGTGGTCCCCAAAACCATGTGTTTCACGATTGAACATATAGCGAATTTTGGATGATGTTGGGGTATCCCATTTTAAGAAACCTCATGAACCTCCATATAGAAGTAGTATCAAAATCAATGGACACGGCTAGTGGTAGCAGCACTTTCTCTTGCAAAAAGTATTTTGCTGAGCTCATCACCCATCTCAACAAACCAACAATACATCTACAATCAATCAATATATATATATGTATATGTCAGTTTATATCATCAGTATATTATAAATTATATGTGTTATATTATTATGTTCTGTTATTACAATAATTTACATAACATGTATCTGTACATAATTTATCATAATTTGCATTCAAAGATGTTAGCCAATAACATATCTCCAAGTGCTTGTTACGTTAACATACCCGAATCGAACCCTCTTGGCCTCAGCAGAACTTTGCTGCTGCGCCAGCTGCTTCTCAAGGACCTCCGGTGTCATCAAACATGGCTAGCTGGGAAATCCCCAAACTAAATGGAGTTTTATAGCTGATAAATCTTATCTATAAATGGTGGATCTTCCAGCAATCCATGGTTGATTACTGGAGTGTATCTCTAAATATCTCTAAATTATGGATCCTGCAAGAAATTTCTAGCTTTGTTTTTTGATGGTTTTTGGATGTTTTGGGGGTCTCCAACGGCCCCAACATTGACAAGCCAACCAAGCATTGGTCAAGCCAGGGGGGTGGCCTGTGGCAGCCATGTCACAAGCAACAGCCATGTCAAAAGGGTGTAGAATAGTTTTTGTTTTTTTTTGCCCCAGGTTTTGTTTTTTTTTGGCTTTCTTTCCTGGTACCATTTGCCTTGTATTTGCAACAGTTTGGAACTAGAACCTGTCATTTTGCATGGTATTTGCTACATTTTGGCATGGTCACTTTGCATTTTGCATCGTATTTGCTACATTTGGCCATGCCGGCCTTCCATTTTGTATGGTATTTGTCACATTTTGGCATTTCAACCTCTCATTTGCATGGTATTTGTTACATTTTGGTACTTCAAACGTTCATGTGGGTCTCTTGAGGGTTCTTTAGGCTTTCATTTAGGGTGTCATTTAAGGTTTCATTTAGGGTTTCGTTTAGGGTTTTATTTAGGGATTCATTTGGGGTTTTATTCAGGGTTTCATTTAGGGTTTCATTAAGGGTTTTCATTTAGGGTTTCTTCAGAGTTTCATTTCGTTTTTTTTTTCCGGTTTCATGTAGGGTCTCTTATCGGGATTTCTTATAAGGAGTTCTAAGCTTTCAAATGGGCTTCTTTAGGGTTTCTTTAGGGCTTCTTTAGGGTTTCATTTAGGGTTTCTTTAGGGTTTCTTTAGTGTTTCATTTAAAGGTTTCATTCAGGGTTTCATTTAGGGTTTCATTTAGGGCTTCATTTAGGGTTTCTTTAGGGTTTCAGTTTGGGTTTCATTTAGGGTCTCATTTAAGGTTTCTTTAGGGTTTCATTTAGAGTTTCTTTAGGGCTTCTCTAGGGTTTCATTTAGGGTTTCTTTAGGGTTTCATTCCAGGGTTTCTTATCAGGATTTCTTTTCACGATTTTTAAACATTAAAGTGGGTTCCTTCAGGCTCCTTTAGGCTTTCATTTAGGGTGTTATTTAGGGTGTCATTTAGGGTTTCTTTAAGGTTTCAGTTTGAGTTTCATTTAGGGTTTCATTTAGGGTTTCAATTTAGGGTTTCAGTTTTATTTAGGGTTTCTTTAGGTTTTCAATTTAGGGTTTCAGGTAAGGTGTCAGTTAAGGTTTCATTTAGTTTCTTTTTGTTCAAAGTGTTGTTTAGGGTTTCTTTGGGATGTCATTTAGGGTGTCATTTAAAGTTTTTCTAGGGTTTCATTTATGGTTTCTTTAGGATTAATTTATGGTTTCTTTAGGGTTCATTTATGGTTTCTTTAGGGTTCATTTAGGGCTTCATGTAGGGTTTCTTATCAGGATTTCTTTAGGGTTTCTTTGGGTTTCACGACCTAGGGTCTCTCTAGGGTTTCATTTAGGATACAAACAGAACAGAATAAAGCAAAAGAACATGAAAAAACAAAGAGACAGTAAAGACAGGAAGCAAAGAAGCAAAGGAGCAGGAAGTAGAGCAGCAAAAACACATGGCTGAAGAAAAGAAAAAGTAGAATAGTAGAAGTAGAAAGGCACAGAAGTACAAAAGCAGAGAAGCAGGGAAAACAGAGAAGCAGAAAAGCAAAGAAGCAGGAAAAGCAAAAAGCAGAACAGCAGAGAAGCAGGAAAAGCAGAGAAGCAATGTAAGCAGAGAAGCAGAAAAGCAAAGAAGCAGAAAAGCAGAGAAGCCGAAAAGCAGAAAATCAGAGAAACAGCAGAGAACCAGGAACCCCCAAAAAAATCCAAAACCTGCCGCGAAAAAAACAAAATAAATAACCCTCCATGTCAAAATCCATGTGCACCATCTTCCATTGCACTTCCCAAAGCTTTATCACACATCTTGACACAGAAATGACGGTCGCGAATTGGAAAAGAATCTCGGGGCTTGGACAGGGCTTCACAGGAGAGGGTCATGATGATCATGCAAAAAATGGAGGCTTCCAACCCATGAGGGTACCCAAAATCATCCAATTTTATGGTCGGATTGTCCATTCTAAACCATCCATAAATTGGGGGTAGCCGTATATTTCAGGAAACCTCCAAGTCAGTCGTTGATAGTTGGTAGATGTTGGTAGCTTCTTCTTTCGGAGAAGCCAGTCCCAACCATCCACCGCCTCCATCGTGGTGTCCAGTGCTGCTCGCATGTCCTGGTCACTTTGAACCATGGCTCTCAGGATTGGTTCTAGGGAGAAATGTTTCAGGAAAACCCTATATTTGATAGGGGAAGATCATGGTATCCTCGGGTATCCTGTAGATGTTCCCAACACATCCCAGTGCCGTCCTTCCCCAAGCGATATAGAAAAAAAACGGATGTTGCTGGGAACGGTCGTCTTTCCATGTGCCTAAACTTTTGCCACTGAAAGACAGGCAAAAAAAAAACAAGGACCATCAACACATACGTGTTTTCATGTTTAACCAATGATTGATTGTACTAAGGACATAACATAAACAAAACAAAATAACAAAAACAATTTAACAAATTTGTTATCCCAATTGGACACTTGGGATAAACAAACCGAGAAATGAATGATATCAGCTAGTGTCCGTAGAATCATATGTAATTATAGATTCCTCAGAATCATTCCTCTGCATGCACACCCTAAATCTAACATAATCAAACGTGGAAGCCCAAAAAAAATCTGCTGGATTTCCCGATGAAATGAGGAATTTGAGGCCCAAGTTTCATGGATCCGCGGTGAATCCGCAACTCCCAATATCGTCTTGGTTGAGCCCAAATTCATCTGTCCCTTTTCTGTCAATCCAATCCCCATTCCCAACAATATCCGTCCCCGGCAAAATTTCAACCTTATTTCCACTACAGTGTATCAATTCATTCTTGTATCAATTCCAATCGAAATTCTTCTTGCTTCACTATCTACAAATCACATCAAATCAGATCCCAAACACATCAAAAATCACACATTTTCTGGTTGGTGGTATACCTACCCCTCTGAAAAATACAAAAATATACAAAAATCAGTTGGGATGATAACATTCCCAATATATGGAAAGTCATAAAATTCATGTTCCAAACATTTCCAACCAGTTTTTTTGCTGGTGGAATCCCATGAAATCCCCGTGAAATCCACCAGAAATCTGGGTGGGATCTGGGCCTTCGCCAGTTGCCTCAGCACCTGCTGCTGCCCGCCGCGCCACTCCGTGCGCACCGCCGTGAGGACGGCACGACCCACCTTTTTTTGGGCACGACCCGAGGAGAAATGGTCAGCCATGCCCAGTGATTGTGGCTTAAGGTCAGTATATAGTTATATAGTATGCTATAGTATATATATATATATATGTATATATATATATACTGTATATATATATATAGATATATAAGTCTAGTATATACTATACATATATATATATACTGTAGTTGCATGTTATATTCACCATAAACCATGGTTCACCAAGTTATATTGCGTCAACATCTGTTTCGTTTGGGGAACCTCACCTTGTAGGGCTGAATATACCCATGGACAACTAGGCTAAGTGGGGTTGATAGGAGATACAACATCGACCAATAGTAAACCTCCATGTTGGAGGAAAAACAACACAACCCTTTGTCAGGTGATTTCAACTAATAAGTGAAAGGTGGCTGCCTTTTTAGTTACTGTTTGATGGATCTGTTAACAAAAAACTGGACATTCCGTTCTAGGATCATCCTGTATGTCCAAGAAAAGAGCAGTCTGTGATGTCAACAAAGAAATCACATCCAAGCAGCCAAACTCTTGGAAAATGCGTGGTCAATCATACTACTGGTATAGTTCTAGAACAGTCACTTGTACTAGCACATGCCCTATGTACTCTATGTACTCCTTTCACCAAGGTTTCATTGTTTGGTCCCACTGCTGAATTCAACCAATGTTCTTTCAACAAGTCATACCCTCCTGTAATTCAACATCATAGTTATGGAAGCATAGATTAAATATGGTTGTATAAATTATATTATATAAATTGCGAGCAAATCATTTAGCTATATACTAAACATTGTTATGTTCATTTGTTTTTCACTGCGCACTGCTAGTTTACTTGGTAGCTCATTCCACCAAGTGGGTGATACATGTCCCCAATTGTCATATGGAATAAGTATGGACCATATGGATAAGTAGGATTATGAGATTGATCCACAGTTGCTACTGGGTTTATAACAGTTTAATATCGTTTATAACCCACTTCACTTCCGATTCGTGGGATGAGCCACCAAGATCCACCATCATGCCAGGCCCGAGCACCGGAGTACCGTCCCGCAGCGTCCCGTTGCCTCGCCCACCCAAGCGCTGCGAGAGCCGCTGTCTCGGCTGTCTCGGCTGTCTCGGGGGGAGGGCCTGGATCTGCAGAACGGATCAAATTTGGGAGTAAGCCTAATTAGTTCTGATTTGGTTGTGGGTTAAAACCCTGTTACCTGTTACCTGGTAAATGGATGTTCATCCCTTCTAAATACAGTATGATAGGTTTTGACCCATTCCCATTTGTCGACAAAACCAAATGGCTATGAATCAAACCAAATGGGTATCTTCATGGACACAGAAAATGGCAGTGGTTATATTTTTTGGGTGATGGGTACAGGTCGGGATGGGTCAATAATATCTGTAAGACATGGCATTGAGGGGGTAAACGTCCATGGCTACCAGCTAGGTTGGTGTGAACACTTGGGCAGGGGACTCCGGGGACCCTGGTTTGGACCCCTGCCCCATCTCTTGAACCTGGAAACCCCATCAACAGCTGTGAAAAAATAAACCCCTCCACCGGTTTCTACCGGATCTACAGGTTTGCTGCCAAAGCAATCACTGATTCGTGAATGTCTGAACATGGTGTATACCAAATAGCTAATAGGATCCAATAGGACAATGAGTGGCGGAATCCAATTCATGACCATTTTGCACAGGGAAAATGATGCTCAACCAAGATCAACCATGGGAGAATTGGAGTTTTTCCCCAGATTTTTTGCTACGAAAGCTCTTGCTGCCGCGTCACTGCGGTGTTTTCTTGCTTAGAGGTGCGAGGTGAACATCGCCCCGCTCGGCCACCTGCTGGGATCCATTCTGGGATCCATGGAGTGACTCTCCGCAATCAGATATTTAAATAGGGGGTTCATGAAATATAGTGGTTTTGTATGGTTTAATCTGGTCTAAGGATGTCTAAGGTATCAAATGGCATTGGAAACCATCATGCAATTGTGTACAAAGAACCAAACAATGCATAGCTACCCATTTTTTCCACCACACAAAACCGTGAGTTTGACCGGGGACCGGGGGTAAACCTCAAGAACCCTTGAGACCAAAGACCATGACCATCCTGCCGCCACACCTTGGTGGTTGCTATACCAGTAGGACTCGGTAGGGTCCCGTGGCTGGGCGTGGTTGCATTACCATGACATGAGAATCAAGGATCGGTGGAACGCTCGAAGGGCGCCTTCTGAGCAAACAGTGACTTCATGTCCGAGTCCTTGCCGGCTGTGGTTTCTCACTTGGCTGGTACACGAGGGAGTACCACCAGTCATTGAGAAGCCTCAAAAATCTTGATATGTACATAGCTCGCATTTGTGGGAAACTCAGGCTTCTGGATAGAAGGAAGGCTTGGGGATATTTACATCCTGTACTTATATACATCCATAGATGATTTTCCCATGAAACATGGAAACTGTCCATTGTCATGTTTGATTACCAACTGGTGCTTCACATGTTGGGCCTTGCCTTCAGTGAGGCCCTGCAGTCTGTGAGAGCCTGCGTTTCTGTGAGGCCTTCCCTCCTGTGCCTTCTCTGAGACCTTGCCTTTGTTCATAATGTTGGACCCTCTGTGAGACTTTGCTTTCTGTGAGACCTTGCATTCCGTGAGGCCCTTCCTTCTCTGAGACCCTGCCTTTGTTCATAATGTTGGACCCTCTGTGAGGCCTTGCTTTCTGTGAGACCTTGCCTTCTGTGGGAGTTAGGCCTCAGTTCAACATGTGACACCTTGTGTTCTAAGAAACCATGCCTTTGTTTCAGATGTGAAAACATGCCTTGTGTGAGTCCCTGCTGTGAGTGACACACCTTGCTTTCTGTGAAGTTTTGCCCTCTGTGAGACTTTGCCTTCTGTGAGACCCTGGCTTCTGTGAGGCCTTGCCCTCTGTGAGGCCCTGGCTTCTGTGAGGCTTTGCCTTCTGTGAGACCCTGACTTGGTTTATTTTATGATACCCTGCCGTTTGTGAGACCCTGCCTTTGTTTAATGTGCTACATGTCTATAGATTGTACCTTGCTCCTAGTATAGACCAAATATAAAATCCTAAACTTCAGTTATGGAAGAGTGTCCAAAGCCGGTCCTGTCATTCTGCCGCCAACCAGAAAGTGAGCAAGAGCAGTTCACGTGTGGGAGCAGTAGAGGAGAGCAACAGTTCGGGAGCGTGTGATTTCACGGGGTGAAAACACCTTCAGGTGCGGAATCCATTGTTTCCCCCTGTCTATTGTGTGAGTTGAGACCCTGGCTTCTGTGAGGCCTTGTCTTCAGTGAGACCCTTCCTTCTCTGAGACCCTGCCTTTGTTCATAATGTTGGACCCTCTGTGAGGCCTTGCTTTCTGTGAGACCTTGCCTTCTGTGGGAGTTAGGCCTCAGTTCAACATGTGACACCTTGTGTTCTAAGAAACCATGCCTTTGTTTCAGATGTGAAAACATGCCTTGTGTGAGTCCCTGCTGTGAGTGACACACCTTGCTTTCTGTGAAGTTTTGCCCTCTGTGAGACTTGGCCTTCTGTGAGACCCTGGCTTCTGTGAGGCCCTGGCTTCTGTGAGGCCTTGCCCTCTGTGAGGCTTTGCCTTCTGTGAGGCCCTTCCTTCTGTGAGACCCTGACTTGGTTTATTTTATGATACCCTGCCGTCCGTGAGACCCTGCCTTTGTTTAATGGGCGAGACCCTGTCTCCTGTGAAGCCCTGCCTTTCTGTGAGACCCTGCCTTCCTTGATGTGTGAGACCCTGCCGTCTGTTTAATTTATATCGAAAACTGTGCTACATATCTATAGATTGTATCTTGCTCCTATCATTGGCCAAATATAAAACCCTAAAACTTCAGTTATGGAACAATGTCCAGGGCCGGTCTTGTCATTCTGCCGCCAACCAGAAAGTGAGCAAGAGCAGTTCGCGTGTGGGAGCAGTAGAGGAGAGCAACAGTTCGGGAGCGTGTGATTTCACGGGTGAAAACACCCTCAGGTGCGGAATCCTCTATTTCCCTGTCTGTTGTGTGAGACCCTGCATTGCGTCATATGTGATACGCATGCCTGTAGCCAAACTAGGCTTGGCACCCCCCTGCCTTCTGTGAGACCCTGCCATTGTGTAATGGGCGAGACCCTGTCTTCTGTGAAGCCCTGCCTTTCTGTGAGAGCCTCTGTGAGACTTTGCTTTCTGTGAGACCTTGCATTCTGTGAGGCCTTGCCTTCTGTGGGACCCTGGCTTCTGTGAGGCTTTGCCTTCTGTGAGGCCCTTCCTTCTGTGAGACCCTGACTTAGTTTATTTTATGATATCCTGCCTTCTGTGAGACCCTGCCTTTGTTTAATGGGCGAGACCCTGTCTTCTGTGAGGCCCTGCCTTTCTGTGAGACCCTGCCTTCCTTGATGTGTGAGACCCTGCCGTCTGTTCTAATTTATATCGAAAAATGTGCTACATGTCTATAGATTGTACCTTGCTCCTAGTATAGACCAAATATAAAATCCTAAGCTTCAGTTATGGAAGAGTGTCTAGGGCCGGTCCTGCCATTCTGCCGCCAACCAGAAAGTGAGCAAGAGCAGCTCGCGTGTGGGAGCAGTAGAGGAGAGCAACAGTTCGGGAGCGTGTGATTTCACGGGTGAAAACACCCTCAGGTGCGGAATCCTTTGTTTCCCTGTCTATTGTGTGAGACCCTGCATTGCGTCATATGTGATACGCATGCCTGTAGCCAAACTAGGCTTGGCACCCCCCTGCCTTCTGTGAGACCCTGCCTTTGTTTAATGGGCGAGACCCCGTCTTCTGTGAAGCCCTGCCTTTATGTGAGACCCTGCCTTCCTTGATGTGTGAGACCCTGTCATCTGTTCTAATTTATATCGAAAACTGTGCTACATATCTATAGATTGTATCTTGCTCCTATCAAAGACCAAATATAAAATCCTAAGCTTCAGTTATGGAAGAGTGTCCAGGGCCGGTCCTGTCATTCTGCCGCCAACCAGAAAGTGAGCAAGAGCAGCTCGCGTGTGGGAGCAGTAGAGGAGAGCAACAGTTCGGGAGCGTGTGATTTCACGGGTGAAAACACCCTCAGGTGCGGAATCCTTTATTTCCCTGTCTATTGTGTGAGACCCTGCATTGCGTCATATGTGATACGCATGCCTGTAGCCAAACTAGGCTTTGTTTAGTGGGCCAGACCCTGTCTTCTGTGAAGCCCTGCCTTTCTGTGAGACCCTCTGTGAGGTCTTGCCTTCTGTGAGACCCTGGCTTCTGTGAGGCTTTGCCTTCTGTGAGACCCTTCCTTCTCTGAGACCCTGCCTTTGTTCATAATGTTGGACCCTCTGTGAGACTTTGCTTTCTGTGAGACCTTGCATTCTGTGAGGCCCTGCCTTCTGCGAGGCCCTTCCTTCTGTGAGAGTTAGGCCTCAGTTCAACATGTGACACCTTGTGTTCTGTGAAACCAGGCCTTTGTTTCAGATGTGAAACCATGCCTTGTGTGAGTCCCTGCTATGAGTGACACGTCTTGCTTTCTGTGAGGCCTTGCCCTCTGTGAGACCTTGCCTTCTGTGAGACCCTGGCTTCTGTGACGCTTTGCCTTCTGCGAGGGCCTTCCTTCTGTGCTGCCTTCTGTGAGACCCTGCCTTTGTTTAATGGGCGATACCCTGTCTTCTGTGAAGCCCTGCCTTTCTGTGAGACCCTGCCTTCCTTGATGTGTGAGACCCTGCCATCTGTTCTAATTCATTTGAAGATGTTTGATGGGCGAGACCCTGCCCTACCTTGCCCTCTGTGAGACCCTGCCATTTCAAGCTCGTTCATTTGAAGATGTTTTGGCCTACAAGAAACAGGAGACCACTGCTGTCCTGATTCTCCTTTGAGAATCACATGTGATGGATCTGCCCGCAGGCTTTGTACGAACCTGAGCCCTTGACATTGCAAACTCGTGCTGGATACCATCCAAGCGCACTGACTGAGAAGTTTGAGCCACAGTTCTCGCAAACTGTCAAATTCTCAAATTGTCATGTTTTTATGTCCCTTGTCATGTTGTCATATTTTTTCATTATCTTCCATTATTTTCCCTAATTTCCCATGTTTTCTCATATTTTTAAAGGGGTTTTTCTCACCCCATTTGGGTCTCACCCCCCAAACTTTTCAGTGAGTCATGTTCATTCATTTTCTACATCTAAACATCCCCACTTGTAGCCAAAGACTTAATTCAAGACCCATCCAAGGTTGACCCAGGGATAAACTCGAGCCTAAAGCTACCTCCACGGTGTCAAGGGATCCGAAAAGCATGTTGTCAAGCAGTATCTCAAAACATCACACCATCACCCATGGGATTCTGACAAAACCAATACATGGTTGGGTCAACCCACAAAATCATTCAGCAGACTTTAGCTGAGGCATACACATACATGTAGATGCGCAGCATACCAAAAAGTCATAAATACATGTACCTGTCTATCTGTCAATTTGCCTATCTAATGTAATGCATCTAATATGTCTAATGTATCTAATGTATCTAATGTATCCAATGTATGAAATGTATCTAATGTATCTATCTAATCTATCTGCTCTTCATCTAACCTATACAACCAATCTAATAGTTCAGACATACAAATAAAATATACGTATATATATATATATATGTGTGATTGTAAAAGAGTATGTATATGTATATATATATATATTACATCGCATCTATCTGACTGATCTCACCTGAATCATGTTCATCAATATAATCTAATCCATCTAGTAGCATATCACCCCCAAAAACGATGTCAAAACACTGTTCCCAGGCACTGAGGACACGACCCAAATCCACAGAATCCATCTCTGCATCGAGGCGCCTACGATGCAAGGCTGGGATGGAAACACGGAAACATCTCGACATACCGACATCATGTTATTATATACAATAATTACATATAATTACTAATAATCATTGGAATTCATGGGATATTTTGACATCATGAATTGAATCATGACTTGAAGAAAATCCCTCTGTCCCCCCCCCACCGCCTTTCCAGCGCCAGCTGCTCGTGTCACACCCCCTCTGCCCCGTCTGTGAGCCACCAGCGGCATAGGCTGAGTCCCCCGCGATAGGCCCAAAACCAAGGAATCTTGTTTGACAAAGAAACAGGGAGATAGTCCCAAACATTGGATAGATCCACGGTTTACCCTTTCATTAATCTCATCATGATCATGATCATGATCATGATCATCATCATCATCATCGTCATCATCATCATCGTCATCGTCATCATCGTCATCGTCATCGTCATCGTCATCATCGTCATCATCGTCATCATCGTCATCATCGTTATCATCGTCATCATCATCATCATAACCAGCATCAAAAGGTGAAGGACATGAGATATTTCGAAAACATTCCAGTAATAAGGGCGTCAAACGTTGTCCATGTCCATCGTTCGGGTTCGTTGACACAGAAACATGCCATCATAGCGGGCGGAGCAAACTGGAGTCATTCAGAATTCTACAAATTGTGATATAGGGGCCCTTATAACTACAGTTATATTATAAAAATATCATGTATCATATGGTTAGACTAACTATGGTTATTATTATTGACATATAAAACATATACATATCCACTTTTGACTGGAACTGCACCCCCTAATTTGCTCAGAAACCATGGTGGATGCAGGGGATTGGAAAGCCCTGGTATTGGACCAGAGAATGTGGGTGTTTTAATATGAACGTGGATGGGATTGATTGAACATGCCAAAAAAATGTCACAATTAAGTTACATATAATTCATCCCCCCCACGTGTGTATATATATATGTATATACACACACGTCCATATATGTATGTGTATATATATATATATATGCACATACATACACATAATGTTTATCTATCTATCTGTCTATCTATCTATCTATCTATCTATTTATCTATCTATCTATCCATCCATCCATCCATCTCTCTCTCTCTCTACAAATAGTATATATATATATCAGAAATGTAATTGTCCTCTTACCATCAACTGCAGATAGTGATAGTGTGGTCGGCCACACTGCCACGCACCACACCTTCACCACCTGCAGGAGATGTGGAAAGCCTTGACCGTCGATACCAAAACCGAAGCGGCGCAATGGGGCCTCCACAGCAGCTGTGGCTGTGTCTGAATGAATTATGGAAATATGGATTCACCAATAACAATCAAGAATCGTGAATTATCATGTAAATTGCATGGTGAAATTCATGGTGATGTGACCATCAACCATGCTGATTTAATGGGCATTTATTGGGATTCAGTCATCAACAATGGGGATCTAACATGATTTAACCAATGAAGAATACAGGAAAGAGCTGTGGCTGTGCCTGAAATTAGCTAAGTTGATGGGTTAGCTGTAGGGTTTATCAAGGGTTTTCACGGGCGGCAGAACATAAGGGTTGACAAGTTGACGCACAGCACTTGGACAACATAGGGTTGATGGGGGAATACAACGAACTAGTTGATGGGGTGAAGCTAAACCAACAAACATCACTGAGGGGGCCTTCACCTTGTATCCACTCTTAAAAAATCCGATTTATGGCAAGTTTAATAGAGAACATTATGATAAAATGATAAACCATCAAACATGTTTGGAAACTTATGTGGGATTAAACCAGGAATAAATGAGAGTTTAAGTACCAAACTCAAGATATGGGTCCGTCTAAAAATGGTAGATACCCCGAAATGGCAAGTTTAATAAGAAAATGATGAATGACCATCTTTTACGGGTATCCAAGTATGGCATGTGTATATATATATGTATATGTATGTATATCATTATATAATATTATATATATATATATATCAATGCATGTCAATGCATGGTTGGGTGACATGCACCAGGTAAATGCTAACATGTTCCATACACCATGGTATGACGCTACGATCATGGGGATAGAACCAACAGTTCGAGAAGGTTTTCTGCTGTTTTTATGTCCCAAAATGACCCAAATTGCGGGCAAATTAACATGGTAACGTAAACCATTCACCAACCATTGTTGGGCCCATTGTTGGTTGCTCCCCAGTGTGCCATGGTCAAGTTGCATGGGTCCCATGTTGACTTTCAAAAGGGGATGGTCATTTACAGTATATTCATTGCCAATCTTAGATACCCTGCAAAAAAAAAAAATCTTTGCTGGTGAACGTAGATATTCCCATTAATACCAAAAGACTAGTTAGGATTAGTTTGTATCCATGTAAGATTGACCTAGTATTGATTTATCGATAGGGAAGTATACTATACAGACTACACCGTCATTTATCACTAAGGAAGTATACTATACAGAATACCGAATGATGATGGCCCCATGGCACTTGAACGCCCTGCTGGTCGATCCCAAGGCCTTCCAAAAGATGGAAAGCAACTTGGCGACTGCCTGGTGGTCATGGGTTGATGGAATAATCAAATTATTTACTCCCGTTCCACTGTATCAATTTGTATTAGATATAAATATTATATGTATACATAATCATGATAATCACCCCCATGTCGGACTTCGAAAGGGTCAAATCCAGTGTTAAACATGTTCGCTGCAACCTGGACGTTTGCCCGGAGTTGATGTCCCGCAATCAACGTATTGTTCAGAGGGGGTGGCTAATTTTGATCCCTCATGAAGATAAAGTTTATATTATTTCCCCAATCAACATATTGTTCTGAGGAGGTGGCAAATTTTGATCCCTCATGAAGATAAAGTTGATGTTGTTAGCCCGTTCAGCATATTGGTCATAGGGGGTGCCGGATTTTGTTCCCTCATGAAGATCATGTTGATGCAATTACCCGATTCAACATATTGGCCATAGAGGGTGGCATGTTGTTAGCCCGTTCAGCATATTGGTCATAGGGGCTGGCGGATTTTGATCCCTCATGATGATCAGGTGATATTGTTTCCTCATGAAGATAACTGTATTCAAGGTATCTTTCACATGCCATCGTGGCCTAATTTTCCCCCTTGGCCTTGCTTGGATTCGCAACTTCCCAGCAACACAGAATTGTCTCTGTTATGTCACAATGATGAGTCTGGGCGAACGTTAAGGTTGCGGACAACATGTCTGAACCAGAACCATGTTATTCTTGGGAGGCTTGCTGAGTTTTCCATTATATAATCAAAAGGGACTGATGTGTGAAAGTCCTCACCATTTTTTAACTATAAATTCCAGGACCCTTAAGAACTGATTACTGGCTGTTTCATCCACGCAGTAGAGCGGGTCTTAACTTGCTACTGGTTATACGCTCTATCTTTGAGCTGGATATGGTATATACTAGATATCGCCCATCATCATTGGGTTGTAGTAGGGACATCATAGTCTCAAAGGTAGGCAACAACAATTTTGGTGGAACAAATCATCAACAGGATATATATCCCATAGGCTCCATATATGATGTATATATATATATGTATGAACGTAATGTAATGCAATGTAAAGTAATCTAATCTAATGTAATGTATGTCTGTCTGTCTGTATGGATGTATGGATGTATGGATGTATGGATGTATGTAATGTAATGTAAGGTAAGGTAAGGTAAGGACAGGTAAGGACAGGTAAGGAAAGGTATGTATGTGTGTTTGTGTGTATGTGTGTATGTCTGTATGTGTGTCTGTGTGTATGTGTGTATGTGTGTATGTGTGTATGTATGTGTGTATGTGTGTATGCGTGTATGTATGTATATCTGTATGTGTGTATGCGTGTATGTGTGTATGTGTGTATGTCTGTATGTCTGTATGTCTGTATGTCTGTATGTCTGTATGTCTGTCTGTCTGTCTGTCTGGCTGGCTGCCTGTCTGTCTGTCTGTCTGTCTGAGTCTGTATGTATGTATGTCTGTATGTCTGTATGTCTGTCTGTCTGTCTGTATGGATGTATGGATGTATGGATGTATGGATGTATCGATGTATGGATGTATGGATGTATGTATGTATGTATGTATGTGTGTGTATGCATGTATGTAAGTCAGTAAGTATGTATGTAATTATGTATGTAATTATGCATGTAATTATGTATGTAATTATGTATGTAATTATGTATGTAATTATGTATGTAATTATGCATGTAATTATGTATGTAATTATGTATGTAATTATGTATGTAATTATGTATGTAATTATGTATGTAATTATGTATGTAATTATGTATGTAATTATGTATGTATGTATGTATGTATGCATGCATGCATGCATGCATGCATGTATATATGTATGTATGTATGTGCGCATGTGTGGATGTGTGTATGTGTGTATGTGTATGTATATATATATATATACATACATACATGTATGCACGATATCTATATAGGTATCTAGATACATATCTATATATATATGTGTATTGTATATATAGTGTATGTATATATATATATATACTTTGCCAAGCCCGTGTTTGGCTTAAGACTGGTGGGGGGGGGGGTCCGGAGGGGGAAACGGGGGGGGGTGGTGCACGGCAAGGTGCTAAAATTTCAAAAATAGGTGCTCAAATTTAAGGAAATAGGTGTTTTTTTGAAGAAACCGGGTCGGGATCCAGTCGGGACCCAGTCGGGACCCAGTCGGGACCCAATCGGGCACCAATTTTTGCATTTTTGGGCACCGCTTTTGGCCAGTCGGGATCCAGTCGGGATCCAGTCGGGATCCAGTCGGGCACCAATTTTCGAATTTTTGGCACCACGTTTGGACCTGTCGGGAAGCAGCCAAAATCACCGAAAAACATGCAAAAACACTGCAAAAATGCTATTTTTTATGAATTTGGCTGCCTCCCGACATTGGTGCCCGACTGGATCCCGACTGGATCCCGACTGAATCCCGACTGGATCCCGACTGGCCAAAAGCGATGCCCAAAAATGCAAAAATTGGTGCCCGACTGGGTCCCGACGGGATCCTGACTGGATCCATAGATTGGCAAGAACCCACTCCCGCACCTATTTTTCCCTTCCCAGACCCACCCTTGCCCCTATTTTCCTTTTCCGCGCACCAGCCGTGCACCAATACCCCCCCCCCTCCTGCACCAAAACGGTAAAAGCAGTCTTAAGCCAAACGGGGGTTCTAGAATATATACTAATTATATATACTACTAGTAATTAATGGTTACCAACATTTAGCACAAGAATCACCCAGTCCTGTTGGCAACTATACCATATATACTATACATGCATATACATGGAGCATCTTGGCAACCATGGCATCACCACTGGCGGCTTCAAGCTCCGGAAGAGCACCTCACGCTTCTTGAAGGCACCCCAATCCAGGCTCCGCAAATGTTGCAAGTCCTGCCGTTGGCTCGGCTCCATGATTGTCATGTGGAAACCACCTGGAATGACCGCTAAAAAACTACGGGGACTATAGGCATAGAAACAACGAAATGGGTATGGTCAAGGGTTTCAACGGTAGATTTTCCCAACATATCATAATCATCCAGAATCCATGTAATTCATCGGGAAAATCTATGGCTACAGCAAACCTGGTATTAGTTACTGGAATCTGTCTATCTGTCCATGTTCATTATCCAAAAAAAACACATGGGAAAATCAATTCAGTGGCTTAGGTGACATGACCTATCTGCTCAGAAATTCTGGACTATCAGCATTCACAAGTTGGGTGTTTCCCTACTGAAAATGACCAATTTGGGATGGTTTTGGGTCCCACAAACCAAGACTTGGTGTCCAACCCCAGAGCCAGGACGGGCTAGGATTTAAAATCGTTCGTTCCCGATCAAAGAATTTCAAATATCTAAGATTTTCCCAAACATGGGTCCAGTTGAGCCATGAAAATATCCATTTAGTATCTCCTCCGTCCCCTGAGCCACTAAACATTGCTGCCTTCTGAAATTTGGCGCTGCTCGACACGGTCCGGAGCTCCTTGAAGAGAAGGGATGAGTCAGGCTCAAGATCCCCAAGGGAATGTCATCGACACAACATTAAACAAAATGGCGATGCCGATGCCATCCAGTTTTGTTGTATTCATGGCAAACCGTACATGTAAGTGGAAAACAATGTCCTGAAATGTCCTGAATATGAATGAAACAACAATCATTGAGGCTAAAATCGATTGGGTTGATGATTGCACGAGTCCATCCCTCCAAAACAATAGGGTTAAAAACAGGATTGTCATGACATTTCCGCGGACGGACGGTAGACATATGTATATATACATCTTCGAACACACCAGTTGCCAGTTAACCGTTCAATTGTAAGCTGACCGACAATGCACAAAGAGCACCCAGTAGCATCGATGAAAATCGAAGTGAACAATCTTCTATCCTGTCCCTAAAGGGGAGACTCTATCAGATGGGCCAACGCCCATAAAATCCCATAAACACTTGAAATTGGCCATGAAATCAATCTGGACAACCATAAAAATCATCGACTTAAGGATCCACATTTTGGTGATTCGCCGACGTAGCCGTCGAAAAAGATCTCCACTGCCGGTGAAATTCATGTTTACGTGATTGGTATAATAGGGATTATATACTAAGATTAATAGTGATTCCCTTTATGGTATGATAATCACACTTTATGAGTCAATTCTTCATGTGTTCCTGCTAGATGTTTTCCTCGGTCAAATCCTCACTTGAGTCACCGAAAGGGGAATCTGTTCAACTCATCGTCCATCCATGTCTCTCCTCCAACAGCGCCCGTACTTCTTCCAGGCTCAAGGTTGGAACCTTGGCCCGTACCGATGTTCATTCCAAAATTGAGCTGGGATTTGGGGATGTTCCCCTTAAAAGTAATGTCAAGTTAGGATTAATAAACCCCGTGGTATTAATCAACCCCCTCTGCCCACAAAAAAAATGTAATTTAAAAACAGGTGGTCCCCCAAGATTAATAAATCCCCCCGATTAAAAAACCACCAGTGCTGAAATCCATTTTTTATCCAACAATTTTTATTTCCAATTCTATTTATTTCCAATTATTTTTTACATGTTGTTTTATCATCATTGTTATAC
The DNA here is from genome assembly GCA_947184155.2 of Cladocopium goreaui. NCBI lineage: Eukaryota > Dinophyceae > Suessiales > Symbiodiniaceae > Cladocopium > Cladocopium goreaui. The sequence continues at coordinate 269,091 of CAMXCT020000116.1, read as the reverse complement.
TTAAGGTTTATGTAAGTTGATCATTGAACATTTCAAAAAACAACTATTCCCCAAATTATCGATGTCTAATTAAAATCTTTATAAACATCATCAGTTTGGATAGCTCCCAAAGGGTACCCCCCATGAGCCCATGTCCCCCATTAATAATAACCAGGGTTTGCCCCTGATTAATCAACCACCTTTCTGAACCATGAGATTTTAACAAATCCAATAGAATTCTATTAAGATCTAATTGACTCAAGCCATATCCAATTTTTTATGGTTCAGAGTTGCTTATTATTAAGGGGGTTTAAGGGGGGGACCTACAAGGTAGAGTTCTGACCTTCTGGAGGGGGGGTTATTAATCCGATGTTGGCATTATGATATTTCATCGGTGTTGATCCATAGCCATGGTTTTAAGTTCTGTTTGACCCAAGTGGGATGAACATCTCCCACACAAATAAAGGGCACCCGCGCCGGCCGAGGCGCGGCCGCGCCGTTCTTACTGTTCTTGCCGTTCTGAAGCGACCTGGGCGCGGCCGTGCCAAGACTCTTCGTGAGGTGGAAAGGATAATTCAATGTGGATTTTACTTGTTTAATAACTATTATTGTAATTTATGATTATTACTAGTAAGATCTAGTAAGGTGGTAAATATGTGAAATATTATGTTATATTGAGTTTGATTAATAATAAATTACCATTGTATATATATATATATATATTGAGTACAAATAGATATATATATATACCCAAATAGTGCAATTCATAACAATTCCATGAAACAAAAACATCCGGATGCCCAAATTCAATTGGCACAAAGTATACAAACCACATCCCAAGTCTCCAACATTGGGCGTAGCTCATGAGTTAATTGGGTGTACGACATGATCATCGGCATGATACTTTAACCAACATTGGCATACACTGCCTGTGATTGATGTGATTGACATCTTACAATATGTTAGATTTTTAGCTGTTTATTCATGGCAAGAGGATCACTTCAGAACACCATCCCGGCCATCACTTCAGAACACACCCATTTTGCATCACTTCAGAACACACTTCTAGCCAGCACTTCAGAACACATGCATCACTTCAGAATATATTCCTTCTAGTGGGAGTCCTTATGGTCAACTAGCCATTCAGGGTTTATTTAGAACGGTACAGACCTCACATTCAACCCTACCTCAACTTTTGGTTGGGGTGGCGGTGGGGTGGGATGGTAACGTACTCACACGCGCACTGGATGGTGACCTCCAGTCACACCGGGTAAGGGAGGATGGGGTGGGATGGGTTGGGTGCCAAAAGAGAAACAAATAGAACTTGAGAAGGAACAAAAAAGTAGGAGTTTTGCAGTTCAGATACAAGTAGATCACCTAGAAAATAACTCCTGTGAAGCCAACTCCTGTGTAACAACTCCTATAAAACAACTCCTGGATAACAAGTTCTGTGTCACAACTCATGTAAAACGTGTTTTTTTGAATGTGGTGTTGATGAAGTTTATGTATGTGATGCTGATGAAGTTGATGAAGATGATGGTGATGATGTATGTGATGTAAATGAAGTTGATATAGATGATGTAGAGGATGTATGTGGTGTCAATGTAGATGATGTAAAGGATATGGGAGAGATATAGGAAATGTTGTGATGTATGTAATGTAGATGAAATTGATGTAGATGATCTAGATGATGTAAACTAGAAGATGTTGTGTCGATGGCGATGGTCGGCTCCGCGTTCTAAAGCGAGGGACTTACCCTTATTCATCTACTGTATATCCTGAGTGCTTGCATAAGCCAAAGACATTAAACTACTACCAATCAAAGCGTACTGCGTCAAAATCAGGGTGAAATTGGTATGGATCAAAATGTTGTACATTCTTTTAATGTGACTGGTGTGGCGTGTATGAACTCAACAGTAACAGTTTCACCACGCAGAATCGTACCATCGTACCATTTGCGTCCTCAGCATGGTTTGATTCACCTCAAAACGAGTCGAGTTCATCACCAGGACCACCATACCACGTGACATTTCCACAAGGTCAACGGACAAACCAACCGTGTGACAACAAACCAACTGGGTCATCGGTGTCACAGATCCTCACTGTCCTCACTGTGCGTAAAGATGTCTGAGTATGTCAGGAGGGTATCGTCCTAAAATGATACGACTATGGTCAAAAACTATTAGAAACCTCGTTTCCAACCTATATTCGAGCTGTCCTGAGGCTGAAGCGTCAACGTCACCTGCACCGGGACGATGGAAACACTGGAAGTTGCTGAGATGGGAGCGGTCAAGCCGAGCCCCAGAAGGGACCACAGATTTTTAGGATATACGAAACATATGTTTCATATGAACAATCCAATTATTGGGGTACCCGATTTTGACCTACAGTATACCCCCTATACCCATGTGGTTCAACAGTGTACATAAGCAGGTTGGCCCTATGAATATCAACTGAAAGGTGATGTGTGTTGTCGCCTCTGCAAGATGAAAATATGGGTGCCTCCAATTACCAGTGTGGACATGATGGCAAAAAAATACTATTGCATAACTATACTATCTAGTGTACCATGTTATATCATTATATTGTATAACGTATAAACTATATTATATCATAACATATCATACTAAACTGAACTGAATTTATTGTGTTAGATTATATCATATGTATATATATATGGTATAGAATATAATATTACTTCAAATTTTACAATATATTATAATACATCTATAAGGTATCACTGTTATGTATGTGTATATATATAGCACACACACAAATATGTATTATATATATTATAAATATACACAATGTAAATAATATACAGTATAGGGAACAACATCCACCCACCTTGCCGTTCATAGGATGATCACTACATATTAAAATGGACCCGGCGTGGAGGAAAGGCATCCCCCAAAAGGAGGCCACAAAAACATCAAAAAGCTGAACACACGGAGAAAACATCATCGCACTACCAGGAAAATCAGGAAATACTAGAGTCGGCATCTGAATTGGATGTTTGCTATACTGTATATTGTTTGAACTGACCAACATGTCGTAAGAATCGACCTCTTTTTGGACATGACACCTCGATACATTTGACGCCCTAGTATTAACAGTAGAAAAAATCCCTAGTAGGAGGGGTCCCAACGTCAATCGACTTGGACGGTTAAAGTCTCACTAAAAAATAAAAACTATAATTGGTAGTGAAGGATGGTGAAAGTTCATTATGTAATTTGGGATTTTAGTGACCTAATCAGCCTAATCATCAATAAACTGCAGGGGTGTTGCGGCTTCGATGCCTCACGGCTGGAAGAGAAGTTGCCATGCTTTGATGGCCTTTGTTGCTGCGCATCATCAGTGGCCAATCCAAAACAGTGAGGATACAACATAAACTTTTCTGACAACAGGGTACTCTAAACCAGTGCTAATCAAAAGCTTCCCAAATAAAAATGGCAATGTTGGGAGTTCGGGCTAGAGTCTACCATTTTCATCCATTTTCAGACACCAACATGATCTTCATGATCATCCACTAGCCATCGTGGTTGCTACTTGAACTTGCCCTTGCGTCCTGGTCAATTTCCCATTTCAGCTACTTGCACTCCTCATTTCGAGTAGTTGAAACTCACCACTTCCTCATCATTGGTGCTTTTTTTTCCAAGTCCCCATATTTGTGCTACTTCAAACTTCCAATTTTGGGTAGCAAAACTCCCATATCAATTTTCAGTAGTAAACCAGCACTTCGCGATACCAGTAAGTTTTAGTATACTAAAGATTTCAAAATAGATCCAAATACCAATAAGTTAATATCATAAAAGGATCACATGTTCAGTAAGTAAACTATAGTAAACTCTCAGTGCCTGATGTGGAGGTTTCGTAAAATGGGGGTACCTCCAGTTCTCATCCATTTATAAATGGATTTTCCATGAAATAAACCATCCATTTGGGGGGTACCCTCCATTTATGGAAACCAACTCCCTGTTTTTTGCTCGCCAAAACCCTTCGCGTAAGGCTTAAGGGACTCTGCGGCGGCCGCTGCAAAAGCTCCAAAGGCGCCTGCCGAGGCGCCAGGGGATTGAAAAATGGGTGGGTTAGACATGAGGAAAGGATGGATTTTATAATCGGTGTTTCCATAAATGGAGGTACCCCCAAATAGATGGTTTATTTCATGGAAAATGCATTTATAAATGGATGAGAACTGGAGGTACCCCCATGACTTAGGAAACCTCCATATGGTCTGATGGGGTTTAAAAATGTTTATATAATGAATTACACAACCAACTTAATATGAAAATGGTGATGTAACATGGTGTAACCAACAACTAATAGGGCCAGGGTATTAACCTAGAAACATGTTGCTGTATCCAGGAAAACAAATCCAACAACAAATGTGGTTTCACCATCACCGACAAAGAAACGAGGATTGGTTGGCTGCTGCTTGTTTGCTTGCTTGTTTGCTTGCTTGCTTGATTGGTTCGTTGGTTGGTTCAACGACCATGTTGATGCGGATTTATTTTGGGGATATCAACCAAGAAAATTACTGTATATTCTGGGGTGTTCTACTGTACTTTCAAACGGCCCAGATACTAATCAAACAATATTTTTCAGTATCCATCAGGATATTAAACGAACAATAAGATGGCTGAATTGTCTCAAACACCCTGTAGAATTAACACATGGGGAATGTATATGAATGTATAGCATTATGCCAAATTTTAATGAAAACCACACTTACGTGTCCAACTTCATCCAGAAACATATATGGGGACACAACTTGAAATAACATATATATATATATATATATATGGGGACTAAATTGATGTGATAAACCCTAAACATCCCTAAAACATGAACCATCCCCATTTCAGAGGTTTACTGTTGGGTATACCACCATTTTGGATGGTATAAAATCTCCCCCGGTTGTTGGTTAAATTGGGGTTTACTACATTAGTGGGACTTATATAATTAATAATCATGGGCGTGTACCAAACCTGGAATTTCGATCCGTGTGTTAGGGCCGCATCCAATCATCCACAAGTTTGGACCTGCGACCTCTTCGACAAATTGGCAACTGATAAAAATCATGCGCACAAAATAACTTTTACATCAAGTGAGCCAATGCATCTTGATATCACCCAAAGATGTGATGACCAAGTAGAAAGCTGCCGTAGGTGCATGCTTGTTAGTTGATCCTTGAACTCTGTTCGTCCCTTTTTTGGCTGACAAGGACGTTTTCACGTTAACACCAGCTGGCCCATGAAACCATCGCAAGCCTGCAGTGCAAACGCTCACAACTTCCCGAAGCATCTTCAAATGAAAACGGTTCCTTTCATGCTTTTATATCAGGAACAGCAAACAATCATTCAACCAAAACCTCCTGCATTGTTCTACACACATCAAACATCATCGAACCAGCCAGGGCACATTACAATGAACTATTGATAACCATTCTTCAAACCTGAATTTTAGGCAATTTAATTTAACCTCCTAGCCATGAAGCTATACAGTATTTGATTTGTCTGAAACATGATGATAAACCAATGGATTGAAGGTGATGAGGGGTGGCGGCCATAAAATGGGAGTGTGTAAATTGGGAGTATACAGTTACTGTATACTCCAATTTCAGACACACCCAGTCAACCTTAAATCCTATAAAATCCTCATATGCCAAACATCCCACCACTATATTCCCGTGATATTACCAGTAGATTCCCATGGATTTTTCCCATGATTTGCACCAGTTGTCGGCAGTCGGCACCTGTACGTCCCATGTTTTTTTGCGCATGGAACTGATCGCTGGAAAAAAATGCGGAGAAGTTGTTGAGTTTCTTGGGCGGGTTTTCCCCTAGATAGGGGATGAATACTACAGAAGCTAGATCTTCAGTTCGTTGATTTGTTGGCTATTGTACAAGGATGCTTCGCAATGTCATGTCCTTGGCTGAAGCTGCAGCATCATCTCATGAAGAGTCTGTTTCCAATGCTTCAGGCTGGTGGCGTGCCCATTTGCTTCTGCACTCGACTGTCTGAGCAGGGTCTGAACCATCTTATTGTCATAAGTCATAAATGTCATAAGTTCCTTGGGCCGACATCAACATTGTCAAGCAGTTGTGAGTCTATGAGGCACCTCTGGCGGCTGGTGAGATGCACCATCCCACCATCCCAATCCCATTGAGCTGAAATGATGAACCACTGTATAATATTGTATAATTGTATAATCATGTATAATGTAAATATATAAACATATATAAACACATTAATAAGGGCAATAATCATCGACCCAGCGGACAAATGCAATCTGTGCTATGTCTGCAGCGATGCAGCTGACCCAGATTCCTCGGATGGCTTGACCATGTCACTTTACAACTCACAGTTGCTAAACGTCAAGGAGAACCATTCACACATAATCGTTCTTTCTACATTGCAACTAGGAGAACAACATTCCACATTGACGGTAGGTACAAATCCCGGGGGAATGTGATGAGGGACTCGACCAACATTGATTTTGAGCACTGGCCGCTCTGTTCGCAGGGCTGCTCTGGTGGCCGCAGGCCGATTTAACGGGAGCAAACTGAAGAGATTGGAAGCAATTCCCAGGTTTTCACCACCACGGTTGGAAGCAATCTCTATAGACATACAACTATACATAGGCAAATGGCCATTAATTCGACGTTGGTACTATGTTTTCAAGTTTCATTACAAAATCACATGTTCGCAAATTCACCTTGTGATTGCAAAGAGGGAGAAACAACTAACTAAACATTGAACCACTTACCAGCATACGTAAGTATACATGAACGATCCTGATTACTAGACGCTTGCATGCGTCAGGAACTGGTTGGTGGCATAGAACATATTTGAAAACCACACATGAAATTATACTTGGGTTCAAATCCATTAGAAGAAAACAAACATTTCCAGATGTCCAAGTCATTTTTAGATTGTTGAATCATGAATCCCCATGTGCATTGGTTAAATGTCCATCATGTCCTTCTGGCCACCTTCGCCTCGCACGAAAACAATGCTGGATTTCAACAGCGGATCGCATGAATTTTGGGCAGTTTTTTTTCCGGGGGAACATGATGACTGGTTGGTGGTTGACCTACCCCTTCTGAAAAATATGACTTCGTCAGTTGGGGTGATGAAATTCCATGAAACTCCCAATATATCTGTGAATATATGGAAAGTCATAAAAGCATATAAAAGCCATGTTCCAAACCAACCAGATGATAAACCATGAAATGTGATCCAAGCTTGGGGGGTTAACAGCTTGAGTGGATCATTTTTTGACGCACCAATGGACCATACTGGACCCCCGATGCTGTTGGGATGTGTGGTTTGGATGAAGTTGGGCTCATCACCCTATGCTTCAAGGAGACACGGATATGAAAATTAACCGTCCAACCTCAACAATCACCATCCAACTCGAAAACCTATCCAATTTTCTGGGCCTCGGATCTTCAGTAGTTTTTACGGATAGATTCACAAAATTGATGTTGCCACACTTAGCGATTTGTGGCAAAGTCAGTGGGGTTTATCAATCCCCAAGTGGTTGGCGGGGTTATCCACGAATCCGCGATGACCACGAATCGCTACGAATTGTGTATCTAAGGGGAGGTTCCCACCCGGTGATGAGTCGGAAGAGCATGTTTGAACGAAGACCTTTATCAGAAACACGTTTAATATGCACGATATACATCGATATACCACAAGTGAGAGCTTTTACCATGTTTTTCCCACCTGAAAAATCCCGAGAATGGGTGTTTTTTAAATCCACAACTTGGATTTGCTTAAGGAACCCACATAGAATAAACCATAATTATTCCCCATAGATTGCCCAACTAGTTGATATCCGATTGGGTAAATCAAAAATAAATAAACATCACCTTAGCTTTAAACAAACCCAAGACAAACCATACCTGCCATGTTTTTCATAGATCCCCGGAGACTCACCTTCACATCTCCACGCCGGCTCGAACGGTTGGACCTGGCAGGTGATGGCAGAAAGGATCACTTTAAATGGCGTTAAGTAGGGTCCCACAAAAAGAGAGGATCTATTTTCAGACATTTTTTGTGACTTTACCAATCCCAATTTAACATCATTTAACTGTAGATGTTGATTCAACTTTGCAATTCTTCTGTGGGAAGCCTCCTGTGATGAGGAACCTGGAAAAAAATCCGGTGCCACGGCCTCTGTGGTTTCAGGGTTGTCATGGGATTTCAACCTCTGCCTGGGTGAATTTTGGGAGATTTTAGAGCCCCTGAAAATTTCCACTGGTGTTTGCCAAAAGATAACGAGAGATCCAAAGGCCTAGACGCTTCAAGTAGCCCATACAAAATGCTAAAAGTACCACAATTTTGCGGTAAAATGCACTTTTTCAACAAACGGAGGGTCTACTTGGGATGTCCAGTTCCAGTGGATATATTTCACCATAGTTATAGAGGTTATACATGGTTGCAGCCCAACTTATTGAAGTGAAATTCAGTTACTAGCTTAGTTGAACCATGTTGAACCCTTGTACCATGGTTATACCATAGTTGTACCTTATACCATACTACTGTGGATGGTTGCGAAATCCTGCACCAGTTGGTAGATGGTAAACATCCAATTATTTATAGGGTTTTAACCATCCTTTTGGTGGTGCAGGATTTCGCAACCATCAACCATCCACAGTAGTAGTTATATATATATAATACCATACTATAGTTGTATAGTTATACTAGTACCTTATACCATAATTATACTTATAACCATAACTTAGTTGTACATCTTATAACTTATACCATAGTTATATATACCCTGCTACCCAGAAAAAATCCTCCCATCCTCGTGTTGCCGGGCGCCTGAATGGTGAGCTGATCCGACCTGGGGCAGTCATCAGTCGTCACCATGCTGTGATTTGGGGTACCAGGACTTAGGAAACCTCCATATGTTCATATATGTTCCTTAATAAATATCACCAATCACAGGAGAAAATATAACATATATATATATCATTAAATCATATAACAAAAAATAAAGATGAAACACATAGGAGAAACAAATTGAACAACTATGGACTGCTAGCGTCATTTTCACCTGTATTTTCCAAAACAGAAACAAGGGGAACCCCTAATTGATGGAACCACTGTCGGGATAGCATCCCAACAAGATAAGCAAAATGGGTTCATCATCCCAAATAAGAGGCACATCAACATGATTATTGAAACCGCAATTTTGTGTAATGGCCGGCAAACAAACATGGTTCCTTCACTGGGATTCCTGAACACAATATTCAAGCCCTCCATGGTGAGACAGCAATGATACCTTCAGAAGTACGTACAAACGCAGCAACACGGATACACTGTTGAGGAACGTTTTAGTTCATTGAAATTTATCAATTTTCATCTTGCAAAAGATGGAAATTGGCACAAACTAATATGGCAAACTATCAGTAGAATCATGACTAATGGTCGAATTGATTGGAATGGTCGAACATGGTCGAAGTTGCTACATAATGGTCTTCACAAGAACCATGCACTGACTAATGGGGGTTTCTCAAAAAAGATGACCAAATCAATTGGATCTTGGGATCCTCCAAACCCCAACAAAGCAAGGAACAAACGGACAACCGCAAGGACCCCTTTTACAAAACTGAAGGTCAGCAACGGTCAGCATCTTTTCTGAACACTATCAACCTCTAACATCCTGTAACTGTCGGAGCCCCCGGTCACAAGACCTCGTTGAGTGCCGCGGTTGCAGCATCCCCCTGCACTGTTCATTCTTGGCTGGATGGAGTTGATACTTTACATCGTGGGATATTCAAACCCTGCACTGATGGCGAACAAATAAACATCAACCAAACCAATGTTGACCTAAAAGGAACAACACACACCACACACATGCCGTGATGATTTTCTGTTTGTTCATCACAGGTCCGCTCATTCCTGAAGAGACAGAAAATCCATTGGTGTACATGTTTGAAATGAGTTGTGGATGAGTTCCTAATTTGTTTCGTGGAAATCATCCCAAAATAAGATAGCACCTGTCCACTTCAACAAATCACCATCTGGAGGACCAAACTATCAACCCTAAAATGGATGTTGTTATATATAATTATGTATATTCAAAAAAAATGCAATTTCTTGGTCACTTGGTACACAAATGACCATGTCTGTGATCAAAATAAATCATTCTTTGCTGGTTAAATCAGCTTAATCCCAATGTTTGACGAAAACATCATTTTGAACATCCCCCTTTTTGTTGGTCAATCAAACAACATTGTTTTTGCCATGTTCCACTATGAGTATGGCAAGCCGCAACCAAACAAAATAACCTCATCACTAAAAGCAAGTTACATCAAAACTGGTCCATGGTTATGGCTCAAAATTACACCAAATGGTTCATACTAAACATAAACTAAGTATGTAGGTCATCTGTGGTCCCCGTCTTTACTTTTGACTCACCCCAAGCTCCGACCCCCGCGCCCAGTCGTGCACCACCAAGAGGTCCTCCGAATATCGAGGAACGGAAGTCAAACAAAAACGATTAAAATCAACGGGACATAAAATGAACATACCAAGTTGTGATATGTATATATATATATGTGATTATACTTATAGACATATAAATATTTATTATATATGATATGATTATATGTCTTTAATATAAACATATATGTATGTACCCATACACTCCATGTCTGCATGGAATATGTGTCAACATTTAACCCAAAAATCACCAAAATGTAGGAGCATGTTTATATTTAAAGATGTATATAGTAAATATATTTTATATAGGTTAATTATACTACCTAGACCCTCCGTTTGTATCTATAATTTTTGCTAGTTGCTCCCTTGATTTGAAGACGTTTCCTTGTTTCCACGGGTACTTGGAGTGCCTATATATATATATCGAATATATATATATATATGATATGATATGATATGATAGGATATGACATGATGTGATATGATATGATAGGATAGGATATGACATGACATGATATGATATATGATATGATATGATATGTATGTATGTATGTATGCATGTATGTACGTATGTATGTATATATACTATATACATGTATACTTTATACCTATAGTATGCTATAGTGCAAATGGAAAACACATAAGCATGGTGACAACATGGTGACAGCATGGTGACAGCATGTGACAGCGCCTTGAGGATGGCGTGCGTTTACTGGCTTTCTGAAATAAACATGCAGTGTGCTGTGGTAAAGAAACCCTTGCGGGAGTCCCGCTTTGGACTGATCGTTCTTCTTTTTTATCGTTGTCAAAGCTTTCTTGAGAGACTCACGGGTTATCAGTAAAATGAGTTTGAACTTAAATGATGTTCACATATACTGCGGCTTATCGTTTTTTCTTCCTTCTCGTTTTTTCAGTGAATGGGCCATATCCAGTACGAAAGGGTTCCTGCTTGTTTTATTTACTTCCAAGGTCCTACTGTTTTTGATAGTTCAGAAAAGACATTTGTTGGTTTTAGAGGCTGAAAGTCATGGAAAGGTTACTGAGGAAGCTCATTTCGGGCAACCCTTGCAGCACTTTAGGCACCTTTTTCTGCCTCGGCTTCATGCGGGTTGCATTTTAAGCTTGGAAGTTGGAACAAAGTGTTCCTAAGCCCTAGGCATCAAGCACGTGTGCACATGCAAGTAAACATCCAGTGGCGTAGCATCAAGTACACGTGCAAGGGAATGCTATTAGCCCACCCCACCCCACCCACACCCCACCCCACCCCCGCACGCACGCCACACCATAAACTAATATTATTCTATAAACCAACCAGTTTTGGATCGTAGGCCATCCCCTTTCAAGTGTTGAATCTTCCAAAACGGTCACGCTTCAGCAAACCATCTCGTGTTTGGGCGGGTTTGATGCAAAACGATTTTGTGGACCATCTCAATCATCTTGATTCCATGAAGGAACCCTGCTCACAACAAAGCGAGCGCCACCCGAAAGTCCTTCATGCCCCAATCTCTCCGCACATCTTCCGGGGTGTTTCTTTTTCCACACATCACCTCACGCTCTTCGCCGTGGGCTGCGTATGGTGGACAGAATCCGCAACATCAGGATGGTCTAAAACCAATGTAATAATTATACTACATACCACATTTTTGGGGATGAATCTCTGTTAAGAATTACAGTATTTATAATTATCCGTTATATATATATATACTTTATACCCATTTATAAACAATCTTGGAGTTCACTAGGTTACGGGGATTTTGATCAAAACCGTCTGGGGGCCGCGCGATGAATCGAGGGGGTTGAACTCGCCTCTCTTCACCTCAGTCATATCGGATCCTGCAAACATGGCGGTATGATGTATGCAATGTGGCCATTTCTTTCATTTTCTTTCGCCTAAACCAATGTTTACAAATGATTCATCGACATGTCACTCTGACATCCCATGGGCATCGCGGAAAATTGCCGCTACTCATCTGCGATGATCATCTGCGATGATGCAACAACTTCCATCTTTTTGGGATTCGTTCCTACAAAAAATCTGCCATAAATGGATCCAAAAAAAACATAAAAACCCTTCATCATCCACATCATCCCTGTCAAGCCACAGAATTTTCGAATTTCCGCCGCATCCTCTTTGTGCTTCGAATTCCTCAGAGCTGTTCGTTACAGGGTTCATTGCTGTGATCAGTACCTAGTACCACAACAAGTACCGTAACCGTAATAGACCCTTTGATCCAACTTGCATCGCGTGATCACTGCCAAAAACCCTACTGTCTTCACATGCAACAAGGGGCAAACCATCAACAGGCATTTGCAGCAATACTGAACGGATATGAACGGATTGAGAAATCCGTGGGGTAATGGCAACATGACAGAACCACAACCCCACTGGTCGCAAGAAGGGCCTTTTAGAGGACGACAATTTCAGTTCTACAACGGCTCACTCAAAAAAAACAATAAAAAACATGAGTTGTCTTAAACCACTTGACTGGGATATGGCATTCCCAAAAGCATGATTTCTGTTCGCTACTAGACTGCCGAATGGCCTGAGCGACTGGGTGCCATCATCCCAAATAAACCTGCCTTCTTTAGGGATATGTCTGATGATTTAGGGGAAAACACCCAAATTCCAATGGATTGTCATTTTCCCCATTAAATTACCATGTTGGGCGTATTCCCCAACCTTTGGACCAACACAAATTCCTCTTTGTTCAATTTTGTTCACCTTTGTTCTTCAACAAAATGTCTGAGGGTCAATCTCTTCCCATGGTCGGTTTTCAAAGATCCACCAATATCAATTATTTCTTTTCGCCTCACTTTTGGGTCAATATCCCCAATTTATTGTTATTTTATTCTTCTTGCGTGACATAGGTTTTGCATACTTATAGTTAACCACCTCATTACGATATAACTATGGCAATCCTATAGGTCTCTGCCCAAATCCTACCAGATGATGGACCTGTCTCACTGGATGTTTGGGAGTTTGTTCAGCTTGCGCCATGGGAAATCATCAGCTTTGGCCTCCCCCTACTATTGGATGGTGACTCTGCGTGGTCTTCGCCTTTCTGATCAGCTTCCTCTTTTGTTCATGGGCTTCGCTTTGCCTATTCTACTTGGGTTGGCTGGTGGCCTGCTAGTTCAAGCTTTGGGCAATCCGTCAAATCCATTTTTGGGATTCCCTGCTGACACCGGGGGAACTCCACTCTTGGTTGGCGCTGCTGTTGTCAGAGCTATAGATCCAGATAACACGGTAAAGCGATGGTGTGCTACCTTGTTACTTGTCCGTCTGTCTCGGAAAAAGTGTCAAAATTGACTCTGCTCATCACCTGTTGCTACAAGTGTGGGCTCGTGTCACACATATCATGGCCTACAAGGCTTGGGAATTTCGACTTCACAGGAGCCTCTTGCTGGGTCATCGCGTTTTGCCAGACAAGGTACGATTTGCATCAGTTTGCCATTCTGGATGATGCAGGATTGGTGTCATTGAGTCAGCAGTTTCTGTCCTGCCTCTTAATGGCGGTTCGTCGATGTTCATCTGCATCCGCAACCCGCGAGACTTGGGCCCAGGGGGGCACTTCTGGGTTTTTCCCTTTTTTCCCCAAGTACCAACTTGCTTGGGCCCTGCTGGCACAATGCTGGTGGGAAAATTGCTCGACACCTTTCAGCGGGCAATGAAGTAACAAATTCTGGCCACCGTGGGTTACTCATGCTAATGCCCCCTTTGATATGTGTACAAAGCAGTCTGTTTGGCCGGTGGTTGATCCACCACTGGCTTTGTCCGTTCGGCTCTGCTACCGCTGCCGAGCCAATGGAAGTAGGGAGTTGACCTCTCTGCGAAGTGGAACATGGTAATCCTATGCCATAAAGAAATCATATTTATCCTGGATAGAGGTGGTAATGCTGAGCCATGGTAATCCTAATGATAAATAACCATAATAACCACCACCATCCTGCCCACCCCCTGACCTCGATCCGCCCCGTGGGGGGCCAGCACCGGACACTGAGCACCGGACATGATGGCCACCGCCACACGGGCGTCGGCCACCATTCTTTCCTGGATGTAGCTCACCCAGGGCCTCGAAGCGATCCAGAGGCCATTCTTATTGGACACAGAAACTACAATTGAATTCATACAACTAGATAATACTACATACATTGTGTGAGAACAATCACACACACACACTTGGGGATGGATCAATGCTTGTGTGGATGGGTCATTGCCAGGGATGAATATCTACTTACATCTATCTAAGTCTATCTACATCTATTTACCATCGATTTTGATTTCACCATGCTACCAGGCTCGTGACTCCATGCCCAATTCAAGCATCATCCACACGAAAAAACGAATCAAATGATTCAGACCCAAGATGTAAACCATCGTTTCTATCTCCTTCTTGAATTCCTCACAAAAATGAAGGCTCTTCCAGCGCGGCTTCCTGGGGAACGGACCTCCCACCACCACCCTTTGGACTGGGGAAACCTTGAAACGTAATCCCTGGCAGCGCACGCGTAGCGCCATGGCACTGACTCGATGAGGTGAACATCAGGACCATTTTGCAAGACATGTTGTTTAGTTTTCCCATTGAAACATGGGGCTTAGATGGGCTTAGGGCTTTCCTCTAAATGTGTGTGTTATATAATTATATATTTATCCAATTCCAGGACAATAGTATCGTGACAAGCGCCCGCTCTAGACTCCCTAGACGTTGTCAGTGAGCTAGCTAAGCTTCATAGTAGTACGACTTTCTCTTCCCTCAAAGGAACAACAAACGCGCCCTGAAGTTCATTGAACAGCACCATGGAAGCAACCAAAAAGTCGACGCGCAAAATGAGTTCCTACACAGGAGTTCAATTTGTAAATAAGAACATAGTTGGATCCACCAGCTATGATTACATGTTCCATCAACCAATGGTTGACTGATGGTTGGTGGCTTGAAACCCGAAATCCCATGAGGGGAGTCATCCCCATTCATGCAGTGACTTTATATGTGGCCATAGATCGAACGCCTGCTACTCTGCTGTTCACATCATACATCATGATACATCATGATACATCAAAGTAGAACAACTTTATGGATATTTATGGATGATCAATTCCCCAAATAAAGACATGTGTTGTTTTTGCGGTTCTTACAAAGATATGTGTCGTTTTTGAAGTTCTGACCCATCCCCACATCAAACCACTCTAACACCCATACGTTTTCCCATGCCTCTTTCAGTGTTCAATCTGCTGGTCCTGGGACGCTGCACGTGTCTCCTTTGATCCAGGAGCTTGAACCTAATTTTTAGAGAAATTGGTCACCCAGGAAGAATATCTGATGTTCCATTGGGATACTAAAGCATATTGAGTTACGGTACAGTATATTCCATTAATTATATTCCATTACATTCATCCATGTCTTAGAAAAAACCCAAAAAACAACAAGAATCGAGTCATCATCCCACAGTTGCCATTGCAGTTTTCATTTTGAGCCCCCCCTTTGACAGTTCCAACGAAGGTAGTTGGCATCGTGTCTCCGCACTTGGAAAGCACCCAGTTTTGGTGAGGACATTTGTTGCTGCACGGTGCATCCCTCTTTCATACTGATTCCATGTTAAGCCAAGCTCAGAATATAAAACAACAAATAAATTTGCCTGATAACCATGCGCCACTGTCAAGGCATTTTCCACCACTCATTGCTAAAAGAACCAGTGATGGGGCTTGGAACAGCTCAGCCCGGTTTATGTCGCCAATTTTGAATCGGTACATGTGTCGGGTCTGTCCTCATATTCAAATCTTTGACAAATTCCGGGAAACTCCCAACGAAGACAGATCCAGGCATCAGGCGACCAAGGGGCTGAAAGGCTTCTGGGTTTCCATCCACCCAGACCTGGCTGTGCTGCAGCCCGGCAGCCCTGAAATTTGGTGACATCCAAACGGTAAAATCATGTCTAAGCTGGTCTATTGGTCTATGTATCTTGGATCAAGTAGTTGGTTTGAGTACTTGCCAATTTGTCTGCTTATATCAACTGCAGTTACAACACTTTGAGCAGCGGTACAATATCTAGTCTATATAATTTTGATTAATTTTGTATACATACATCTCTACACATACCTGATTTACTTACTATGTATCTAATCTGTCGATACCCCTCTGGCTCTCTCTCCTCCTCTCTCTGTCTCTATACTTCAACACTGACCGAGTCTCCGGGCAACGGTGGGTTTCACCCCAAACACCTCAAGAGATCGCTGCTCCCCTTAAAACATCATTTCCAAGAAAGTTCCAAATTTGTTGTCATATGTTCAAAAAAATCTTGTAGCAGGAAACCATGTTGTTTCCAAGTTTTTACTTTCCCCGTAAACCAATTCTGGGGCTTTAGAAGATACAGTACTTCAAATACATATACATAGCAACAACAAAATAACAGCTGTCTGGTTCATGCGGGATCATCCTCCCAGGTAGGAATGTGTTTTTCATACAATTATAATTATAATACAAATAAAGAACACTGTCAATAAAATAAATCATAATAACACTGAAACAATAATAACAACAATATTCACACCATTGTTTGCAATAGTAATAGTAGTAAGAATATTAACAATAATGATGATCATCATAATAACAGTAAGAACACACGCACATATATATATATATATAATTATATGTACACATACAATATGTATATGATGACATGCTGATGCATTGCATTTCTATCTTTCGCTCGCCACAGGCCTTAGGATGTGCTGCGGGTTTTGCAGCAGGTTTTGCAGCTGCGCTGGGGCCACTGGGGTAGCCGCCTGGTCGGGCAATGCTGCTCGGTCAAGCCACGGTCTTGATGGAAACGAGTGATATGGGCTTGTTTGAAAAGGAGGGATACTTCCGAATCCTTGTTTTGAGGAGAACATCATGATTGCCTGCGATGATTTTGGGGTACCATAACTTTCAGACAAAACCAGATTGTGCGAACAAGATGTGGATAATGGGTCAAGATGGGGTACACCAAAATGGGATGAATTTCTACTGAACTAGACCTGTCCACCTGTGTTTCCCTGGGTTTCAATTATGAATACAAATGTTATCGTCTTAATACTGATTGTTTCATAGGTGTTCCCATTGTGTTTTCTACCGATCCCTATGCAACCAGGTGGTGTAACCTACTATATTGACAACAAAAAAAAGGCACCGTACAGTAATAATTCTTAATTCTTACTGCTTCACTTGAGAGAACAAAATGTGGAGAAGTGACCTTGCTCCAGTTTGTCTGAAAATGGTGATGCCCCTATTGGATTATGATAATCCCCCATCTATTGGGTAGTTTTTTTATCCCCTACATTCATCAACCAACAGGGGTTTACACTGCTCCCTTGTCATAAACCATGGGATTTGCCTCCTGCAACCACAGTGGCCGCTGCGGCCGGCGCCGCTGGCGGGGAAGGGACTGCTGGGACTGCCGGGACTGCCTGAGAGGCCGGTGGTTTTTGACCCATCCCCAAGATATTCGTCATCAAACATCCCAAGTCTGGTTGAAAAACAATGAATATGTGAAACCAGCAACAAGTCTTTATAGTGGCTTATCTGATTGAATTATTGTATATTGTGGGTTTCGAAGAACGCCAAATGCAAACCTTCAGAAATGGGCACATACCAAAATGAACCAACATAATTAAGGAAACTATTGGTGTTTTTTGAGTATGCCTTTGAACTGTCCAAATCCACGCTACACATCTTCAAGTTACATATCTAAGACAAATGCAGAAACAACAACTAACACATGAGCAGGTCTATCACACTTACAAGTATATATATATATAATATCTCTTTTGCCTGATTATATATTATTATATTTATTATGTGTATTTATGTATGTAGGTAGGTATGTATGTATGTATGTATGTGTGTGTATGTATGGTATGGTATGGTATGGTATGGTATGGTATGGATGTATGTATGTATGTATGCATGTATGTAATTTATTATGTATGTATGTAATTAATTATGTATGTATGTATGTATGTATGTATGTATGTATATATATATGTATGTATGTATGTATGTAATGTATGTAATGTATCTAATGTATGTAATGTATCTAATGTATGTAATGTATGTAATGCATGCGTGATGCATGTAATGCATGTGTGATGCATGTAATGCATGTAATGCGTGTAATACATGAAATTATTACAATTAAATATATATATATGCATACATGCATGCATGCATGTAGGTTGGTAGGTATATATCTAGGCATGTTGGCACGTACGGATCTAGGTAACCAGGTATCTTGGCTTCTAGGTATCTAGGTATCCAAATGTATCCAAGTATCCATGCATGTAGGTATGTAGGCATGTGGGCATGTAGGTATGTTGGTATGTAGGCATAGATGCATGCATGCATGCACACATATAAGAGCAAATGCAAGGCAATGTCGTCCAGTGCCATGTTATATGATTTGGTGCTATGTTATGTGATGTGATGTTTTATTATGTATGGATGTGTATATATATACACATACATATCACGTGTGAAAGATCAATAAGTAGATAAATGGATACATAAGTTTCCTATTGAGCATGGTGATTTTCCACATTTTTGTTTACCCCATGGTACATATATAATCATCCAGGAGTAGATAGAACCCGGAATAAACATCACCAACATTGG
>CAMXCT020000116.1:222500-245000 GCA_947184155.2 Cladocopium goreaui | reverse complement strand
TAACCAACCAGTAGAATGGCACTGGATAGGTCTTGATTTGATAATCCCACCATACTGTGGATGGAGGAAATCCTGCACCAGTTAATAGATGGTTTATCCCATTGTAATCCCATTATTTACAATGCATTATAGTTCCCAATAGTTACCAATTGGTGCAGGATTTCTTCCATCCACAGTATCATCCTAGAAATACAATAATTTGGTGTGTTTACAGGTGGTATCGTATGAGTTGTTACATGGTTTTCGGGGATACCCTGTTTCAATTTGGGTGATCAAGAGAAAAGGTAGTCACTCAAGTAAAATCCGAGAAACCCGTGATGCACTGGATTTGCCCGTTGCAAAGTCCCCAACCAACAAATTTTGGAACTCAACTGGGCCTTTTTTTGGGCAGCCCCGATCTCTTGCTGCCAAGACATGGGGTGGCTCGAATGGCGTCAGCCGAGGTTGTTTGCATGGTCTTTCCTGCGGTGATGATGGATCTCAGGCTTGGGAACGGGCATGGGGTCGGAGACTCTCTGGAAGCTGTGGAGATCGGTTATTTTTTCCAAAGTCCCACATACATAGTATATATTACATGCATGTCATGTCAAGGATTTGGATTATCATTTCCCTCTATCGGTGTGTCTGAAAACATGGCATCCCATGATATCCCCAATCCAGTGGTCAGCAATTTTCCCGAAATTACTGTAATATATAGATCATATTTTTGGGTGATAAACAACATTTTGGACACGTAGAACCAAATTCCATGTCCCATCCTGACCACCATCTCGAACTGATGATGCAGAAAGTTCACGGCGTCGAAATAGTCCTGGAAGATGTGTAGTGTAAACGGTATCATGGTAGTGGTTTACACAGTTCCCATCTTTAAGTTGCAAATTGCGAGAAAGCCGGAACTTTGTTTTGAACCCTGGGATTCGCTACCATTCGAAGTCTCAAGATATTTTGACAGGTTAAAGCTGGCATGTTTTCCAGCGCCCGTCGCCATAGCGGTTGTATGTCCAGCCATGGCATATACCCCACTACTGCATGTAGCATATTCATGCCAAGTTTTGAAAGAAAACTGGCCAGTCGAAAGTTTCATGAATTGATCCATCAAATTGATGGTCGAAAATGGGCACCATCACTTTGCGGCTCGGGAGGCACCTGCTTTGGCCTGGCCGTGTTGCGCTGGCACCCAAGTGGCTGAGCAAGGATGGAAGAGGAGTAAGGGGTTCATGGTTTGTATCTGGGTTATATAAAAAAATCAACCGTGCAGTTCATTCCCTTAGCTATATAATAGGGATTTCCTCAAATTGGGAGATCCCCACAACTATACGTTGCATGAAAGACTCAAAATTGTATTTTTTGGATGATTGTACATGGGATATCATCACATGTAATGTTAACCCGTATTTATATATTTCTCCATCAGGGACCCAACCATAAACAATAGAATGGTAAGGAGGAATACCTTAATTTGATAGATTGGCTCTTGGAGGCGCATCACACTTAGTAAATGTGGTCTATATAACAATTAATTATATAATGGGATTGTATGAGGATATATGGATTCAGAACCAGTTATAAGTGGGATGCACATCCATCCAAGTTAAATGGTTCCTACAAGGAGTCAACGTGTCAGACACCAACCTATGCCAAAGTTAAACACTGGGGATATTTGGGGGTAATCTCATCCCTTCATAATGTGTGGGGTTGCATGGGAACTTTATTATATTTAGATTCTATAATGCTAGGATCTCCCCCACGCATTGGTTTCCCAAAAAAAATATAAAGATATTGGATCCCACATTCAGGGCCGGTCCTTTGCACCGGCTCTGGATGCCCGGGTCAACGTCTGGGCTTCCACCGCATCTTCTTGGTAAAGCTTCATGCGCTGCTGCGCCAGCTCGCATGCGGCGGTCAAGGCATCCAAATCGGCTCCGACAAACTCCTGGCAGGACAGGTTGGTTGTGTAGTATGTTAGCAATGGGTTGGCCAGTTTGTTTGAAGAAAAACACAATGTGTAGTGAACTCCTTGTTCCCATTGGCAGTTTTCTGCGTGAGTTGCAGAAAGCTGCGTTCCAACTCGTCTGCATGTCCCTTGAAGCTCTGACCTTGGTGGGCTAAGTAAGATGGGAGTGTAAGTATTTTACATTCTTGAAATGTGGCAATATATACATATATCCCAACTCTTACCATATTTTTAAACACCCGCAGTGAATGAGCCTAGTGGCACAAGGCATCCTGGTGCTTTAAGTGGGCAAGCTTCACAGGCCACATGCGTGAGTTCTGAAGATCGCTGTTCAGCCTGTTGAGGATCCACAGGGCCTTTGCCCGTGGCTCTTCAGGCACCTCATTCCTCAGTAGAGAATATGTATCAACCCCGTATTTTGCCACGCAGGGATGAGTTCAAGATGCTTTTAGATAATGCTACTCACTGACATACCATGCCCAGTTTGGGGTTAATTACCATGTTTAAGTCTATCCCAGGCTTATGGCTCCGGAATATAGGAAATATAGCTATCGATTAACCATCAATATAATATTATAATCTAGGTGAATGAGGTTCACACATCACACAATTTGGATTTTGGAATGTCTAAAGATTTTCGCAGTTTTGCGGGGTCAGCCCACCCGAATCCGAGGTACCCATTATAGATAACCCACCAACAACAACCAATAAGGGTTTGTGAATCATTTTCTTATATTCTTATCTTATGTATGGTTGCTTGAATCCCCATAATGGTATATCGAGAATCTTTCGCCTTGGGGCTGCTGCACCATCGCCATCTCCAGTCCTGGGCTTGGGGGCCTTCTTCGGAGCCGGCTTTCCAGGAGCTGCGTCAGGTGCACTGGAAGCCAATCCGCCAGCGACGGCGGGTGCCCCAGTACCCTCTTGCTTCGCGGGCTGGAGGCGGAGAGGCTCATTCATCACAGTGGGTCCAAAGTCACCCATGTCGGATGTGAACCGTTCTGCCTAGCCAGGGACCCCTATATTTTTTCTAAAATGCGAACATACGTGTTTTCATTGTTTCATGGGGGGGGCCATTACAAACATCATAACTCAGGCACCTGCTCACCATGGGTCTCACCAGAAACTTCCATCGTAACTCGATCTTCGTGCTCATCTTCAGCTACGCTCTCAAGATCTACTAGCACGTAGAACATCATAGCACTCAGATCTCCAGGGGCATCCGGGTGTTCTTTGTACTGGTTAGAACGGGTTTTCTCATCGATTATGCGCTGCACGATCTGCGCATCATTGTGCATGGCCATCAACTGTGCTTGTGTTTTCCATCCTAGGCATTTCAACAAGGGTGTCACCCTACGTAGTTGGTTAAGCAAAAAAAAAGTGTGTACCAGAACAAGGCGCAGGGAATCCTACTGAAATTCCATGTGCCCCCTCCTATGTCCTATGATCAGTGAAATTTCAACATCTTGTGGGCTAACTGAGGTTTGGTCCATGCCGGGTTCTTCCAATGTTGCGATCGGTCCGGGTCCTGGAGCATCTCAGCGAAAGCCTCAGTATGAGAGGAAACAAAAAATGTTGAAGGGGCTTCATGACAGAAATGGTTCGGATTGGTTAGTTGACCTGGAACCCCGGATTAGTTTCAAATAAGTTGATCATATATAATATATATAGACCATGTGGGCTCCATATATAATCCAAAATCATGATCACCAAGTAACTTAGACCAGTCCTTCCCTGACCGAAGAAAAGCTTGGAAGACTGCATTTTTGGCAGCACGACTCCTGGACTTAACCGCTTGATTCCATGACTCAAGGATATCGGCCGGGATCTCGAAGTTTTCGCTGGACTCCAACTGCCTTATTCCAGAGCAATCGGGGTTTTGGTGACAGACTTTACTACCCCCATCCCATGGTTTGTTTCTTAATGTTATGATCATGAACCAGCTGCAAGCAACACTTCAAACAATCATCAAATTCCCGAACAATAATCAAATGGTAACGGTTTTCATTTTTTTGTGAACCTATTGATTTGGAAGATCACTAAATCATTGATGGCCTCTTCATCTGTGCGTAGTGCGCCTGTCTCTCCTTGTAGGATCCAAACGTCACTTCCACACCAGCCTCAAAAGCGGTGAGGTACCAGGGTACACTTTTTTTTTGAAAAAAAACTGTCATGAAAAAACTTTTGGTTCTTAATCCAATTGAGAAACTGGTGCATGAACTTGGATCTGGCTGGCAAGTGTTCCAGCTGGCACCAAAGCAGTGGAATGAGTGGTAGTAGAGGCTGGCGGTGTTGCTGCTGCAGTCGATGCTGTGGTTGCTGAAGGTGAATTGCTGCCAGTTGATGCTGGTGAAGTGGGTGTGCTTGCAGGTGGTGTTGGCGCTCGTGGTGCTGCTGTTGACACGGGTGCTGGTGGTGCTGCCTTTGCTTCTGGTGCTTTCAAGATTGAGGCAGGGGGAGAATGCTCCGCTGCAAGAGGGATGGTGGTCACTGCAGAACTGGCAGGGCACAGTGCTGGTGCCGTGGGCGCTGCTGGGGCTGCTGTGGAGGCGGTGTTCACAGCAAGGTTGTCCACTGCCGGGCTCTTGTGCACCATGACTTCAGGTGAGAAGGTCACTTTCTTGGACTGTGGCTCATGTGTCTCAGGGCCGGGTGTCACTGGACCAGGTGCCACTGCTTTGGGCTCTGCAACTGCGACTGCTGCTGTCTCTGCAGGGTTGGGGTCAGGCATGGAATTCTCCAGACTAGGCTTCGAGGAGGGTCTCTCTAACCACAGTAAGAAAGAGACTAGCTCCTCATCTTCATCATGTTCCCCAAACTCAGGGATTTGCTCCTCAGGGGGAAGGTCGAAGATCTCCGTCCTCAGCCACTGTTGGTACTGTGGAAACAAGGGGTCATGCTTGATCTTCTCAATCCTCTGCTTCATCTCTACTTCATCCATCTTGGCCACCCAGTTTCGAAGGCGTTCTTCCCGTTCAGCTTCTGTCTCTGGAGTCTTTTGTGCATTGGTAGTCTTTGGTGGGACAGGCATGGAAACTTTGGCACCTGTCGGAGGAGTGCCGTCAGTGCTTAGCGAACTGGCCATCCCTTGAGGAGCGCCAGGGGCGGGGGGCACTGCATTTGCTTTGCTCTGTGGTGCGGAGGCTTTGGCTGGAGGTGGAGGTGGGCTAGTGGTTGTGGTAGTTGGTGCAGGTGGGTGGGGAGCTTTGCTGATGGGTGCAGGTTTGCTGATTGGTGGTGCGGCTGGGGTCTTGGGCACAGCAGGGACCGTTGGCTCACTGAGTTCCACCTTTGTGGTCGGGCGAGGCATCGATCTTCTCAAGGCTGCTGCTACATTTTGTGATGGCTTCATTTCCATCTTAACACCAACAGCTTTGGGGACACCACAATGGGCATTCACATAGGCTGGTTGATGGGGAACCCCCAAAGGTTTTGCAGGGGGTGCTGCTGGCGTTGGTGGCCGAGGAAGATCACGTGTCTTCAGCGGTGGAGGCATCGGGAGCTGGGAGGTCAGGCTAGCTGGTGCTTTTGCCTGCGGGGTTGCAGGAGGTCTGCCTACAACCCCTCCCTTCACTGCACATGCTTTGTCACTGTGAAGTGCTTCGGTCTTGGCCTTCTTCAGCGGTGTAGCACTAGGTGGTGGCATTGCATCTGGCAATGGGGGTGCTGTGCTTTTGGCCTTCTTGTTGGAAGTAGGCATGATGGGGGATTGGTGTCCATCAGGTCTTGGAGGCACTTGTGACATCACAGGGGCTGATGTCTTCGGAGGGCATGGAGGGCACAAAGGACTCGTAGGGCTCCCGTGGCTGGACACTGGCTCAGCGCTAATAGGAGACACCGACCTTGGGCAAAGAGATCCATCATGTGGGAAACAATACGATTGAACCCATCAGCATATACCTATGGTGTAAGGAAATAAATGAAATAAAGCTAAATACCCTTTGTATGGGGTTGTTTGATTGTTTTAAATTTCCCAATGGGGTTATGTTTATGTGTTGAGTGTATTAATCAAATCCAATTTTATGATGACAAGACACTCCATGAGCTTCATCAATGAATCATCATGAGGTGAGAAATCCAGGTTCGTTGGCCACATGACTTCGGATGCCTGCACCCGAACTCAAACCATGAAAACAGTGGGGACATGAGCATACATGTGGCTGAGGTTGACCACATGTCTTTTACATGGTTTTACATCCATGCCTGGGACTCAGAAAAGGGAACCGTGGTGGCCTGAGAATCTTCCTGCACATGTGGGGGTAGCGACACCCCTCATATTAAAAAGGAACATCCCGAATTGGACAAGATGAAACAAACATAAATAATCTGATGTGGTATTTTGAGCATGTTTTGGGAATTCAAAAACCCCTTTAAACTCGCACCATCCTAGAGAATCAAAAGTCCTCCGCAGGGCTGAACGCAGGAGGCGATGTCATTGACCGTGTGGCTGGAGGCGTTGTGAATGCCTCACCGGGGCCGAGGCAAAACCCCACCTGTCTACAAAAGGCATGCCCAGTATGTAACCCATAAATATCTAGGTATCATCCCATTACATAATATTAAGTCATAATTCCTTATATGTGATCCAAATATATGGGCTCTTTATAAGGATACACAGAAAAATAATTAGCCAAAACATGAACAATACTTGCCTCAGCGGCTCCTGGGAACCGGTCAAAGAATGCCTTCTTGGAAGCTGCCCCGCACGGGCTGAAAGAAACATTGGGCTCCTGGAACATGCACACCCCAATCTACTAATAAAGAAACAATTGGTGGAACATAGGCGCATATATTAACACACTTGTTTTTTATTATATATCTGTCCTCCACCGGCATCGGTCGAGACTTCCCCATGGCTCCCCCAAATCTACTCACCGAGCAAAATGGTGCGTGCTGAGGCTCAGATGTTACATGGGGCACCCAAAACCTATCCGATGCTATCTGACGCTATCTGACGGTGGGGCCCTCGTGAATGAATTGTTTTGAGGGACCGCCAGGGTCCCATCTGACGCTATCCGACGCTATCTGACGCGCATCATTTTCCATTTGTATTGCCAGGGTTGTATCTGATGGTATCTGACGCTATCTTACGTACAAGTAGTAACATTTTTTCGGGGAGTTGAAGGAAAATGATATGCATCAGATAGCACGGATAGCCAGTAAGATGGTAAGCTAGTATAATGAGTCATCATGGTTGCAAGTTTGTGTACTCATCAAATTTGTTTTTTTAACTGGAGTCATTGCAGCATAGTTTGCGTTCAACCACCACCACATTGACAAATATGGGGTGTTCTTTGAATTGATGACCACAAGCTCTGGGCTTTAGGTGGCCGTTGGGATATCATGAAATATCAGCACGGTGGGCCTTGCCTCGCCGTTCATTTAAATAAGTTTCCAGCCAGACAATCACTGGCTCCATATCAGCGTCGTCCCAAGTGTCTGGGGCATGGTTGATCAATGCCGACGTCAGCGGACGTGGAGCAGCAGTTGGATCATGCAAAGGTGACCAGGAGTCACGGACCTGGGTGTACAATGGAAGAATCAGGTCGGGTCATGTTGCCCATACTATATAGACAAAGGAGTGGGAGATTGGAACCCTAGCCGGCAACATACTTGTCTTGTGGATAGTTGATCTGTGTTGACCCTTCTTCATGTGGAAAACATGTGACAGGAGGTCCAATGGTTGAGGGCAACTTTCCGGCTGAAAGAAATCATGGCATGGACATGGCCATGTTCTCTATGCATCACCCATGCAGTTGCACAACCCGAGAAGATCCAAGAGGTCAACGCTCTTGTTAAAGCCATCGGTCAGGTGGCTGACATGTTTTTCCCTACTTTTGTAATGCAAAAATAATTAATCCTGTTCTCAAGAAACTGGTAAATTCATGGGTGTATTCATTCATCGATGATGTTTATCCTTTATAAACCCCAGGTTTGAATGCCTCAAGCTTTGATTGAAAGACTAGGGGCGGCTCTGGCAAACCGTATTGGATAAGCTTGTGATGCCTTCAACCGCTTTCCACCCTGAAATCGCCGAAGTCCCCTCCGATCATAGTAGTGCCTCACCAAGCCATTTCCTCTGGCATATCGGTTACGCCGGAGCCTCCTGCATGCGGCAGCTCAATATATAACATGGATTTCAACAACACATAGTATGATTAATTGTGATTATTGTCATATGGATTGAAGGAATCCTGTGCCAATTGGTAGATGGCCTATCCCATTACGAACCCATTGGCAGTTCATTATATAATCAAATTCTTACATCCACGATATACAAGTTGAAGGTTTTGTTTGGATGTTTTTGGTACAGTGCAACCAAATTGGAAATAACATGAAGAGGAACCCAGAAATAAGGTCCTTTGTAGGTTTCCTATGAAGTTGGAGTTGCTCCAAAGGCGCACTGGTTTTGGTGTAGAGGATCCAAACTCGCCCAGCCAAGTAAATGCATCGTAGATGTGGAAATAGGCAAAGATTTCGGCAAGTCGGGGATGCGAAGGTAACTCAGCTAGTCCAAAATCTTGGGATGTTAAAACGATTGAAACCAAAACAACACATCAGAGTTAATTAAGATCCGAACCAGTGACGTCATGGGGTTCTCAATGAGGAAGAACGCGCTTTGGTGGATGATGGCGTAAATCAGCATGGCACACTTAGTTTTGCAGGGCAATCCTCTCCACAAATGAAGCAAACAACTCAACAATTGTATAGTATTGTCTATTTGTGTTTCCCATTGTTTTGTGGATGTTTTTCCAACCGACCGTCAACCACACCCAAACTAGGTCCAGATCCAAAACTGAGTAAGTTTCAATTTCTTGAATTAGTCCCATGCAGGCCACATTGGAACAGAACAAAAAGGGGTAACCACTTCAAATATACTTACATTCCACTGGATCATGGGGATTCATCACCCACGCAGAAAAGATTGCCCCTAATAGAAGATGGTCATCAGCCATTCTTTGTGTGGTTGTTGGGGGATAAAAAAATGAATATACTTTTGGGTGGCATCTGGCTCCCTATGACTAGAAACCGTTAATGTTGTTGATATCCCAAAATTTGAATATATATACCATAGAGGGTTAACAACCAACTTTCTATAATGGATAGTTGTGTTCACCTTGATAATATGTACATGCATAATATATTATATATAAGATCAAAATTTAATATACCACACCTCGTATACCTATAATTCACCACCAGAACCCGTGGTACTGAACAAGCAGCACGGCTCACCAAGGTGTTGGCCTGGCCAGTTGCCTTCGCATTCCTGGGCCGGGTAGCTCTGGATGTGTCCAGTGCAGGTTTCAACAGACCATGGAAGTACAACATTTCACTATGGGGCTGCAAAAATAAATTCCAACAGGGTTGGAGTTCTATTTTTCCGTTTCTTAATGGGGTAAGTTTGGGATGTGCTCTATAGTTGGTCCCCACATTTGGGATGGTGTCTTCTCACATGGTCCAAGCATCGTTCCAAGAGGGTTTTCAAGGCTCCGTCGACTCGTTCCTCCTCGGTTTTGGGCAAAGGGATTAGTCAACTGGGTCTGGTGTTAGTATGGTGTTAGTAATTATATTATCATTCTTGGGTTTCCATCAAAAAGAAGATTTCAATAACGTTGAACTTCACAACACATACCTTTTTTGATACGCATCTTGTTCAACTTGTCTTGTTAGGCAAGGGGACTGTTGACCAATTTGGTAGCCCTGTTCAATCCAAGGTGCTGTTGATGGTCACCCATGTACTGCACGGTATCCCCATGGTCACTAGTCCAGTTGCACATATTTGCATGATGGCCAGCAAGTGGCGGCAGAAGCCGATTGGAGTCAACACATCCTTAGGCGAAGACAAGGGCAAATGTCAAAGAATGTTGGTAATCCAGGGCGCATACATGCACATACCTACCTTGAGCTAGAGGACATACAAGGGTGAAGACTTGGGTATATCGGTATATATTTCAATATTCATCATGTCAAGGGACATCAGCTTCGTCACGGGACAGATCCAGGGTGCATGCGCGCATGCCTTCCTCGGCCCATGCCTTTGACAACTTAGCCTTTCCGGCAAAGCAATCCACCAGGCTATATTTGCCCGGCGTGTGCACGAATGCCTGTCAAGAGCAGGATGCAACCCCAAAAATTGGAATCCAACACAATTAATAACCCACTACTTAGATAGTTTTTTTTCAAAGGAAGAGGTGATAAAAAAACACACATATGGGCCGTGGGGAATATAATATTGATCTAGGCTGGGATGATCTGGGTATATTTAAACCCAACTCCAAACGCCTGGCTGAGTATGCTCGTCAGAGCCCACAGCCGGAAAGGCAAACCAGTAGCATGTATTGCTCCATGTGGAATCCGGCGGGGTATGCAAACCGGCACCCGCTCCTCCTCTTCCTGGTCGACATCATCATGCCTTAGTATATATCGTATATATTTGATTTCTGATACAACATCGAATCAACTTATATTTCACATCTGACCCCATGAAAAGGTATCCAACGATAAAGGATAGACTCACCATGGTAGAAAAACAAATTCATTCAAGTTGCACCCTCTTTGGCTTTGGCATTCTCGAATGGAGGGATGCACCAAATCGATCGAACCGAACACTGCTGAGGCTAGATCAGAACACTGCATTTGCTACATGCTCAAGGTGCCGCAGCTGCCGGCCAATCAAAGTACTGTTGAAATATTTGGATATTTTGGTCGTGCAAAACGCTTACACATGTCTTTTTTTGAAGACCACCCTGCATCTCATGTGACTATTGCAAACTTCGCACTTTGCGATTGCAACCTGATCCCAAATAATTTGGTAGGCAAAACAACCACATGTGTCTCATAGCGCCAGCAGCACAAAGATATGATTAATGTGAAGACTTGTTACGTACATACAACATATATGTTTAAAATTTTCAAACTCTACTCTAGCAGCGGGAAAAACTATGAGACACAAAGTGGCGAGTCCTCATTGCATGAAGCCAGTAAACTAGTCAGTGCAATCAGCACTGCTGGGAGTGGCAACTTTTCGGGCCCTCGGTTTGGAACGGAACTGCCCGCACAGTTCGTTGACCGTGCCTCGCAGCTTGAAGTGCTGGACAGCTGCTGCTGCTTGCTTGCGTGCAAACTCCTTGTCATTGTTCTCGTTTCCAGCAAGTGCTTTTCGATAAGCGGACGAATATATGTGATTGTGTGTCACGTGGCTGGGGGGAATACGTTCTTCTTCTGCTGCATCTGTAGGCTTTCTGGGTCGCTTGGGCGCACTTGCATCAGGCATGGGTGAACGGGAGGGTGCTGACGCTGCTGATGGTGATGCTGTGGACGCTGCACCGCGGACTGCTTTCTGCTTGGGCTTGGGTGTTGTCTTTCTCTTGGGTGCTGCTTTTGCTTTTGAAGCCTTGGGTGACTTGGCCTTGCTGGCACCTACCATAGCCTTTGCTTTCTCTACATTCTTACCAGTTGCCCTCGCCCTGGCCTTGGCACTGGCCTTGGCTTTGGGCGCAGATTTAGCCTTTGGTTTGCGTCCCCTTGTCTTACCACTAGCTTGGCCCTGCTCTGAAAACACTGGTGGCTCCGAACCCTGAACCTCTTGCTGGATCTCCTTCATGTAGGAAGGCTCTGCAGGCAAAGGATACTTGTCCATGCCGTCCTGCACAGCACAGCCAGGCATGCTGGACCAGTGGATTGGCAGGGAAGCTCAATCGTTGGATTTGGCTCTTCTTAGCCGGAGGCTTTCATACACATGGAGAATGAACTATAATCTATAATTCACATGTAATCCACGTGTAGTCCACATAAAACTCCAAGTTTAAACTTGGGGATACCAACCGGTTAACTTACTAACTTGGGGCAAAACAAATATTATGCATGTTAAAAAACAGACCAGGCAAAACTAGAACCATATGTCTCATGATTTCCATAGCCCATCCGTTTCAACCCTCCAAGCACCATCGACATATAATATATATATAAACTGTCCTTGGTGTCAGAAGGATGAAGATCCGTGTCAGGCTCAGGTGCAGGCGAAAGATACATCTCCTGCCAGCTTAGTGGGTGTGGTTGATCAAATAAGCTATTTTTGTTTACTGGATGGGTGTGTAACATATACACATGTATTCTATATGCACAGATAGATCAATATTTTGTGGTGCCCATATCAAGGGGTTATTAATACATGCATGAAATGTATTTTGAGACCTGGCCAGACAGAACTCAGTCCTTGCCATCAGCATGACCATGATCTGCATTGCATCCGTCCTGCGGTGGCGCCCGATTTGGCAGAGGGCTGCTGAAGGGGTTGTATCCCTTTGTTTTTAGATATTGTGGATGGAAGA
This sequence comes from Cladocopium goreaui, assembly GCA_947184155.2. Lineage (NCBI taxonomy): Eukaryota > Dinophyceae > Suessiales > Symbiodiniaceae > Cladocopium > Cladocopium goreaui. The sequence goes on along the minus strand of CAMXCT020000116.1, from coordinate 232,712 downwards.
AATCCTGCATAAATGGTTTATCCCCTTATAATCCCATCATTTGCAGTGTTTGGTTGTTACCTATACTTGATGGTGGTTAGCTTTGTGCTTTTGTGCCTGCTGAGCTTTTTTGATGATTTTGAACACCCACGCATCTAAGCATCTACCCCATGACTACAGCTGCCTCTTCATAAGTCGGAAATTAGACTTCAGAAAGTCGGAAGTTAGACTTCAGAAAGCCGGAAGTTAGACTTCATAAGAGGTAGACTGATTCCCAGCAGTTCCAAAAGTGGCAAGTTAAGATTAAGAACGGTTTCTTTTCTCTTAAATGAATTAAGAAAGGTTTCCTTCATTAAGAACTTTTTGTCCTTAATTAAGGAATGTTTCCTTACAAGAGGTTCCTTAAGTAACACAACCTTCCTTATTTAAGAAAAAAACTTGAATTCACAACTTTCTCTGTAATTAAGCAATGTTTTCCCTTAGTTAGGGAAAAAACATCTCCTGAAGAAAAGTTTTTAAGAGAGGTTTCCTTAAACAACGAGGGTTTCCTTAATTAATAGCTTTTGGAACTCCTGGGGACCTGGTGGGATTCGAACAGGGCTCCTGGTCATGTTTGGGAGGGCCGGACGGTCAGCGGTGGAGGGTTTCTTTTTGCTTCGAATGTTTCAACATTGATCAGAGTTCATGATGTGTTTTGGCCCAAAGCTTTCAAACGGTTTGAGCCTGTTCTGCCACAGAAAAGGCTTTCAACAAAAAACGCGGCTCAAAATAGATAATATGTTACGCAAGGCTTGCGAATGTGTGTTTTAAAAATGTTTTGCAAATTGACGTACAAATTGTGGAGAACTTGTCACGCGATGGTTTTACATAGACGTATACTGATAGGCCTGATAGGCATCATATTCAGTGAAGAACTTGCTAGCATGTTGCGCTAGGTTTGAAATGCATGTATCTTCTGAGAGAAGGGGGGCAGGGCTTTCCCAAAAGCAACGATATTTCTTGGAGGGGCTAATTCTTGGCAGTGTTTTTGTCGAATCAAACATTTTCGGGTTCGGCTTACATACTGCATTCAATTGGAGCTAGAGAGAAACTAGTTGCAGCTAAAAACACAAGGTTACAATATTATCAAGCCATCTTTTGTTGTTGTAAAAGGTCTTCGACTTTGTACAAAAGAACCTCAGATTTGGCTTTGAATCAAACCAAAAGGTTTTCACTTGCTCACCTTTTTTTTCACATTTTCTTTCTGAAAACTTAAGCTCTTGGGGTTTGTGTTTTTGTTTTGTGCCTCCATACAACATTGCTCCAAAATGCACCTTTACCAAAATGCACGTGGTTAGGCCTGGCAAATTACACCCAACCCATGTGTTTTAATAGAAAACGCCAGCTTAATATTTTGCTATTTCCACCATGCTACCAAAATCCGAAGACCTGCACGGTTCAAGGGTTCAAAGGGAATGAGTTGACACTGTGATAAATTTTACAGAAGCGGTGTTTTTCATGATGTCACAAGTTGATGCCTGATAACTACGAAATGCTCATCTCGATAGTATCATAATGATGCCTCAGTGGTATCAAAAAATGACGCCTTCACAGTGTCATGAGACAACGACTACGACTACGACTTTGCCTCAGCCTCAGTCAAAAACTGATGCCTTAATGATGTCATAGTGATGCCTCAGTGGTGTCAAAGAAGTGATGCCTCAATGGTGTCACAAAAATGATGCCTCAGTGGTGTCATAATACTCTGTGGCGCCAAAGAAGTGATGCCGCAATGGTGTCACAAAAATGGTGCCTTAATGGTGTCACAATGATGCCTCAGTGGTGTCAAAGAAGTGATGCCTCAATGGTGTCACAAAAATGATGCCTTAATGCTGTCATAATGATACCTCTGTGGCGTCAAATAAGTGATGCCGCAATGGTGTCACAAAAATGATTTCTTAATGGTGTCATAATGATGCCTCAATGGCGTCAAATAAGTGATGCCGCAATGGTGTCACAAAAATGATGCCTCAATGGCGTCAAAGAAGTGATGCCTAAATGGTGTCAAAGAAGTGATGCCTTTAATGGTGTCACAACATTGATGCCGTGAGAATTCATGATGCTGTGACAATGTCATGCAGCAGTGAAGATTGAGATACCCACCAAGTCCAGACCTCAGCGGCGCACGCTGTCAGGATGGAGTTTCCACCCCCTTGGCTTTACATGGGTATGGCCAAGCAAAATCTTGGTACAAACACCAGAAAGAACATCCAAAGTGTTCAATGGGTTTTCTAACCCTTACCATCTGACATCAATGAAGCACATTTTGTCTCATAGCCTTGGACCCCGTCTAAAACTACCCATACTGATACTGATTGTTTAGTGAAGTGCCAAGCCCCACAAAACATGTTCGTCCCTGGATGAAAACAGTCATATAGGGAGGGTGCCATGGAAGTTTGAGGACACCATCTCTGGGATTCCCCCATGACATCTTACCGTTTTTTTTGGCACCATCAAGGCGCCAGTAAAAGACACCATCACGGCATCTTATCAAGTTCATGGCACCATCACACCGTGAGTTTCTTGAACAAAGTTAGATGCTGTGAGGGTGTCTGGAGTGATGAAGTTAGATGCCGCGATGGTGTCTTGAACAAAGTTAGATGCCGTGCGGGTGTCTGGAGTGATGAAGTCGGATGCTGTGATGGTGTCTTCAACAAAGTTAGATGCCGTGACGGTGTCTGGAGTGATGAAGTCGGATGCTGTGATGGTGTCTTCAACAAAGTTAGATGCCGTGATGGTGTCTGGAGTGATGAAGTTAGATGCCGCATGGGTGTCTTCAATAAAGTTAGATGTCGTGAGGGTATCTTGAAACACGGAGGAACAAACACCAGTCTGCCTCAGGTCACCGAGATTTACTTCTGGCGATGGAGACTTACCTCTTGGTGCCGCCCAGCGTTGCTTTCTCAAATTTTTTGCATCAATAGACAGCTCGATGTACAATGATGACTTGAGAAAATATGTTTCCTATTTAATTTGTGCAATTATATTTTCATATGTGTGTATTATTGAGAATGAAACTTTAAATGTCACAATATATGTCAGTTAATACCCTCTGAATGTCAGAATATATGTCAGTTAATTTCTCAAACACAATTGAAAACAAAAAGGAAAACCATCGAAATATATTGGAAACAAATCAACTTTTCATAATTCAAAATTATTTATATCACATTTCAAGTTGATTCAATTTTTCTTTCATATCTAATTTACATATTTTTTCCGTAGCGGTTGTCATTGTGTTTCCCCGTTGTGTTTCCCCGTAGTGGGCTCAGGCCGTGGCAATGGGGGTGATTTTTTGGGGTCGCGAACTCTTTCACCTTCGCATCAGCCAATCCCCAATTGTTTGAAGCAACATGTCTTTTTTCCAGTTGATCAATGCTTTTCAATACGATCAACAGTTCAGGATATGTTTGAACTTTCCTTTCATTTTTCATGTTTTGATCGTCGTTCTTTTTTCATTTTCATGAATCATTGAATCCTTCCCGGTTGGCCTGAGGTTGACTCCTGGCTCCTTGTGAACGGTGGGGTGGCTCAATCGCATCGAAGCCACACAGCACTTGAACCATGGCAAATGAATTCATCATGGCAAACCGCGACTGGCTTGCTAGGTTTCTGAATTATCTCGATAGTTGAAGATTTTGCCACATGGCTCATGGCTTGGTCATGAATTTTTCTGGCCCTCCCGAAGCCTTTTTGCTTGAATCACCCGAGCCTGACTCCCTTGCATCATGAGAAGCGACTATGGCTTCCTCGGTTCAGTCTGTGACTGCCAACCATTTCCAAAGCATCGAAGATGCCATGAACTTTTTGTTTTGGACACCATCACGGCATCCTTAAGAAGCTGAATGGCTACATCTTAAAATGGGAAGACCACCATCAGACATAAAACTTGCATTTCAAAGCACATACTAATTCACATTAATAATTAAGATCAATGCAAAAAAACGCGCACGCACTTCAAATGCACCGGCAAAACACGGCCATCGCAGATCATGCGCGGATCGTGCACGGATCGTGCGCGGATCGTGCGCGGGATCGTGCGCGGGATCGTGCGCGGATCGTGCGCGGATCGTGCGCGGATCGTGCGCGTCCAGGGTTGTTGAGAACATACTACATGTCTACAGATCCTCCAATCTCATGATGTCCATGACCCTACTGTACGAGAAGGTAGGGTAAATTTACCCTGTTGGGTCAACATACCTGCGCGTACGGGGTTGTTGAGAGACTAGGGTAAGCTCAGGTCACGGCCACGACGAGAGCTTAGGGTAAAATTACCCAAGCATGTCAAATATAGTGGCAGGAGGTATTACCCTAACCCCTCAACAACCCTGTACGCGCAGGTATGTTGAGCAAGGAGGGTAAATTTACCGTAGCCTCTGGACATTCCCCCACAATTTGGACCTAGTCCATTTTTGTGCCCTGACCAAGCCAAGTTCTCAACAACCCTGGACGCGCACGATCCGTGCACGATCCGCGCCGCGCACGATCCCGCGCACGATCACGATCCGCGCACGATCCGCGCACGATCCGCGCACGATCCCGCGCACGATCCGCGCACGCGCACATGATCTGCGATGGCCGTGTTTTGCCGGTGCATTTGAAGTGCGTGCGCGTTTTTTTGCATTGATCTTAATTATTAATGTGAATTAGTATGTGCTTTGAAATGCAAGTTTTATGTCTGATGGTGGTCTTCCCATTTTAAGATGTAGCCATTCAGCTTCTTAAGGATGCCGTGATGGTGTCCAAAACAAAAAGTTCATGGCATCTTCGATGCTTTGCAAATGCTTGGCAGTCACAGACTGAACCGAGGAAGCCATAGTCGCTTCTCATGATGCAAGGGAGTCAGGCTCGGGTGATTCAAGCAAAAAGGCTTCGGGAGGGCCAGAAAAATTCATGACCAAGCCATGAGCCATGTGGCAAAATCTTCAACTATCGAGATAATTCAGAAACCTAGCAAGCCAGTCGCGGTTTGCCATGATGAATTCATTTGCCATGGTTCAAGTGCTGTGTGGCTTCGATGCGATTGAGCCACCCCACCGTTCACAAGGAGCCAGGAGTCAACCTCAGGCCAACCGGGAAGGATTCAATAATTCATGAAAATGAAAAAAGAACGACGATCAAAACATGAAAAATGAAAGGAAAGTTCAAACATATCCTGAACTGTTGATCGTATTGAAAAGCATTGATCAACTGGAAAAAAGACATGTTGTTTCAAACACTGAGGAAAACACAATTCAAAAATATCTAACAAGTACTTCTTCAAAACATCAACCATGATGAACAAAACCATCGCGAACTTCATGAAAATGATGAAAGAAATGATTGTGGACATGATTTGTGGATAGAAATGTCATCTTTAAAAAATATCTAAGTATTCAGCACATATGCACAATTTTGACATTTCCCGTTCTTCTTCTCCCGTTGTGTCTCCCTGTTGTGCTCTGCCGCGAGCCTGCCAGGCCGAGGTCTGCCGAGGACCCGTTGTGTACACCGTTGTCTACCCCGTGGTCCAGGGACGCTTGTGTCTGGACCCGTCGCCTGGACCCGGACAGCCTGTCCCGTTATGTGTCCTCCCGTTGTGTCTCCCCGTTGTGGACTCGACTCAGTGGACTCTCGCCCCGGAAAACCTCGGACTGAGTCCACTGAGTCCACCTCCCGGGTCCCGGGCAAGGGCACTGAGTACCACAAAGGGGGACCACAACGGGGGAGACACAAAGGGGAAACAAATCAGAAATTACCGGACATTAACTGACATATATTCTGACACTCAGAGGGTATTAACTGACATATATTGTGACATTTAAAGTTTCATTCTCAATAATACACACATATGAAAATATAATTGCACAAATTAAATAGGAAACATATTTTCTCAAGTCATCATCACGGCACCCCATATTGTACATCGAACTGTCGATTGATGTATAAAAGCTGAGAAAGCAACACTGGGCGGCACCAAGAGGTAAGTCTCCATCGCCAGAAGTAAATCTCGGTGACCTGAGGCAGAGTGGTGTTTGTTCCTCCGTGTTTCAAGATACCCTCACGACATCTAACTTTATTGAAGACACCCATGCAGCATCTAACTTCATCACTCCAGACACCATCACGGCATCTAACTTTGTTCTAGACACCATCACGGCATCTAACTTCATCACTCCAGCAGACACCCTCTAACTTCGTTCAAGACACTCACGGTGTGATGGTGCCATGAACTTGATAAGACGCCGTGATGGTGTCTTTTACTGGCGCCTTGATGGTGCCAAAAAAACGGTAAGATGTCATGGGGGAATCCCAGAGATGGTGTCCTCAAACTTCCATGGCACCCCCCCATATGACTGTTTTCATCCAGGGACAAACATGTTTTGTGGGGTTTGGCACTTCGCTAAACAATCAGTAGCAGCATGGATAGTTTCAGATGGGGTCCAAGACTATGAGACAAAATGTGCTTCATTGATGTCAGATGGTAAGAGTTGGAAAGCCCATTGAAGACTTTGGATGTTCTTTCTGATGCTTGTTACCTTTGAACCTGGGAGCTTTCAAGCCCAAAAAACATGGCCCAAAAACCAAGATTTTGCTTGGCCATACCCATGTCAAGCCCAGGGAGTGGGAACTCCATCTTGGTGGGTATTTCAATCTTCACTGCTGCATGACACTGCCACAGCATCATGAATGCATGACACCATCACGGCATCAATGTTGTGACACCATCGAGGCATCACTTCTTTGACACCATTTAGGCATCATGTTGTGACACCATCGAGGCATCACTTCTTTGACACCATTTAGGCATCACTTCTTTGACGCCATTGAGGCATCATTTTTGTGACACCATTAAAGGCATCACTTATTTGACAACACTGAGGCATCAGTACGACACCATTAAGGCATCATTTTTGTGACACCATTGAGGCATCACTTGTTTGACACCACTGAGGCATCATTATGACACCATTAAGGCATCATTTTTTGACTGAGGCTGAGGCAAAGTCGTAGTCGTAGTCGTTGTCTCATGACACTGTGAAGGCGTCATTTTTTGATACCACTGAGGCATCATTATGATACTATCGAGATGAGCATTTCGTAGCTATCAGACGTCAACTTGTGACATCATGAAAAACACCGCTTCTTTAAACTTTATCACAGTGTCAACTCATTCCCTTTGAACCCTTGAACCGTGCAGGTCTTCGGATTTTGGTAGCATGGTGGAAATAGTAAAATATTAAGCTGGCGTTTTTCTATTGAAACACATGGGTTGGGTGTAATTTGCCAGGCCTAACCACGCGCATTTTGGTAAAGGTGCATTTTGGAGCAATGTTGTATGGAGGCACAAAAACAAAACACAAACCCCAAGAGCTTAAGTTTTCAGAAAGAAAATGTGAAAAAATGGTGAGCAAGTAAAACCTGTTGGTTTGATTCAAAGCCAAACCTGAGGCTCTTTTGTAAAAACTCAAAGAGCTTTTACAACAACAAAAGATGATTTGATAATATTGTAACCTTGTGTTTTTAACTGCAACTAGTTTCTCTCTAGCTCCGATGGAATGGGAATGTAAACCGAAACTCGGAAATGTTTGATTCGACAAAAACACTGCCAAGAATTGCCCCCCAAGAAATATCGTTGCTTTTTGGGAAAGCCCTGCCCCCCTTCTCTAAGAAGATAAATGCATGTCAAACCTAGCGCTTAAATGCTAGCAAGTTCTTCGCTGAATATGATGCCTATCAGTATACGTCTATGTAAAACCATCCCGTGACAAGTTCTCCACAATTTGTACGTCAGTTTGCAAAACATTTTTAAAACACACATTCACAAGCGTTGCGTAACATGAGTCGCGTTTTTTGTTGAAAACCTTTTCTGTGGCAGAGCAGGCTCAAACCGTTTGGAAGTTTTGGGCCAAAACACATCATGAACTCTGATCAATGTTGAAACATTTGAAGCAAAAAGATACCCTCCACCGCTGACCGTCCGGCCCTCCCAAACATGACCAGGAGCCTGTTCGAATCCCACCAGGTCCCCAGGAGTTCCAAAAGCTGTTACTTGAGGAAACCCTTGTTGTTTAAGGAAACCTCTCTTAAAAACTTTTCTTCAGGAGATGTTTTTTCCCTAACTAAGGGAAAACATTGCTTAATTACAGAGAAAGTTTTGAATTCAAGTTTTTTCTTAAATAAGGAAGGTTGTGTTATTTAAGGAACCTTTTGTAAGGAAACATTCCTTAATTAAGGACAAAAAGTTCTTAATGAAGGAAACTTTTCTTAATTCGTTTAAGAGAAGAGAAACCTTTCTTAATCTTAACTTGCCACTTTTGGAACTGCTGGGAATCAGTCTACCTCTTATGAAGTCTAACTTCCGGCTTTCTGAAGTCTAACTTCCGACTTTCTGAAGTCTAATTTCCGACTTATGAAGAGGCAGCTGTAGTCGTGGGGTAGATGCTTAGATGCGTGGGTGTTCAAAATCATCAAAAAACTTCAGCAGGCACAAAAGCACAAAGCTAACCACCAACAAGTATAGTTTCCAATTGGTGCAGGATTTCTTCCATCCACAGTAGCACCCAAAAATAGTTAAAACGCACCTAGAGCTATCCCCAAAATTATGCATCAATATTGGGATCAGCACTGCTGGATGTACACTCTTGTTTTATTTCCCCATTTGAATCTATTTAAAGCTTCCTAACTTTCAGTGGGCTCTCTTGAGGTTTCACCCTTGTTATCTAATGTGTTGTCACATGTGCGTACTCCTACACAACCACAAACAGACCATCATAATGGTTTTTTTTTGGCAAGTGTTATATCCCATGTGTTTACTAGACACAACACCTGTGACATCCTGTAACAAATAAAAATCAAAACCCAAGGGATGTGGTAAGTTGCCCATTTGGTCCTCAGCGTCATGACCGGGATCAATGGCTCGGCATCCAAGTGCAGCAACAAATCCATCCTGCACACGCACACACACACACCGGTTTGGGTTGGAGATAACTGTGTGGTAAATCTCTCAGTGCTGCTCCATTGAAGACTTTGACATGGTATGCTTAAGTTAAATTTGAATGAACAGATAATGAACAGCATGATTTATACCCAATCCCTAGATGTCGATTTCACACCACCGTTATTCATATATCCCCAATTGTGTGAAAGCTGGTCGATATTTTAACCGAAATCTGTTTTCATTTGTTAACATATGCATGAACAGTAAAAAACCATCCATCAACATTAAGACATGGAAAGGTTCTTCTAAGCTTAAGACATTTGTGCCCTTGTGTTTCCATACCCCCCCTCGAACTTTGATCCCCTCGCACCCGCAAAGGTTTGCACCTCCATAGCGTTGTGCCAATCATCAGCTTGAGACGCCAGATGCTCAGCAGGGCCTGGGACATCTTCATCGCAATCTTCGATCACCAGGCATTCAGCCTTATATTGAAGGCAGAAGGAGAACAAAGGGATACTGCTATACTAATGCTGTATTTTTTATCTGTTTACATGAGCCAAGAAACTGGGCAAACAAGTGATTCTTCTTGGTCATGATGATCCGGTTGAAGTAAGAGATCATGGGGGGAAACGTTCTTCTCAGCATCAACACTAGCAGTCTCAACCGGTCTGGGGCTGTTCATCATCAAAGGGTCCATGGGGTCCAAAACCATCGGCCGAAGACGGCGAAATTTTCGGGGTGGAGATTGCGCATCCAGATCTACAAATTCTAGACCCTCTCCTGCACCTTGTGGGGAATCACACTCATCAAGCACGGGTTCACCTGACCCGAAGTGATCAACATCTGTTTCCATGTCATCCACAGGATGGTACTGGTGGTGGCCATTTGCCGCTTTGCAATAGTCGCAGACATCCCAATCTTCATATGATTCTGGTTGCCTGTCCGGCCATTCCAACATATGACAGTAACATCCTTTTTCATGTACTGGGGAATCCATCACAAGTTCAACTTCGGACACCTCCAGTTCAGTTGGAAGCGGGCTAGGATCATCCAGCAAAAGAAAAGGCCGGGACATGTGAGTCTGGTTCCCCAAGTCAACGGTGGTTTCTACCATTCCTTCACCAGAACAAGCGATGTGAGCAGCATCATCAACCATGCCCCCTGCAGAGTGGGATCCCGCACAAGCAGTGTCCATCAGTGGAGCCGAAGGTAATGGGTCATTCAACTGCTGGGAGTCTCCAAGCTCTTGCTCAGACCTCTCATCACTTCCCTCA
>CAMXCT020000116.1:212500-217500 GCA_947184155.2 Cladocopium goreaui | reverse complement strand
CAACCAGGTGGGTTGACACTATACGGTATACTCCTATGACTTGGATGATGTTTTCATGACCTGGTTTATGGATTTTATATGATTATATATATATATTATATATATGGTATGTTAAGTATGCTATGGTGCATGAATCCAGGGAGTTGACACTGCTCACGAGGCTCACTTCCAGGTACCAACTTTGGATACCTTTCCTCCCTTCGCCGCCGCGCACGCCATGCTGGGCTTCGCGATCGCCGCCTGCGGCGCCGCGCCGGTGCTCCGGGCACCGGCCAAGGTGGGTTCAGCGTCGCGCCTGGGCTGCAAGATGCTGCAAGGCGACCCCTAGGGACCTCAGAGGTGATATCTGAACGATTCTGAAAATATCTCAAAGATTGTAGAAAGTCTAGAGTTTTTGTTGGCTTATTGAACATCCCAAGTTTTAGTGGTTGAACCATGGAAAGTCGTCATTTTTGATAGATGTATCCTGGAGAATCCCCATGAAAGAAGAGGATTCATCCATTCCAAAAGGGGGGGATTTTCAGCCACCCATGTTAAAGTCCTAAAAAGGTGTGTTCAATTTCAATGTATTTTTTTCCACCTGAAGCCTGAAGACGCATTTTGACACCCTGAATGACCCGAACAAATACGATTTTCCTGTCCTTGACTTGGTTGTATCCTCTTTATTTGTGGCGATCTGGGAAGACCACGATGGTTACATGCTGTCATATATGTATATATACACAACTTAAACATGGTCCCAACATCTTCGCACCATTTGTTGGTTGCCTCCGTTGGCCATCTTAACCATCAGTATGTTCCTCCACTTGCAGCCAACATGAAACTAAAAAACACATTGAAAACAACATGTTTTTAAATAGCAACACAAATTATATAATGTGGACAAAGCGTTTATTATTGGGTTGACCAAGTGTTGGGTTTAACAATTGTTGGATTTGCCGCGTTACCCATGACTCAGTATGCGAGTGGCTTCCAACCCATATAATTACAGTAATTCTAACAAACTATGCATAGCCGGGGTATTCCATTAATCTAACGTGATTATTTTATGTGGTCACTATCCGCTTCCTCTTAGGTAATAAATTCCCACAAATAGCTGTATCATTATATATCATTATATATCATTATATCAATCCCCATCTTTGATGATAAACATCCCATATTTGCTGATTAAATCCCTCAGTAATGTTGCGCCCTGATTTGTGTATGGCCCCCCCCTCCCCTCAACAATAGCTATACCTTCTTTAAACTTGGGAGCAAAAAAAAAGTGTCCAGGAAAAACGCACTTAAGTAAGGGTTTCAATTGGCTACAATTGACATCTAATTAAAACTGTTTTTGCCGATGAACTTGTGGTATTTGTAGTACTTGTAGTACTTGTAGTCTGCCTCAGTAAGTACACGTTGTTGTTTTCTTCAAAAAGAAATGGTCTCTCAAGCTTTCTTGCCACAATAGTGAACCTTCCAAACAATGCATGAGTTCAGAATAATTTGGAGAATTTTTGGCACAATAGCGAACCTATCCACTAATCAGCATCTTTTAGCTGCTATACCATTCATCAAATATGATAAGTCGCATGCTCCCCTAGGTACAGGTACAGGACAAGGCCCTGTACAAATAAGTTGCCTTGTAAAGCGCAGATACATCCCGTCTAAAGCCAAGTTTTGACCTAGTTAAAGACCAACTCAAATGCCATGAATCAACACAATCAACCAGACATCCACATCTTTCATGGGTATTTGATCAATATGTCTTTCCCCATTCTCCATCTGTGCCACGGTGAAAACATGGTATATGGTATATGGTCATCCATCCCAAAATGGGAACCCTTGCAATGGATATATAAATGTAAATTCCTATGCATTTGTGCATTGATGACCGTCCCATAACATGGACAATTGAGCCAAATTTCCGCCATGTTTCATATGATTTGGACAAAATGTGGTAATCATAAACCTTCCCGAAGTCATCACCATTTGTACGAGCGCGAAAAACGACCATCTCTTGTCATGGTAGTTGTATATGGCAGCCAGGGTTTCCAACATAATCTAGTCTTGCTGATTTTCCGTGCCATTCATTCCCGAGGTTTCTAAATGGAGGCTTTTCTAGCTGGGAACAACATTGGACATTTAGAGGTGGATTTTCTAGCAAGATATGAAGGGACTTGGTGGCTCATCCCATAGTCAGTGGGTCCCAGTGGGTTGGTTCACACCATTTATAAATGGGATAAGTAGGGGGGCCATCCTCTTATGGCCGTGGGACCGTGGGATGAGCCACCAAGTATCCCATGGCCGGACCCAACGGTATCGATTTCTCCAAGTGGCAACGCAGTCTCCGCCTCCTCCAACGCTTTGCTCGTGGTCACCAGCGCGCCACCGGCCGCTAGGATGCCGTGCTGCGACAGAAAGTCCTCCTGGGCTGGAAAAACAAGCGTGGGGAAAACAGGAAGGTGCAACCAGAATGGGGGTCAAATGGCGGTTTAACCAATCAAAATGGTGAGTTTACTAGGGGAAATTGTAGTTCTAACCCATCAACATGTCTTTTTTTCTAGGAAAAATGGTAGTCTAAACAATCAAAATGATGATCTTAATTTTACCAGTAGACATGGCAGTTTAACCAAAATGGTGGCTTTGGACGAAAGGAAAATTATGGATTTCACGAAGGAACATGGTGGTTTTACTAGCAAGACGGGGATGTGCTTGGAAACAATAAATTGAGTGCGGCTTCAAATTGAAATATACGCTCTGGGAATCCAGCCTGGCTGAGCAATTGTCATGTTTCATGGGAAACGGCAGTAATAAACCAAGCTGACAACTTCCAACACCTCGGGTGTGCTTAAGCTGCTGATATCCTTGTCTACCTCATATATAGTGCTTCTTTTTAAACACATATTTACATGGTTTTCGACCACAAGCTTCAGATGTTTACATTGCTGGAAATATGTTCGACAACACGTTTGCTTGCTCTACCCAATCTCCAAGCAAGAGCCAATTTGTTGACACTTGGAAGATTGATGATGGTTGAGTTGAGCGCCCAAGAATGACCAATCCATCTATGGTCTCCTGTGTCGACCCAGGCCCAAAATCCACCGGGATCGCTATGTTCCCTTTTAAAACTGCAACTGCAACTTTGAGGTACTGTATCCTCCATGTTCAAACACATCCATAGCTTGTGGGATAATACAATCCCCAATATCAATCACCATTACCATGATTGATGATAAAACACAGATTGATGGTTAAATACAAATTGTTGGTCGACACATATGTTTTGAAGACCACACGCACTTTGAGAATTGGCTTTGTAAATCAAATTGGGTTCGTCTCAAAAGAAGGGTACCGCCATATCCACATACATCCACTGACTGAGTATATCAGTTTTATCACGTTGTATCTCATGAAATGTAGCCCACACATATTCCCATTATATTCTACGTCCATGGCATTTCCACTATCTACCCAAGATATTCCCACAAAAAACACTGGTATCTAGTGTATCTAGCCATCAAAAGATCCATGGTCTTCATCACTGCCAAAGCTCGTAGAGTTGCAAAGTCTCCACAGTACAGGGCACCTCATCTTCCAGTCCGTGCAGGAAATTCCAGGCCTCCTCCTGCGAAGAGATGATGTTTTACTTTTCAGCAAAACTATGGAACTATGGTAATATCATGAGGGGAATATACCCCAATAGTCGGATGGTTTATACTTGCAGGTGTATGCTCAACTTATAACGAAGGAAAATGGGAATGATCCGTCCCCTAAGATTATATAATATAGATTCCGCCGAAAAAAAAACAAAGCCAAAGAAAAACAAGTGGTAGTTGAAGGAACCAAATATATGTCCAATGGATCTCCCTCATAAGAATGTACACATGTTGATACAACCAATGAACATGAAACACACACACATATATATATATATAGATATACACAGGATAATTTGCAAAACCTCACCATGTAATGCCCCAATTTCTCACGGCATGCTTCATAATATTTTATAATCACCCCATATCACCCCCAAATGGCAAGTATAGTTTGGTTTGCCACATTGCGATGTACGGTTTAGGTTTTACTCCGTAGTTTAATGGATCATTGGTATGTAGGAAAACGACTTCCAGTACATGAATGGAACAAATCGAACCTGGGTTTCCGCACAAGAGTAAAACATCTTCCCTCCAACCTCCACGTTCCCCCACACCGAAATAACACACACACACACAATTATAGGACCGAATAACCCCACATGTTAACAACTTCTCCAGACGTAGACTGAGCACAGAAAAGCAACAAGGGAAGAGGAAGTATGAGAGTGATGGAGGGGTGATGGTGGGTGAGTTTGTGTGTGTGTATGTGCACGTACAGGCGTGTCACTTTGGTAGTGTGTTAACGATATGTGTACCGGGTGTAAGAGGCAGTTTGTAGTATATGTGATGTACATGCGGATGTTATACGTATGTGTATGTGTGTGTGTGTGAGGTGAAATTATTTTCGTGTGATGTGAGGTTGGGTGGTAGTAATGTAAAAGTATGCAAACGTAAATATACTGATCTTGTTGCATGTGACGTGAAGTTATGACGCGTCAAGTGATGTTTTGCTCTGTGCAGTGTCAAGAGTGCAGTAAAGTGTGGGGCGTGAAGAGTGCAGTGTGAAGAGTGAAGCGTGCAGTGTGAAGAGTGAAGTGTGAAGAGTGAAGTGTGAAGTGTGGAGTGTGAAGTGCGGAGTGCGAAGAAAGCAGTGAGAAGTGCAAAGTGTGAAGTCTGGAGTGTGAAGTGTGAAGTGTGGAGTGCGAAGAGTGCAGTGTGAAGTGTGGAGTGTGAAGTGTGGAGTGTGAAGAGTGCAGTGAGAAGTGTGAAGTGCGAAGTGGAGCTTCAAATGTGACATGTGAAACAGGACACCACTTTCGCAGAATGCACGCACGCACGGGCTTGGCTGGCGCACGGCGCATGCAAGTTCTATAGATGAGAAAGGTCTAATATATCCCTAAGGCAGCTTCCGCCCCGCCT
>CAMXCT020000116.1:0-207500 GCA_947184155.2 Cladocopium goreaui | reverse complement strand
TGTGATGTCAGCTTGGCCCCCTGATGTCAAACTTCGGTTTGGAAGGCCAGAATAGGCCAGATATGAGCCTTAGGAAACATCAAACATGATGAAACGTGATGAAACATGATGAAACATGCTGAAACCCTTGTCTATTCACGTATATTCAAACAGAAACGGAAGAAACCAATGAGACCTCTGAGGTCCAATCAACATCAACACAGCCGTGACTCGGAGTGCCATCCTGAGGCCGCAGAGATCTAGATGACCTATGGAAAACACAATAGAAATTGGTCTCCGAAATGCCTAGACACTCCAAGTACCCATGAACATTGCCAGATTGATAACAACATACTTCAATTGAATTATGGGTAAAGTACTATTTTTTATGGGTACTTGGAGTCCCTGGAGGGTTTAGGATGGTTTAGGTACTTTCTGTCATCTTCCGGTTTCCACCGTATTCGGATGCCTCACCGTCGTCATCGGCTTCCTCCTAGAGGGGAGACGACGCCAAATCATGAGGCCGGTCTTCGACCCAGCTGCATTACTGTTTACACCATATTTACACCATGATTACACCATGTCCACACCATGTTCACACCATGTTCACACCATGTTCACACCATGTTCACACATGTTTACACCATGTTCACACCATGTCCCTTCAATACACTGTAAAACATCTGTGAAATATCAATCCTTGGCCCTGGAGCAGCCCTGGGAACCCCAAGGTTAGCTTTTTTTTGGAGTCCTGATTTGCTCGAGCAGCAACCAGTTGACGAATGGCATTGCTCTGGCCGCCTTTCCTCGTGCAAAAACGTTGGGTACGAAACAGCGCTGTTTTGGGTTATTGTTAACATATTAAACTATATGTATGGTTAACTTTTGGGTTATTGTTAACTATATAATGAGGTGTTGCATTCTACGGTTGATGGCAAAAGGTCAAAGTATGAGACCCATCAACATCGATCCTGTAAGTAGGATCGAACAGAACCTGTTCGTTGAAAGTATGTCTTGACATTAGACGAACATATTTTGCAACTAGAGATCTTTACGTTGACTCTGCCAAATGCAACAAACGCTTCCTTGTTGGTGGTTGAACCACCTTTACCAAGCATGTGAAAGTCCAAAATTGGGACAATCATTCTATAGTACATACCGCCAAAATAGAAGATATTCAGCTACCATTTTTGTACCCCATCTTCTATGTTTCTTGTTTTCGGAAAGGCGTTTTTGGAAGAATAACATAGAAGATACTATGTCAAAATAGGGCCAAAACCGGGGTCGGAAAGGATTTTGGAGCCCGCTTGGAGGACCTTGCTGCGGATCCATTTTTTGATCTTCTATCTTTCCGGTAATTTTTGACCCCCATCTTCTATCTTTCTTTCATCTTCTATCTTTCCGGTCCGGGGCATTATCTGCAGCCAAGACAAAATGGAAAATGTCAGTTTCAGGGCTATTTAGTATCTGCTGCTGCTGCCTGGCTGGCTGGCTGCCTGCCTGCCTGCCTGGCCGGCTCGCTGGCTGGCTGGGTGCTGCTGATGGCTGCTGATGGCTGCTGATGGCTGCTGCCGCTGCTGCTGCTGCTGCCATGGCCATTTCTGCCAGACCGATCAAATAGAAGATATTCAGTGAATTAATTTCCATGGCTGATACCCCTCCCAATTAATTATTGAGTATCTTCTATTTTGTCGGCCAATTTGTACACCAATATCTTCTATTTGGTCGGTTTTTTTCAACCTGGTTTGTGGCTAACATCACGCCCAGAAAAAACAAAAAAACTGAGGTTTTTTGCGTTTTTTTCAGAAGAAGTCCAAAAAAGGGTCCGTCGCAGATGGTCCTCCTCCGGGGGAGGACCTCTGTGCGGATTTGATTTTTTCTAGTATCTTCTATTTGACCTGGAAATGTGAAAACACTGCAAGTACCAGTGTTTCAGTGCCCTGGTATGTCAGAAGGTCTGTGGGTTAAAACTTAAAAAAGGACACTAAATAACCCTCGAGACCGGCTCTTGGAGGACCCTTTGCGACAAGGAGTATCTTCTATCTGTTTTGTAGATTTTACACCCCCAATTTTGCATCTTCTATGTTTCTTTACTATTTAATATCTTCTATTATGGCGGTATGTACTATAAAAAGGACGGAAGAGAAACATTGTAAAACAACCCAGCAGTTTCAATCATTATACCCAGTCTAATTCCTTTGGTTGTGGCTCTTGAAAGGAATCAGTGAAGCTATTGGGTCATCCAAAGTACAAACAAAACTGCTTTGACTTCCAACATGACAATTAAAAAAAGCCAAACAAAATTAGCAAGCGAGAGAAAAACATGTTGCACCTACTGTAGATCTATGCAACTGCAGCCGACCAAGTCATATCTAAAGTCGCAAACACACTGATTCAATGTCCTGAGCACATGCTAGGACTTGCTTAAGAAGCACCCCAACATTAAAAAGTATTCCCCCAGCAAGTAGTGGATTTCACATTGGGAAAATGGGAAAGTAAAACATCACCTTAAACAAAACCAAGCATGTACAGCATGTAAACAAGGGGATCACCATTCTGAATCATCCTGCAATCCAAGGGATTTAGCAGAAATGCTGTGGAACCCTGCCATCGATCGAAAGGGTTTTTTAATAGCATGTCTTACATGCTCCATGATGTTTACCGGTTTTCAGGTTTTCAACTTTTCAGTGCTTTCGGGTAAATTACGCCAAATCTGCACCGCGCAACGACATAGTTAAACAGTTTTTTGGGCCCAAAACGTAGAATTGGGTGACCACATTTGACCACATGGGAACAGCGTAACATTTTGTCAAACATGCAAATGATCATGATGTTGGTCCAAACATGATGTCAACATGTTCACGTTAATCATCGCAAACCCAATCATGGATAAAGCCACACAATTTCCCATCGCCGATGAGAATCCTCTTTCAAACCCATGTGTTTTGGGTGCCATCTGAAATTTCAATCCCAAATGCTCCATATATGAGGCATATTTACTGACCCCCCAAACATCTCCCAAATGTAGGTATATAAACATTCCATACATGACATGGAACATTTCCATAGCGTTTCTCAGGTCATTCCCCAAACCAAGGCGCTCGAAAGCATCTGCCATGTACCTCACGGACTTGAGGAAACCCCCAACCCGAGCCGGGTATAAGTCAAGTCACAGGGCTACTCTCCCAGAAGAGGCTGGTAGTTCTTAGGACGTCGGATGGAACATTCATTTTTTCATTTATTTGGGCGGTCAGAATTAAAGACCTGGTGGATCACAGATTTATGTACGTCTATTTTAATTGTGAACCATCCAATCATTGGGGTACTCATTTTTGACCCATACCCATTTGGCCATCTGACATGATAAACTAATACTACTGCTGCTTCAAACGAGATGTGTTCCAAATTGTATGTCATCCTTCTATTCTGGTTGGTTGATAATTGAGCCACAGAAAATACCACTACCCCATCTCGTGATACTAGTTGGCTGATAGGTTTCCTATTATCGATTATCATAATCCCCAGTAAATTAGATAGTATATGTCCCTAGTTCGTAACCAATCAAGCGGGGTAGTTCTAATGACTCAATTAGAGGTTCCCATTGGTCGTCTTCATCCACAAAAAGATTCCTTGGGTTGTCTTTAGTGCCAGCGGCCATGGAGATGTTCTTCGCCAAATCATCCTGTAAATGGTTCCTCCAAGGTTGCTGATGCATACAGAACATATAAGGTATATACACATGTCATTGTATACATTATATTAATATATAGCTATTGTATATGTTCTCTCGTATACATATCCATGATCTTTTGTTTAGACCAAATGTGTTTTCACCAGGAACAACTGGATGCCAAGAAGCTCTTTCTGCCACTTCGCCTCGGTCGTCCACGGTTGTACAGTGCATTCATAAGGTACAAAACGTGATGTACATATGATGTATATATATATAAATATGTGTGCCACATGTCACAATATCTGCAAATGTTATAGATAGATAGATAGATAGATAGATAGATAGATAGATTGATTGATAGATAGATAGAGAGAGATAGATAGATAGATAGATAGGTAGATAGATAGGTAGATAGATAGGTAGATAGATAGATAGATAGATAGATAGGTAGATAGATAGATAGACAGATAGACAGATAGAACGATAGATGGATGGATAGGTAGATAGATAAGATACATTAGATAGATTAGATAGATTAGATAGATTAGAAAGAAAGAAAGAAAGAAAGAAAGATATATAGATAGAAAGATAGGTAGATAGGATGGATGGATAGATAGATAGATAGACAGATAGATAGATAGATTAGATAGATAGATAAGATAAGATAAGATAAGATAAGATAAGATACGATAAGATAATATAAGATAAGATAAGATAGATAGATAGATAGATAGATAGGATAGGATAAGATAATATAAGATAAGATACGTTTAGGTAAGATAGATAAATATATAGATACATAGATAGATTGATAGACAGATAGCTAGATAGATAAATAGATAGATAGATTGACAGATTGAATAGATTAGAGAGATAGATTGAATAGATTTAGATATATTAGATATATTAGATATATTAGATAGATTAGAGAGACTAGGTAGATGAGATAGATTAGATAGATGAGATAGATTAGATAGATTAAATAGATAAGATAGATACTATAGAAAAGATATATAGATAGATACATAGATAAATAGATAGATAGATAGATTGATTGATTGATTGATTGAATAGATTGAAAAGATTGAAAAGATTGAATAGATTGAATAGATTGAATAAATGGAACAGATTGAACAGATTGAACAGATTGAACAGATTGAATAGATAGATTAGATAGATAGATAGATAGATAGATAAATAGATAGATAGATCGATAGATAGATAGATTGAGATAGATCGATAGATAGATAGATTGATTGATAGATTGATTGATAGATAGATAGATTGATAGATAGATTGAATAGATCGATTGAATAGATAGATTGAATAGATAGATTGAATAGATAGATTGAATCGATTGAATCATAGATAGATAGATAGATAGGTAGATAGATAGATAGATAGATGGATAGATAGGTAGATAGATAGATAGATTAGATAGATTAGATAGATTAGATAGATTAGATAGATTAGATAGATTAGAGTAAAATCGGTCACAACCAGTATATTCGCGAAGTTGATGACCAATAGGGGGATGCCACAAACCAGTGATTAGCGAAGCTTAATGGCAATGTCGTTGTATGTTCAAGATACCAATGCAAATGCAAATGCAGCCCAGTGATTGCGAAGGCTAGCACACTTTTATGCGGGCATCTTGAGCCAAACATCGTTGGCCAAGTCTTGAGTTTTCATCCCGGATTTCAGGATAAAAGAACATGTTATCATTGACAGATAACCTATTGATTCGTCTATTCCTTGCTGATACCAAGTGACATCATGTACACTTTACAGTCATTGGATACAACATCATAGATACTCATGCAAAGGTGAGGAGTTGATCGAGTATTTTCATCTCCCCCCTCTCGGGAAACTACGAATTTCATCCACATCCATCTTCAGGTGCTCGTGCATATGGAAGGATACGCTGTGCTTTCTTCTTGCGTTTCTTCATAGTTGCCTTTGGCATTGACTTTGGTCCTGGTTGCACTTCACCATAGCTAGGTCCTAGCGCTTCATCCAGATTCTCAAAGTTCATTTTGAGCCCCGTCGAGGAGGTATGCAGAATCTTGTAGTCCCCTAAAATGCTGAGAAGCTTCATGGCGTTTTCCCACAATGGACCAGCTATTGCTTTAGTGAACACATCAGCCTTTTGGAATAAAGTGTTAACCAGCATCAACTCAATATCAGGTTGATTCAGCTGCTCACTCAACGATGCCAAGTGGATTTTCTGTGTTCTCCGAAGATGCCTTCGTCTCTTGCTGTAACCTGCCAAAACAATCTTTGCCGTGGCTTCGTTGTCCTCACGGACACGTAGTTTGACATCCCGTTGCAGAAGCTGTTTCCAGAGTTCTAACATAGAAAGCCCCTCTTCGTACAAGACGTACGAAAGTGCTACTGTTTCGGCCTCCGTTGTCGACCTTACAACAGTGCTCTGCTTTTTAGACAACCATGCAAGTGGAAATTGCGTTGACGGTCCAGACAATTGTATCCAGCCGCCACTGGTTGAATAACAATCCTCATCGTCTCCGCAGAAATCTGCGTCAACGAACATCTCTACAAAGAGCTCTTCTGGTGGGTCATTGATCCATCCTGTAAGCATGTTCTCCTGACTATGATATAGATAGCACATTACTCTATGAAGATGAGCATCACATGAACGGCTCCACTTCTGCACCTTAGTAGCCAACCAAGTAGTTGCCCTGAGCACATCTGGTCGCGCAAGGCGCGAGATCCACATTAGCTTCATCAAGACTGAACTTGCGGAAGAAGCCAACTCACCAGTCGCTTCATCATCGTCATTATGTTCGGCAACCTTAGCTAGTGTGCTTTCTTGAAAGTCTTGGTGTTGGTAATGTTGACATAGCCCTGGATGGTATCACGTGCATATGCTCTCATATCAAAGGCAAGTTGTTCATGTCCTGCATGAGATACAGTAGTGTGATGTCTTCCCAAGAATCTTCCCAAATCACCAATGTCTTCAATCATGATTCGCTTCGACAGCTCTGACCAGAAAGCATCATGAAAATCACTGTCGCCACTCAATAGGAAATCATCTACATACACCACAAGTGCAAGATGACCATATGAAGGAAATGTGTATGTACTTGGATACTCTGGTACCCGAACTGCTCCCATGTCAAGGAGTTCCTGTTCTAGCTTTCGCTCCCAATGAGCCCCAGCCTCAGGATGGCCATACAGACTGCGAAGCAGCCTGATGACTGGACGTTTGTATAATGGCCGTCCCTGCCCATCAAACCATGATTCCGGCCAAACCTCGCGTGGAAGTCGAACCCATGTCTCAGCCAATGATTTGAGTAGACTTTGCAAGTATGCTTTCACTGCATCCTTGGCCCTGGAGCAGCCCTGGGAACCCCAAGGTTAGCTTTTTTTTGGAGTCCTGATTTGCTCGAGCAGCAACCAGTTGACGAATGGCATTGCTCTGGCCGCCTTTCCTCGTGCAAAAACGTTGGGTACGAAACAGCGCTGTTTTGGGTTATTGTTAACATATTAAACTATATGTATGGTTAACTTTTGGGTTATTGTTAACTATATAATGAGGTGTTGCATTCTACGGTTGATGGCAAAAGGTCAAAGTATGAGACCCATCAACATCGATCCTGTAAGTAGGATCGAACAGAACCTGTTCGTTGAAAGTATGTCTTGACATTAGACGAACATATTTTGCAACTAGAGATCTTTACGTTGACTCTGCCAAATGCAACAAACGCTTCCTTGTTGGTGGTTGAACCACCTTTACCAAGCATGTGAAAGTCCAAAATTGGGACAATCATTCTATAGTACATACCGCCAAAATAGAAGATATTCAGCTACCATTTTTGTACCCCATCTTCTATGTTTCTTGTTTTCGGAAAGGCGTTTTTGGAAGAATAACATAGAAGATACTATGTCAAAATAGGGCCAAAACCGGGGTCGGAAAGGATTTTGGAGCCCGCTTGGAGGACCTTGCTGCGGATCCATTTTTTGATCTTCTATCTTTCCGGTAATTTTTGACCCCCATCTTCTATCTTTCTTTCATCTTCTATCTTTCCGGTCCGGGGCATTATCTGCAGCCAAGACAAAATGGAAAATGTCAGTTTCAGGGCTATTTAGTATCTGCTGCTGCTGCCTGGCTGGCTGGCTGCCTGCCTGCCTGCCTGGCCGGCTCGCTGGCTGGCTGGGTGCTGCTGATGGCTGCTGATGGCTGCTGATGGCTGCTGCCGCTGCTGCTGCTGCTGCCATGGCCATTTCTGCCAGACCGATCAAATAGAAGATATTCAGTGAATTAATTTCCATGGCTGATACCCCTCCCAATTAATTATTGAGTATCTTCTATTTTGTCGGCCAATTTGTACACCAATATCTTCTATTTGGTCGGTTTTTTTCAACCTGGTTTGTGGCTAACATCACGCCCAGAAAAAACAAAAAAACTGAGGTTTTTTGCGTTTTTTTCAGAAGAAGTCCAAAAAAGGGTCCGTCGCAGATGGTCCTCCTCCGGGGGAGGACCTCTGTGCGGATTTGATTTTTTCTAGTATCTTCTATTTGACCTGGAAATGTGAAAACACTGCAAGTACCAGTGTTTCAGTGCCCTGGTATGTCAGAAGGTCTGTGGGTTAAAACTTAAAAAAGGACACTAAATAACCCTCGAGACCGGCTCTTGGAGGACCCTTTGCGACAAGGAGTATCTTCTATCTGTTTTGTAGATTTTACACCCCCAATTTTGCATCTTCTATGTTTCTTTACTATTTAATATCTTCTATTATGGCGGTAT
Source organism: Cladocopium goreaui (assembly GCA_947184155.2). NCBI lineage: Eukaryota > Dinophyceae > Suessiales > Symbiodiniaceae > Cladocopium > Cladocopium goreaui. The sequence goes on along the minus strand of CAMXCT020000116.1, from coordinate 199,080 downwards.
GTACTATAAAAAGGACGGAAGAGAAACATTGTAAAACAACCCAGCAGTTTCAATCATTATACCCAGTCTAATTCCTTTGGTTGTGGCTCTTGAAAGGAATCAGTGAAGCTATTGGGTCATCCAAAGTACAAACAAAACTGCTTTGACTTCCAACATGACAATTAAAAAAAGCCAAACAAAATTAGCAAGCGAGAGAAAAACATGTTGCACCTACTGTAGATCTATGCAACTGCAGCCGACCAAGTCATATCTAAAGTCGCAAACACACTGATTCAATGTCCTGAGCACATGCTAGGACTTGCTTAAGAAGCACCCCAACATTAAAAAGTATTCCCCCAGCAAGTAGTGGATTTCACATTGGGAAAATGGGAAAGTAAAACATCACCTTAAACAAAACCAAGCATGTACAGCATGTAAACAAGGGGATCACCATTCTGAATCATCCTGCAATCCAAGGGATTTAGCAGAAATGCTGTGGAACCCTGCCATCGATCGAAAGGGTTTTTTAATAGCATGTCTTACATGCTCCATGATGTTTACCGGTTTTCAGGTTTTCAACTTTTCAGTGCTTTCGGGTAAATTACGCCAAATCTGCACCGCGCAACGACATAGTTAAACAGTTTTTTGGGCCCAAAACGTAGAATTGGGTGACCACATTTGACCACATGGGAACAGCGTAACATTTTGTCAAACATGCAAATGATCATGATGTTGGTCCAAACATGATGTCAACATGTTCACGTTAATCATCGCAAACCCAATCATGGATAAAGCCACACAATTTCCCATCGCCGATGAGAATCCTCTTTCAAACCCATGTGTTTTGGGTGCCATCTGAAATTTCAATCCCAAATGCTCCATATATGAGGCATATTTACTGACCCCCCAAACATCTCCCAAATGTAGGTATATAAACATTCCATACATGACATGGAACATTTCCATAGCGTTTCTCAGGTCATTCCCCAAACCAAGGCGCTCGAAAGCATCTGCCATGTACCTCACGGACTTGAGGAAACCCCCAACCCGAGCCGGGTATAAGTCAAGTCACAGGGCTACTCTCCCAGAAGAGGCTGGTAGTTCTTAGGACGTCGGATGGAACATTCATTTTTTCATTTATTTGGGCGGTCAGAATTAAAGACCTGGTGGATCACAGATTTATGTACGTCTATTTTAATTGTGAACCATCCAATCATTGGGGTACTCATTTTTGACCCATACCCATTTGGCCATCTGACATGATAAACTAATACTACTGCTGCTTCAAACGAGATGTGTTCCAAATTGTATGTCATCCTTCTATTCTGGTTGGTTGATAATTGAGCCACAGAAAATACCACTACCCCATCTCGTGATACTAGTTGGCTGATAGGTTTCCTATTATCGATTATCATAATCCCCAGTAAATTAGATAGTATATGTCCCTAGTTCGTAACCAATCAAGCGGGGTAGTTCTAATGACTCAATTAGAGGTTCCCATTGGTCGTCTTCATCCACAAAAAGATTCCTTGGGTTGTCTTTAGTGCCAGCGGCCATGGAGATGTTCTTCGCCAAATCATCCTGTAAATGGTTCCTCCAAGGTTGCTGATGCATACAGAACATATAAGGTATATACACATGTCATTGCATACATTATATTAATATATAGCTATTGTATATGTTCTCTCGTATACATATCCATGATCTTTTGTTTAGACCAAATGTGTTTTCACCAGGAACAACTGGATGCCAAGAAGCTCTTTCTGCCACTTCGCCTCGGTCGTCCACGGTTGTACAGTGCATTCATAAGGTACAAAACGTGATGTACATATGATGTATATATATATATATAAATATGTGTGCCACATGTCACAATATCTGCAAATGTTATAGATAGATAGATAGATAGATAGATAGATAGATTGATAGATAGATAGATAGATAGAGAGAGATAGATAGATAGATAGATAGGTAGATAGATAGGTAGATAGATAGGTAGATAGATAGATAGATAGGTAGATAGATAGATAGACAGATAGACAGATAGAACGATAGATGGATGGATAGATAGATAGATAGATAAGATACATTAGATAGATTAGAAAGAAAGAAAGAAAGAAAGAAAGAAAGAAAGATATATAGATAGAAAGATAGGTAGATAGGATGGATGGATAGATAGATAGATAGACAGATAGATAGATAGATTAGATAGATAGATAAGATAAGATAAGATAAGATAAGATACGATAAGATAATATAAGATAAGATAGATAGATAGATAGGATAGGATAAGATAAGATAATATAAGATACGTTTAGGTAAGATAGATAAATATATAGATACATAGATAGATTGATAGACAGATAGCTAGATAGATAAATAGATAGATAGATTGACAGATTGAATAGATTAGAGAGATAGATTGAATAGATTTAGATATATTAGATATATTAGATATATTAGATAGATTAGAGAGACTAGGTAGATGAGATAGATTAGATAGATGAGATAGATTAGATAGATTAAATAGATAAGATAGATACTATAGAAAAGATATATAGATAGATACATAGATAAATAGATAGATAGATAGATAGATTGATTGATTGATTGATTGAATAGATTGAAAAGATTGAAAAGATTGAATAGATTGAATAGATTGAATAAATGGAACAGATTGAACAGATTGAACAGATTGAACAGATTGAATAGATAGATAGATAGATAGATAGATAGATAGATAGATAAATAGATAGATAGATCGATAGATAGATAGATTGAGATAGATCGATAGATAGATAGATTGATTGATAGATTGATTGATAGATAGATAGATTGATAGATAGATTGAATAGATCGATTGAATAGATAGATTGAATAGATAGATTGAATAGATAGATTGAATCGATTGAATCATAGATAGATAGATAGATAGGTAGATAGATAGATAGATAGATGGATAGATAGGTAGATAGATAGATAGATAGATTAGATAGATTAGATAGATTAGATAGATTAGATAGATTAGATAGATTAGAGTAAAATCGGTCACAACCAGTATATTCGCGAAGTTGATGACCAATAGGGGGATGCCACAAACCAGTGATTAGCGAAGCTTAATGGCAATGTCGTTGTATGTTCAAGATACCAATGCAAATGCAAATGCAGCCCAGTGATTGCGAAGGCTAGCACACTTTTATGCGGGCATCTTGAGCCAAACATCGTTGGCCAAGTCTTGAGTTTTCATCCCGGATTTCAGGATAAAAGAACATGTTATCATTGACAGATAACCTATTGATTCGTCTATTCCTTGCTGATACCAAGTGACATCATGTACACTTTACAGTCATTGGATACAACATCATAGATACTCATGCAAAGGTGAGGAGTTGATCGAGTATTTTCATCTCCCCCCTCTCGGGAAACTACGAATTTCATCCACATCCATCTTCAGGTGCTCGTGCATATGGAAGGATACGCTGTGCTTTCTTCTTGCGTTTCTTCATAGTTGCCTTTGGCATTGACTTTGGTCCTGGTTGCACTTCACCATAGCTAGGTCCTAGCGCTTCATCCAGATTCTCAAAGTTCATTTTGAGCCCCGTCGAGGAGGTATGCAGAATCTTGTAGTCCCCTAAAATGCTGAGAAGCTTCATGGCGTTTTCCCACAATGGACCAGCTATTGCTTTAGTGAACACATCAGCCTTTTGGAATAAAGTGTTAACCAGCATCAACTCAATATCAGGTTGATTCAGCTGCTCACTCAACGATGCCAAGTGGATTTTCTGTGTTCTCCGAAGATGCCTTCGTCTCTTGCTGTAACCTGCCAAAACAATCTTTGCCGTGGCTTCGTTGTCCTCACGGACACGTAGTTTGACATCCCGTTGCAGAAGCTGTTTCCAGAGTTCTAACATAGAAAGCCCCTCTTCGTACAAGACGTACGAAAGTGCTACTGTTTCGGCCTCCGTTGTCGACCTTGCAACAGTGCTCTGCTTTTTAGACAACCATGCAAGTGGAAATTGCGTTGACGGTCCAGACAATTGTATCCAGCCGCCACTGGTTGAATAACAATCCTCATCGTCTCCGCAGAAATCTGCGTCAACGAACATCTCTACAAAGAGCTCTTCTGGTGGGTCATTGATCCATCCTGTAAGCATGTTCTCCTGACTATGATATAGATAGCACATTACTCTATGAAGATGAGCATCACATGAACGGCTCCACTTCTGCACCTTAGTAGCCAACCAAGTAGTTGCCCTGAGCACATCTGGTCGCGCAAGGCGCGAGATCCACATTAGCTTCATCAAGACTGAACTTGCGGAAGAAGCCAACTCACCAGTCGCTTCATCATCGTCAAGATGTTCGGCAACCTTAGCTAAGAAAGGTGTGTGTGCTTTCTTGAAAGTCTTGGTGTTTGTAATGTTGACATAGTCCTGGATGGTATCACGTGCATATGCTCTCATATCAAAGGCAAGTTGTTCATGTCCTGCATGAGATACAGTAGTGTGATGTCTTCCCAAGAATCTTCCCAAATCACCAATGTCTTCAATCATGATTCGCTTCGACAGCTCTGACCAGAAAGCATCATGAAAATCACTGTCGCCACTCAATAGGAAATCATCTACATACACCACAAGTGCAAGATGACCATATGAAGGAAATGTGTATGTACTTGGATACTCTGGTACCCGAACTGCTCCCATGTCAAGGAGTTCCTGTTCTAGCTTTCGCTCCCAATGAGCCCCAGCCTCAGGATGGCCATACAGACTGCGAAGCAGCCTGATGACTGGACGTTTGTATAATGGCCGTCCCTGCCCATCAAACCATGATTCCGGCCAAACCTCGCGTGGAAGTCGAACCCATGTCTCAGCCAATGATTTGAGTAGACTTTGCAAGTATGCTTTCACTGCGTCGGCGGATGTGATTTTGTGTCCCTTCATCAGTCCATAGCAAATGATGGCATTGGCCGCCGTGATAGATGCTGGTGAAGCACTCATAGTCTGGTACAGTGCCAAATAACCCTTCTCTGTACGGGCTTGGTCTCCTCTGTAACAAACTCTACCCTTCAATGACCTGTATTGGGGTTCTAACTCCACATGCTTCTCTGAACAAATAGCCAAAAGATCAGCCAAATGAATCGTATGCCCACTTTCAACAGCTCTTCTTTTCACTGTCTCTTCCTCTTCAACCGTTTCCAAGTCCCAAGTTCCCATTGCACCTATCCCGTCAAACTCCTTCTTGATGGCAGCTATCGCATCTTCGCGCGACAAAACCTCAGAACGTGGAAGCTGTCGGGTGACAAGCGCTGGAAGGCGTTCGCCCTCGTCATCAGACCTTGGTGGACATTCAGGAACATCTTCTTCCGGAACTGGATCGGGAGCTATAGATGGCTCATATTCGGTCTCCTCCCCATCTGCAATTGGTCTCGGTGTTGGCCCAACAGCCTCACCACGCATCGAAAAGATAGCGTCAAACCTGGCTTTACACTCATCTGAATGTCTATTGTGACCCATTGCACACCCGGAACAACCTCTTGTGAAACCATGCTTCAACAATCTAGCCCATGTGATGTAGGCATGTCGTTGCGGTGGAGGCTTGTCTTCAATGGGAAATGCATCAATTCCAATATCATGGGGAAGAACGCCTTCTGTGAAAGACCTGTCATAGATCTCCTTGGCGATCTCTCGTTCTGGGTCTGACATGTTGAGAAGTGCTTGTTGTGCAGCCCTTGCCAGTGGAAATTCAATCCGCTCTGTTGGAGGAAGATAAACTTCTTGTGCCTGAATCTGTTTTGGGACCCAATATAGATGTGATCTAGTTCGTAGGGCTTCATAGTCGAGGATAAGAAGGCTACCCTTGTAACGCAAACCTGGTGACACATGCCATCCTGCAAAAATGCCTGGTTTGGTGCTGGGTTCAGAGATGCCATCACCTTTCGACTTGTAAAATACCAATGCCCCCAAAGGATATCGTGGCCCAGTGAAAGCTTGCCCAGTTGCTATCTCAAATCTAGTTTTGCCCTGCTTCAGTTCAGCGGTTTCTGTGCCGCGCTCATGACGCAACACCGGACCGAGCCCGAAAAATGTCCTTGCTTTTGCTGTGAAGTCAACAGACAGTGGCCACAACTTCCTGTGAAACCCTGCAGCCACATGTGCTGGCCTAGCCAATTCCTTGATAGCTCTGACCTCACGCTCACAGTTTGCATTGTGGGGCCACAACCCCGGCACTGATGGATCTGGAATCCAACCGAGTCGCGAAGCAGCACCTGTGAGCTCCCTTGCATTATCTGAGACAAACAGCACACCCTTTTTGCCTGAAAGATACTTGCCTGCAAAATGACGGAGTGATTCATAGTTGGCCTGTTCATTACGTTCACTTTGAGGATAAACCAATACAGCACCTGAGAATCTATCTCTCACCACCAGAGCTGACTGTTCATCTGAAAGCCCCTTCGCCTCTTGTGATGGGAACATGTGGTCGGCCTCAATGATATCCCCGAAAGTAGTAGCCCTATGTATCAATCTATCATCATCCTCATCGTCAATCTGTTTTGCACGTTTGCAGTATCTCTTCAACATTCTACCACGTTGACAAAACTCACAAAATGTGTTCTTCCTGTCATGGAGTGTCAGGTGTTCTAAGGATGTTGCCTCTCGCCTCAGTCTGTCATCTCTGGTTTCATGGTCCTCAGCTTCATCATCCGCCGGCTCTTCGTCAGAACCTAGACGAGCCGCAGCAGCAAGAGGATCTACTGACTCAAAGATGAAACAATCATTTTCTGGCTTTTCCTTGGGTTCATGTTCTCGATGGACTTGTGGTGCATCTGAAATTGGGGAAACCGGCATGGCCGGAGCATGTTGTGCCACGATGTCTGGGTAGAGTGCGTTCATGACGTATTCACACATCAATCTTGGGTAAAAACCAGTGTAAAACTTATGTTATTGTAAAAAAGCCCTTTCCTTTTATAAAAGGTCCCTGAACTGAACACTTCAAAAAACATATTACAAATATTTTGTACCAAAAAAATGAGCAAACATCAAGTTTTTTTTGGGAAAATTGTGGCACACAAAAGTTGGATATCAAACAATTAGTTTTTTGGAAATTGTGTTGCATAGTTTTGATTTATTGGGCCGTTCTTTTGAACATGTCCGAAAAAGTCAAACGCGATGAAAAATTTACTGAGAGTATGTCCGAAACTATGTGCGCAGTGAGAGTGGCAGCGTCAAACCAAACTCTGAAGATTGTTTTTGGTTGCTTTTGTTGTCCAACCCGTTCGCAATTTTCACAAGAAACAATAACATGTTCCACGTGAAGATCATGGCTCAAGGTTTCCAACTGTTGCACCTGTTGCACTGTGAGAGTGCTGTAGGTAAAGTTTTGACCCTATAAATTGTAAAGGTTTTCTGCCTTTGCCCAGCGTCCTGTTGCGTGTGGAGCCTGAATGGGTGAAATGGGAAAGAGAGAATAGGGGGGGGGCAGGGCGGCCAGTTAAATGCCATTTTTGGAAACGTTCAAGGCTATTAAACGTTTGGTTTGGGGTATGCGCAAAGATTGAAAGCAACATCTAGGATGTGGTATTTGGAGATTCAGCCATTCCAAATCCAGTGCACTGTGAGAGCTCCTTTTGTAGCGTTTTCTCTGGGAATGTAAGGAGTGACACTGTTTGTAACAACGCATTGCTACCTTGAAGGACTCAAGTTATGTTTGCAGTCAAAAAAACAAAATGTTTTAAAACAAATGCACTGTGAGAGTGCAGTTACCAATCTACCGTTATTGCCTTGATCTTCCTCAGTGCGGAGCCTGAGTTTTGTTGGGTTATTGTTGTTCAGGCATGTGAACCATCAACTAGTTTGAATATGTTTGAATATAACTGGCACTGTGAGAGTGCTTTGTTTATTGAATAAATTCCTCTGGGTCAAGGTTCTGTTTTGAACATGGCACACTTTGCTTTAACGTGACGTAACTTAAGGTCGAAACATGTCCCACGATGTAAACCATGGTGGAAGGGAAAGTGTTCTGAACAGTAATTAAACTATCTTCCACTAAGAGTATAGTAAGCTCCGTTCAATTTGCAAAACAAAGCAGTGGTCATCTCAGTGGTGCAGTGCAATGCTATGTTCATTGGATTTCTCCATGATTTGGTGATGTTTCTGTGGAAAAGATCCAAGCCTGCCTGGATCCTATAATATGAAGCCAGGATGTAAATGCATATGTGTATCAACCTGTATGTTAATATATCACATATGTATTATTACATAAATATATGCATATCATAAATGTACTATATATATATGTAATGACGGATATGATCAATTGCATACATGTCGAGCGTCTCTCAGGACTCAGGTTCATCCACTTCAACGTCCGGATCCATTTTAGTTAATATAGAAACTTGTGGTCGCTGTGAGAGCGATGCTAAGGCCAGGCAGGACTGACAGACCAGCACTGTGAGAGTGCGGCTGTCAGGTGCACTGTGAGAGTGCTGATTTCTGATCATTCTCAAGGCGGTGGTAACAAACTCAGTCTGGCAAGCTCAGTCCAGGGAGCCTCCTGCCATGATAATGGTTAGAAGCTACTAGCCACTAGGCAGCTGTTGTGATACAGAGAATGCAGAACACTTCAAAAGTTAAATTTTTAGTGGGTCGACATTTTTGAAGTCACAATAAGTGATTTATTGGATGGCAAAAGGCTAAACCTTTCATTCAATTTCAGGACCCTGATGCCAGCTTCCTTAACACTAGACATAGACTTCAAAGATCGCACAACCCCATTCAGACAGACATGGCTATGTGACAGACCATTCAATGTTAAGAATGGGCAGCCAAAAGCTTCATCGTTCGAATTCATTGTCAATGCCACCCGAAAAAAAAAATCATTGAAACGTCAGGTTTTCAATCAAGTATATATATATATATTATATGCACATATACATATATAGATATATATGTATATATACATATATATATATATCATATATATATACATATATATATATATATGCCCCAGAAGACACACAGCCAGTGCTGAGGCCACCCATCCATGAATGTTGGCGCCAATGACCAACCATCACTCTCACAGTGATTTCCTGTGATCCCTGCCCAGGCTGTGGTGGCAGTCCACTGGGCGCTGCACGCACCAATGTCTGGGCATCTCAGAACCTAAGACAGGCGTTGCTGAGTTTCTGTCAGTGTTCCAGTGGCACCCACACATCAAGAGTGATGTTTTTTCAAGTGTCAGATAGATATCGATCAAACCAGGCTTATCCTAAGCCAGCACTGATGCTCAGAATTGTCATGACCAAAACCCACCATTATGCACTATTATTGTGGCCCAAGACGGATGCAGTCATGTTTGGACAAGAGGGACAAGCTGCAGCCCTACATGAGACGAACAACCATTACAATTTTCACAGGCATGCCAGGTGATTCAAAACAGTTGTCGGGACTGGACATTGACAGAAAGACACATTGACATAGTAACAAATGCACAGGCATGTGGCATCTACCGAATCAGATGTTACTAGCGTTGTTGCTATTTATTTTGTTCTGCCTGTGCACCTCTCAATTCATCCAAGCCTGTGCAACCGAAGCCATGGCTGCAAAGAATCAGAAGGGGACAGAAGCCACGGCTCCAAAGAAAGGGACAGAAGCCACGAATCAGAGGAGGACAGAAGCCACGGCTCCAAAGAAGGGGACAGAAGCCGCGGCTCCGAAGAAGGCAAGGCCATTGCCACAGCCAAAAGTTGCAGCAGCAAAAGCAGCAGCAGCAACAGCACCAGCAGCACCAGCAGCTGCAAAACTTGCAGCAAGGCCATTGCCACAGCCAAGAGTTGAAGCAGCAAAAGCAGCAGCAGCAGCACCAGCAGCTGCGAAACCTGCACCATTGCCACAACCAAAAGTTGAAGCAGCAAAAGCAGCAGCACCACCACCAGCAGCTGCAAAACCTGCAGCACAGCCAAAAGTTGAAGCAGCAAAAGCAGCAGCAGCACCAGCAGCTGCAAAACCTGCAGCAGCAGCAAAGGCTGCACCAGTCCTGGCAGCTCCCTTCGAATTCGTGCCAGCGACATCCAAAGCAAAACCACCCTTTTCACACAAAGTACCGCCTCCGGAACCAGCAGGACCACCACCTGCGAAGCCCGGAGAAGCAGCAAGACAAGCACCGCCTCCGGAACCAGCAGGACCACCACCTGCGAAGCCCGGAGAAGCAACCCCACCAAATTGGAACTCGTCCAATTGGAACTCGTCTTGGGGCTCTGGGCAGTGGAAGCAAGGTGGTTGGCAACAGGGCCACTGGCAACAGGGCCACTGGCATCAATCGGCAGATGCAGCAGCTGCCGAGGAGAGAGCAAGACAGGAAAAGGAATTGGAAGAGCAGAGGATGATTCAGCAGGCGCAACAAGTGGCAAACGAAGCACAAAGGCAGGCATCACTTCAGCAGCAAGCTGCATCAACTGCTGCTTGCAACCTGGCATCCTTTGTGGTGCAACAGCAGCAGTACCAGTACCAGCAACAGTACCAGCAGCATTGCCAGCAGCAGTACCAGCAGCAAGCTGCAGCAGCTTCCAACCAGTCTAAGGAGGGCTCAGCTCGGGGCTCATCTGGCTACAGGGGCAACCGTGGCAATTCACAGAACTTGCGAGATGGTGGCAGGTTTGAGAGGCTTCATAAGCTTAAGGAGGCATCTGAGAGGCAGCTGCGTGAGAAGACGGCAGAGGCCAAACATCTCTCAGCCCAACTGGACCAAGCCAGCAGGGATGCCAAGTTGGCTTCAGAGAGAGAAGAGAGGACGGTCAAATCTCTTGAAAAGTCAATGTTGGAGACCCACGAGCTCAAGATCCAGCAGGCGTCTCTGAAGCAGGAGGTAAGGGAGCTGCAGCTGCAGCAGTCCAAGGAAGATGTGAAGCAGGAGGTAAAGGAGCTGCAGCAGTCCAAGGAAGATGCAGAACGTGAAGCCCAGGAGCTCAAAGCCCAGCAGGCCGATCTCAAGAATGAGCTGGAGAAGACTCAGCAGAAACTTGAAAAGTTACAAGGCCATCTGCAAGAGGCAAGGGCTGAGCGTGACAATGCAATGGAAAAGAAGGTCAAGTATAAGAAGGAGCTGAAAGAACTACAGGCCCTGACGGCCAAGGAAGCGAATGAGTCAAAGGAGCCAAGGGAGGCAAAGGCGTCCCAGGAGAAGGAGAAAAAAATCGAAGGATGCCAAGAAAGATCGCAAAGTTGCATCACAAGATGAGACTAACAAGAGAAAACGAGATGAGATGAAGTGAAAGTCGCAGAAGAGAAGGCAGACTGAGGAGATTGACTGAGCACAAGGCATGAGAGAAAATCAGGGCCGCAGCACATCTTTTGACCACACACAATGTACAGAATCATTTTTCAAGTTGGCTGGGATCTTTGACCGTAGAGGCCTTTGGTTGCAACAATCATGTGTTATGAGCTATGTATATAATCAAAAAGCCTGGGGTCACTGATGAACATTTAGAATGAAAGTATCCAGTGTTCAATTCAGTCACCAATCAAAATTCAAGCATTGTCATTGATCACTACCATGCATAATCTAAAAATAATCAAAATAAATGGCCTCTATGATCAAACCATCCCCTTGGCACTCCCATTGTGGTTGAGGAAGTCTCCATGACGCTCCCATCATGGTCGAGAGAAAAAGTGGAGGGCTGGGGTTCATGTGACATAGCCTCAGCACTGTGAGAGTGCCTGACATGGAACTGCATTGTGAGACCTTGTGTGATACCTTGCTTGCACATGCCAAATTCTTTGGCGCCAAGGAACCTACATCCAGAATGGGTGGCAGCCACTGCCCCAGTGGGTGAGTGAGGGAGATGGGACATATTTACTACATTAACCTGGCACTCTCACAGTGCACGCTGGCACTCTCACAGTGCACGCAGAACCTTGTTCAATTGTAAATCATTCAAATTATGGCTGGTTGATGACTGGCTGATGGCTAAAAGCATCCACATCTTACCTAAGTCCAGTTTGGTTTTGAACTACAACTGATTACATATCATATGGGCTATTATTCTATTGTTCTAAGGTCATGGCTTAGGGACTTGTAGATGTTTTACATTTCAATTGCTAGATTTCCAAAAGCTGCCTCAGCCCCCACAAGTCCAAAAAGAAGTCTGCACCATGGATAAATCCATACATTGGACACCAATTCAGCATCTCAGCCCAACCTAGGTTCTGAGCCCCCTGGCCATTTGAATGTGCAATGCCCAGTGGAGTGCCCACATGGGCCTGGGCAGGTGCAGGTAAGTCACTGTGAGAGTGATTGTCTACCAAAATAGTGCATGCACATGTATATGAATATGTATATAATGATGCATGTTATATTTCATGTGTGTTGCGCCATTGAGTGTGGGAAACCCCAGAACCTGAATGAATGTGGAGCCCACTCTCACAGTGAGCAACCAAATGTGAAAAATGACAGGTGGTGACATGGATGAAAAAGAGATCCTACTTAACTCTGGCAGTGATATTAGCCCAAGCTCTCAATGTTGGGTTTCTTGAGTTGGCTTTCATTTGAACCGCCTCCATTATATCATCATGGGACTGAAGACAGACATCATTTGAAGCCATTTGGCCCCAGTTTTGTCCTGGCAACCCTGGCAGTGATACAAATATCAAAATAGTGATTGGTCGGATTGGATGGTTTGGATTGTGTGGATTGCATTGTTTGGTCGAATTTGTATCACTGCCAGAATGCTTCGTTGCAATGTATGCGGTGAGGAGCGCTCCAAGAGGTACTGGACACCCAGCCAACACCAAGCGCGCAAATGCGTCTTGCTGCGTTGGAACTGCTGCCGTCTCTGCGATCCGTGGAACTTCTACACAAAGTCATCGGACATAAGAGCGGCATATGCCCAGTTGTTCCTTGTGTTTTGTTTCAGTTTTTTTGCTTTGGCTAAATCGTGTTCTATGTCGTTTTCTTGTTGTGTCTTGGCTGAAACCTTGGTTTAAAACTTTAAGATGCCAGTGTTTGTGTCTAAGGTACAAACTCAAAGAGAAATTAGATGACAACCGCATGTACATTGAGAAGCAGTTCCAAGTCCTGATGGACAAGCCGTATATGGTCAGGAAAAAACTTTCCCACAAAGGTTGTGTTGGAGTCTTGGCATGATTAACATATTTTAATCCAACTGCTATTTATTTTTATCTTTTACCCAGTTGGTATGATTCACTCCATGGGTCCCTGAATTGTTTCATCCTGCAATCCCTGCCAGATCATCCAGACCACCCTGGTCAACCACATGACTGTGGCAATGCAGTCTACACCGTTGCCGTTTGGCTTCTTTGTCCAGGAGTGCCGCTTGGCAAAGTGATTTGATTTTGGCTTCAATGTTTTCTGACGTCTGTGTTTTCAGTTTGAATGCGTGTTACTTTGTGCCAGCTGCCTCACTCAGGTTTGCCTACATGTCAAACAAGTCTGTAGTTGGGGACTTGGTCGAGGCACTGCTTGCTCAAGGCAACGACAGTGGGTTCAGGACGTTTCTTGAGCAATTCCTGCTTGCATTGGAACGATTCCTCATTGCAACCAAAGCTGAATCCTATGAAGACGTCACTTGGATTGCTCATTTTATTTTTTTGCTTTGTTTCGTTTCACATGTTTTTTTTGTCGTCAGACATGTCTGTATTACTTTTTTTGTGTCGGACATGTGGTTGGAGGTCACCCACTGGAATGACATCAGATGCATTGCGGAGGCCGCCCAAGAAACAGCCAATGAATTTAATTGATCGGAAGCTTCATCTGAGACATCTGCCCTGCTGGAACAGTGAAGATTTTTCTTCCAATCGAACCGGAATGGATGGATGATAATACATCATCGTCGTCCTGAAATGCAACTTTTAATTTTGCCCAATCATTTGCCAAATGGTCAAATTGGAATGGATGAACATCATCGTCCTGGATTTGTCGTCAAGGTGCTTGGAAAACCATGTCACAGGAAGATGCAGGTATGTTATAATACCAACGGAGTCCACTTGCATACAAGTTTTACATGCATTGTACGAAACCTTTTTTTGCAATGTGCATGCATGGGAACATGATGGATGCACTGTGAGAGTGTTTAATGAGCAAAATGAAAATGAGCCCCAACACCCGGAAGAAACAGTGGCCATGGTTCTGCCTAGGCCACCAGCTCTTACTTGTGCACTTCATGTTGCTGCTGCTCTTTGCATGCCTGAACCCCAGACTAGCGCAGCCATGAATTGTTTCTTTCCATGCACTGTGAGAGTGCGAGGTATTAGAATAATTTGTTAGGAGTTCCATTGCCAGCCTCCTGCCAATTCCTCCACTGGGCCACTGGGCCAAGGAACCTTCAACTGGACATGGAACAGAAGGCTTGGAACCTCAGGAGTGTGGAGTGGTGGGTTATGTGGCGATGGCACAGAAGGTGTTGTTGGAACCAATCTGTTTTTTTTGGGGTTGGGGATTAACATAATGTGGCACACACAGGTGTTGTTGGAACCAATCTGTTTTTTTGGGGTTGGGGATTAACATAATGTGGCACACACATTGACATTGGGGGGCGCCCCCCCTTTGGGGCCCTTCACATCCTGCCACATTAATCCACACATTGACATTGGGGGGCGCCCCCTCTTCTATTTCCAGCGGGTTCTATTTCCAGCGGGGTTTCGGAAGCCAGAACGGAAGCCCCGCTTGCAGGTAAAATTGAAGATAAAACAAGACTTTGGGGCCCATGTCTGGTTTCAAGTCTTGAATGTACTTGCATCATGAAAAACCAATTCCAAAAGTGACCTTCAACCCGAAAAGAAATCTTGTCTCTTCCCTGTTCTTTATCATAGCTGTGGCCGGTCGCCTCTCAATCCTCAAGGAAACTAGGAACCATCATGGCGAAAAGCAAACAGGGGTCTCGAGGCCCAAAGCGGTCCCGGGCCTCAAAGATAAAGATGCGCTGCGCCTTCAAAAGGTGCAGACGAAATGTGGATGTGAAAAACGCAGGCGCTGAAAGGCAGCTAAAGTGTCAAGAAGTCAACATGGTCATGTGCCGGGCTGTGCGAAAACATTGCAAGACCATCAGGTTTTGCTGCAAAGACCACTTGAAGCAATGTAAGGCCACTCCACCACGCAAGAGTGGTGGGAAAGAAGCATTAACCCAGAACCAATGCATTACGCTGATTCAAACATTGCTTGTGATATGTCCATGGGCTGCCGTGCTTTCTCTTCTGCAGCTCTTTATTATTGACAGGGCCGACTGTGCCCGTAGCTGCCGTTGGGGTTGGCTATCAGGGATGGAACCTGATTCAAAGCGCCAGGCAAGTATCACCATACCGAAAGTGAATGGGAAAACCATCCCCCGAACCATTCCCATCTACCAGCCCTTTGCTGCGCTGTTGTGGAAAACCATCCATGGCAATCCCATTGAGGCCCCCAGCGGTGAGATGTGGCCAGCAGCAGGGCAAGATGTGGACTCACCAGAGTCACCTTTGTTTCCAGGCTTTGAAGCAGATGGCAAAACCCGAAATTGGAACAAACCCATTTCTGAGCGTGCGTATCTGGCACGTCTCGAGCAAGCAGCAAAAATTCTACGTGCACAAAGAGCTGTGGCGCAAGCAAGCAATGTTGCCCATGCTTTCCATGATTTTGATTTGAGCCGTCTAGGCACCCATTCATTCAAAAAGACATCTGTGACTTTGTTTTCGGAACACCAGGTGTCTTGGGCTATCATATCAGCTATTTCAGGCACTTCCATACCTATGCTGCAAAGAAGCTATGATGTTGCAACTCCTGTACGGCAGCACAAGGCCATGAAAGATGTCTTTGGCCAAGCTTGGCAACCTGTGCTGCTGACACAACGAGCCCATCTTGAAGAAAAAGACTCTCAACCAGCCAAGTATTGTGGAAAGTGTGGCCTATCTCGACGACATCCAGATGATATCTTTTGCACTGCTTGTGGGTCAGAGCTGTGACTAGGGTGCATTGGCTGATGTTAATGCTTCCCTGAGTAACAGAAACATCTATGTATACAGTAATTGCTAAACACCACGTTTTGACATCGAAATCAAAAAGTATCAAAAAGGTCAATGCAAACACGCTTATGTTTCACTCACAGATTGCAAACACGCTGATGCCGATGCCTTGCAAAAAAAAAGTGATTCTGGGTGAAAGCCACTGTGAGAGTGGCACGTGTTCGAGACATGTGTCAGCCCCGCACTCTCACAGTGCCTGGTCCTTTGAGGCCTGGACATTGCGCAGGGCAGGGAGGCCTGGACGCAAAGTGGGTAACGCCAGCGAGCCGAGGCCGAGCCCAGCTGAGGTTTCGGCGGCACAATAGTTACTACGACAAATACCATAACCACAACAATACCACCACTGTGAGAGTGCAAATAGCATAGTTACGGGAGTCCGCAGCACTGTGAGAGTGCAAGTTTTTTTGGCTACTCTGCGACAGCTGCCGGTCTTTGCCACGTCATTCGCCAGGACCATGCTTTTGAGAAATTCGTGAACTTGCACGGCCCAGTGCCAACCCCCAAGGCTTTGGAATAGACGTGAGGATATTGACGCAGATCTGATCACTTGGACAAAATCAAAGCTGACTTTGCAGGCACCACGACATCGCTCATCAAGAGCACTGCTGGGCGCACAGGCAACAAACCCTTTGCACTCCAACGGGTCAGGAAGACCACCTCGGCATAGCCACCCCAGGTGTTCACTGGCACAGCAGCTGCAAAGCTGACTTGCTTGGCAGTGACACCTGCCTCCGGATCCTCCTCAGCTGTCAAGCCTTTGGGCACAAACCCCACACGCTCATCTTGTGTGAGGGTCCACTGAGTCGGTTGGTCAGCTTGGGGACTGTCCACTTTTGTGTGGTAGCAAATGCCAATGCTGGGGTTCTTCAAAAGCTCAGCTTCAAGCAGATCCTTCACCGTTCTCAAAGCCGCTGCGTGGAACACAATGGACTCAGGGGACATCTTGAACTCAACCTCTTTCTCGCCAAAGTCCTGAGATTCAGATGCCTTTTTCCAAGTTCCTTGCCCAAAGCCAGCCACGATCATGCCCGCATTCATCTTCACATCAGCAGCAGATCCATTGATCAAGAAGATCTGGTTGTTCTGCTTCACGATCAGCTTCACCCCACCACCTTTCACGTTCATCACATCACAGCTCAGGAGTGTGGTGGTAGTGGGCAGATCCTCCTCCTTCAAAATCTTGTCCGGATGTGGTGCCTCACGGCGACGGCGCAAAGAACGCTGTTCACCGGAATCCGGGGCCCCACGCCTCCTGTTCGGCACCTGGGTAGGTGCAGGTGCTGGTGCCGCAGGGAAAGGCCCAAACTCCTCAACCATCTTGTCCATCATGGCTCGCCATTCTGCACCGTGAAGATTGTGGAGCTCCCAGTCCTGACATGCTGGGAAATCAGTTGACACACAGCTGCATTAAGTCCAAGTTCAAACATGAAAAACAAAAACATGTTGAGCCA
Organism: Cladocopium goreaui; assembly: GCA_947184155.2. Lineage (NCBI taxonomy): Eukaryota > Dinophyceae > Suessiales > Symbiodiniaceae > Cladocopium > Cladocopium goreaui. The sequence goes on along the minus strand of CAMXCT020000116.1, from coordinate 181,646 downwards.
ACCCGAGATTAGTTCACGCTTCTCCTTGTTGAGCTGGTCCGGAACCACAGGATAATCTTTCTGAGGGCCACCAAGCGTCAGAAGATGCAAGGTTGGAGGTCTTGGCTTCTCAGCTACAAGCTCCTCGGGCAGGTCTGGGCTCATGTGGGCACTGCCTGGCAAACTGATCTCTGCCGCCAAGTGCCCCTTTGTCAAGAACTCGGTTTGGGTCTGCAGAAACCACTCTTCTGCAACATTGTCGTCGGTCAATGCGATGTAGGCTGATGGCTTGGTCCACTGCTGCCTCTGCTGGATCCAGCCCTGGAACATGTCACCAGGTGACATGTTGAGATCAACCAGAATGATGCCGCCATTGGGGTCCACCTCCACTCCTTCCAAACTGTTCTCGATGAGACAAGTGTAGGTGGCCTTCCCCAGCTGCTCGAACTTCTTCGCTCCTGCCACAGTCCCATCGGCATCTGTGGTGTGCGGCAGTGCACCATCAGCACAGTCTTCCACCACCTTCATGTCAGCTGTTGCAAGCTGCTCAATGGGGGGTGCGCGGCCTTCCTTCACCAGTGGGCATGCAGCGAACACCCAGTCCTTCTCCCTGAAACTTTGGCCCATAGCAATTCGGGCCTTGTACACCAAGGGACGTGTGTCACGGGTGTCTTTGCGCGCTTCGAACTGGATTGCCAAACTCCGGTCGATAAAGAGCCCACCATTGCTCAAGGCCTCCAGACAGGACATCTCAGCTCTCCAGCTCTGACCACGTTTGTAGCTGAATTCTGGCATGATAGCCACAGCCATAGCCGAACAGCTCTGGTTCAAGATCACACTAGCCATGTTTGCCTGGCAATTTCGCAAAGCGTCTCGGATTCTGCACACAGCTGCCCAATTGAGCATCACCACAGTCACCAGCTTGTCTTGCTGGAGTCCATAGGCCTTGCAAAACTCGGACTTGAAGTCAGCGAAGCGCCTCAAGTTCTCATCGGACTGCGTGGAGCACAGGATCTTGACATTCCTGTTCAAGAATGCCCCTGCAGCACCATGGCTGTTTTCCCAAGCTTTCATCCGGTGCGCAAGCTTTTGCTGATACAAAGTCCCTTCAAAGCTGGTCAAGCGAATCCGATAGACTCGGATAGCCTGCCAGTCATACTCAAGTCGATTCTTCACCAGTTTCCAAGTGTCTTCCTCAAGCTCGCCGATCTTCATTGCTTTGGCCCCCTGCACCGGCACAGAGTTGGCATGGGCATCCATCCTCAGCTCGAAGTGTAAGAAAAACAGACTGAACATGTTAAACACAAGACTGTGAACCTGATAAATGATCAATCTACCACTCTCACAGTGGCTCACAGTGGCCACTCTCACAGCAGCAAAAAACGCAGTTTCCTTGACATGTGTTGATCAAGCTTCCACTCTCACAGTGGCTGATTTAACGCAACCAAGATTCAGCTCCGCAAGTTGCTTGACACCTCGTGGTTCAAGCGAGGCATCCTTCTGAGACAAATGCATTTGAACCTCCAACATCACAGATTGGTCACACCGCATCCAAGCGGTCACCCAATTCTTCTCGATCTCGCCATCATCCAATGGCACTTCTTGCTTTGCATGGCCTGCCATGTTGATCACAAAGGCTGCCTGCTGAGCAAACTGCTCCAAATCTGAGCGGGTAAACTTCCGCCTGGATTCTGGGCTGGTGGCCCCAAACTTTTTCACAGCATGTTGAACTGCCAAAGTTGCCGACCCCACCGTCACTCTTCCCAAGGCCGTCCATGTTTTTGACCCGCTGACATTGCGGAAGGTGTGTCCAGGTAGCAGTTTTTTCGACGACAAAGCATCATCGGTAAACGCGCAGCTCTGCCATCCAACCAGCTGCACGTGCTCCTGCACACACTTCAAAGCTTCAACGGGGAAATCCTCCAGCAAGGCCCGGACTGCTTGAGCTTTCGAACCCGTTAACTGAAAGTTTGAAGGGTTTTGCGAGTTGAATTTTTTGATGAGAGCCTGAACATCCACCTTGCCAAAAACCATCAGGTTCTGGACTGCCTGGACCCAGCACATGATGCTAGGAGCTTTGCGCAAACTGCCTTTGATCGAGTTCTTGAAGTTCATCAGCAATTCGTCTTTCAAGGTTTGGGTCTCCACATACTGGCAAAAGATGTATTGAACACTTTCGTAAAGAGTTGGGTGAACCTGGCCCGACAGAAATGCAAAGCTGAATAAAGCACAGCGCAATGTTAAAAGAAACATATACCAAATCGGAACAAGTGGGTCAACCAAGAAAACCCTCAAAATTAAACAGTGAAAATGTGGGCCTAGCAACTTCCTCAATCTTCAGGTTGTTGTCATGAAAGATGCTCAAGATGCTCAGCAAGGTATGCATCCTTGCCTTGCCCTTGCAGAACCCAACTGCAAAGGGCTGCAAACGGTCTGCAGGCTGAACTTGACACGGGCATGCCTTCATCACATCAGGTCGGAGCGTAACCAGCAGCGGGTCAGCCTGTGACTCGAAGCCATTGGTCAGGATCTGCTCGGCCAGATCCATTGTGTGCTTTTGATCCGTATCTGGCTTCACGCTGCAAAGCGCTGCAAACGAAAAACACCAGGCGGGCAACTTGAGCATGGTGCTGGATGGCTGCTCTGACCACTTCTTGGAGTCAAACAGGTTGTGCATGGGGTGGCTCTGAGCAGACAAAGTGTGGAGATACTCATAGAAAAGCATGGCTTCTGCACGCTCCTTGTACCTCTGCTCCAAGTAAACCCGGGCAGATCCAAACTTCTCCAGCAACTGCTTCAGCGCTGAGATCACAAGGTTCTTTTGCAGGTCCAAGTCGGTGGCCTCAGGAATCAGACCCTCGGTCCACTCAGTGGTTGCCATCTCTTGCTTCATCTCCATCTTTTTGTCTTCCTCCTCCTCTTTGGCACCCGCTGCCTCCTCTTTGACATAGGCATCTGGGCTAAGACCCTGCTCAGACTTGACCTCCATATGGTCCATATCCATAGCTTGCGGGGACGCCATGCTTGGGGATGGCAAGTCTGGGCACACGGGCAAAAAATGAATGTTGGGAGTTGCGCTGGACAGCCTGTGGTAGGTTTGGCTGAATCAGCTTGCCGGCTTGAGTGGGAAAGGCACGACGCAGTGAAATCAAGCAGTGCAATGGCCACTCTCACAGTGGTGTCAGACATGAAATTGACAGAATCCTGGCCAAGGTCAATATTCCACATCCAATGGTCTATAAAACAAGACAACACATCATCGTGACTATAGCTTTCTTTCCTTCATGGTCGCACCCTCTGATTCCAGCCTTGATGTCAACACAGCCACAACAGCTTAGGACACCTGGCCACTGACATGAAAGAATAAAGTCTTGGAGTGAAAAATCAAAACATACCATACTGTACATGCAGCATACACCTTCGAAAGCTGACGTGACAAAAATACAAGGCCAAACAAGAACATGCGCAAATGTCAATGTGTAGGAAGGTGAAGAAAAACCCCAATCCAGAAAAATAAATATATACATCCATGGATACCGCAGAAATCGACGGATCAGCTGTCTCCCCAAAAAGCGCCGGATCAACTGTGAAGAGCATATCGACGGATCCAGTAAAATCGCCGGATCTCCAAGGGCCGCTAAAAATCGCCGGATGTCAAAGGGTCTCAAGTGTGAGGTCATCCTCTGCTTCAGTCTGGAGATCTGTTGAAAAAAAAAAACGACGGATCTCTTCCAAGGTAGAGCCACCTGAAAGTAACAAGTTCCTTAAAAACCATCAGATGTCAGGTTCAAGAAAATCTAAACCAGAGATCTGTTGAAAAAAAAATCAACAGATATCAGGTTGGATTGCTTTGGTACAGCTGATATCTGTTGATTTTTTTTTTCAACAGATCTCTGGTTTAGATTTTCTTGAACCTGACATCTGATGGTTTGTAAGGAACTTGTTACTTTCAGATGGCTCTACCTTGGAAGAGATCCGTCGAAAAAAAAAAAATCAACAGATCTCCAGACTGAAGCAGAGGATGACCTCACACTTGAGACCCTTTGACATCCGGCGATTTTTAGCGGCCCTTGGAGATCCGGCGATTTTACTGGATCCGTCGATATGCTCTTCACAGTTGATCCGGCGCTTTTTGGGGAGACAGCTGATCCGTCGATTTCTGCGGTGTCCATGGATGCAGTGCATTTGCCTGCGCAAACGATTACAGGTATGCGTTGGTAACGGCATGTGTATTCGTGTGTGCACATGCACATTTGCATGCCTCTCAGACAATGTTTGCTGTCAGAAAACACAGGCAGATGCACAAATGAGAATCTATCCTACTTTCACACCCGTGTGTCCATACGTACTACCTAATACAAATAAACTCAACCAAAAAATGCCAGACGACACCAGGTGATGCACTGTACTTTCAATTGCGCAAGTTCTTGCAAACAACACTGTCTTGAGATTAGCATGTAGGAAGGGTAAATGATAAATGCCTTCATGCTGATGAGTGTGGACATATTGTTTGATGCAAGTCTGCACACATGCTTCTGTATCCACAAAGCCACATGGTGAAACAGCTTGTATCTAAGCATGCATGTGACGCATGTGCACACTTTGACCTAACCGAAAGCACAACAAAAACAATGTTCACAATGCAACAAGGCCATCACAAAAGAAGGGCCAAGCGGCCCAGCCCAGCAACGCATTGGGAGAGTGGGAACATGTTGGAACTGCCAAGTTGGGTCTGGATCAACTGCCCTGCCACTACATACGAACCACTCTCACAGTGGATAAGCAACATGCGCTCCAGCCTGGCAAATGATGAAGAGCCTCTCAGGTGACAGACACTCATAAACATGTCTTTTGACACCATTATATTGACATAAAGTATACCTGTCAAACCTTTGGATCTCACGGTGATCGATTTGGTCCAACGGGGCACAACGGGGGATCACCCTCTGAGCGCTTCGGCTGCACCCGGAGCTTCGCTGCTCGGCTGTGGCCAGCCCCCCTGCCGCAGGTCAAGGGGCACAACGGGGGAACCACAACAGGTAAACAACAAGGGGACACGGCTGGGGAACACCAAAGGGGTGAAATCAGAAAAGCTGTTCAAATGCTGTTTAAACGAAATGTGAATAGAAATAATGAAATCAAATTGAAATGTGATTTAAATATAATTGAAATGTGAAAAGTTAATCTATTTCTAATACATTTCTACGGTGCGATGCCCTTTTTTTCCATGGTTGCCAGGTGCGATCTCAGCACAGCTCTTCTTTGATGTGCGATCTCAGCACAGCTCTTCTTTGATGCATCGGACAATGGCCTTCACCATCATCGGAGGGTATACCTGAGCCCATTTGGAAACCTTCTCCCCTCTGCATGTGCCTTGGATAGTGGCATGTTCTTCACCACGAAGATCGCAAATGCATTGCCGATTGGCGAACTCCTCCATGATTGCCATTGAGTTCGTCATGAACTTGGTCAATTTCTGGAGCGGCCGTCCAGCTGGATCTCTGAGCCCCCAGCGGCATTGTGCAAATGAGAAGATCTTCACGCCAGGAAGCTGCTCTACCTTTGTGACGCTTTCTTCCTGCCAGGAGCTGGCACCGGAAGGATGCTCGAAGAGAAACTTCCGATCCCTTTTCACCTGCTCCTCACAAAGGTCCATACTATAGTCCAAAAAGCCCCGCGCTTCCACACCTTGGGCCTCCAATTTGTCTGGGTCCATCTTGGCAGCACAACAGTTTTGATGCATGATGGAAAAGAACGTACAAGGAGGGCTGACCAGCAGCAGGTGGGGCTTGTGTTTGCTGATCAAGTCTTTGCCCTTCTTCCGGTCCATTGCATTGTTGCAATCCCATCCGCTGGTCAGGTCCAAGCTGATCTGCGCCTTGAGGCCCATTTCCGTAGCAACTGGGACCAATCGAGGTGGTGAAAAAACCTCCAAAACAGCATCGTGTGCATGATGCTTGGCCTCACCAAAATGTTTTGGATACCATGGTGTTCGATCTGGAGGCAAGTCATCATCCTTCCTCTTCCGGGCCTTGCCTGTGGTCTTCTTGGGTTTGAGATGGGTCTTGCGCACGGTCTTCTTGGGCGAGGCCTGGCCAGTTGCTTTGAGGGCCTTCTCCTTCCTCTTGGTGGAGTCCTTCTTCTTGGGCGAACCCTTGGGCTTTGCCTTGGAAGCTCCATGCCCTCGTCTTGGTCGAGCCAGCTTGCCCATCAGTTCCCGTTCCCCATCTGATTCCACATCAGAAGGGAGAGCTAGAAAACGCGCATCTTGTTCCGGGTCATCATCAGAAGGCAACTCGGATGGCATACCGCCCCAGTCTAGCGATTCAAAAAGAAAGTTGCAACTGGGACTTGGGCCTACGAATGCACCTGCAAAAAACGATTCCAAAACATAAACTGATAAACTTCCCAAGGTTTGGAGCAAACATGAGCAAACAACGTCGCGTTCAACTCCCAAGCCATCATCTTCAGAACCCCACTCTCACAGTGGACTTGCCCCGGTCCCAACCTGGCCTGCAACTGCAGCCGAAGGAGCCTCCGAAAGACAACAAAGATTTGAAGCAAACATATCCAAAGCCAATGCAATCATATCCAAAGCCCCACTCTCACAGTGGACTTGCCCGGGGTGTTACAACAAAATTTTGCTGCCGCTTTTTCTCATTCATGTCGTTCTGCTCCCCGCAGAAAGTCTGGAACAGAATGGTGTCTGCGACACCTTGACCTTTAGTCAGAATGTATCAGAGTCAGCAAAACCTGCGGCGCTTCTGCTGTGAAAAGGGCAGGCTGCTCACCAGGTCAAGCCTCTCATCACTTTGCATCCAGGCTTGTTGGGCTTCTGCTGCCATCATTCCTTCTTGGCGCTTCTGCTTCACATAAGCAACCCGCTTGACATTGAATTCGCCCGCTTTGTAACTACTGGCGCTTGCTGCATCGTCTGGCACTGGGGCGGCTCTAGCCTTTGGACTTGGCTTGGCCTTGGCCTTCGCTGTGCTCTTGGCACTGGCTTTGGCTTTTGCAACGCCACAGCCTCTTCCACGGCCTTTGCCACGCCCCTGTCCACGCCCAGCACCCACATCACCAGAGCCACCAGCAGACGCCAAAAGATCACTCAGCAAGACGTCTTCATCGTCCGCAGCCGGAGGCAAACCATCGGCTTGAATTGCTGCGTTCTCGGCTGGGAAAGACGGGGTCTCCATTGCCACTGAAATCTTCTTGGGCGCGAACTGCGCTATCACATTTTTGGGATCCATTTCGGCCTGGTTTGCTGATGCTAGGCGGTCCTCCACGGTGTGCATCTGGTAAAAACTCATTGGTGGTGCAACGGCTTTGGCCTTTACCATGGAATTGTGGCACAATGACTGCAAGTACTGGCTGGCTCGGATCATGCCCACTGGCGGGGGGGCACACAACGTTGCAGTCTTCTGGAACTCCTTGATTTGAGTCTGGCTCAACGCTTTCCGGGGCATAGGTTCAAGCGGTGAAGCGGCTTCCAGCTGATCCAGCTGCTTAGCTGGCAAGATCAAGATGGGATGTTGGCAAAGGCTCTCGCTGTTCATGTACTGCTTTGCCAGCATGATCACATCCTCAGGTCTCTGATCTGAAGGCTCGCAGTCCTTCAGGGGTCAACTCAATATGTCAGCAGAACAATGCTGGCATCGACGGTGAAACTAAGAATCAAACCACCCGCCCACAATTTTTACCATAGGTCCTGCTCTATGTTCCAGTCATCGCTGCCATTGTAGAATTGCAGGTCTTTCCTTTGCACAAAGCGGATGCAATGGGCAACATCTTTCGAGTTCTGATCAATGGTCAAGCCCTTGACACTTCTGTTCAACTTGCTGAGCCAGCTTTGGAAACATACTGTACCATCAAGGAAAAACGTGCGCAACTTCCGACCATTCAGAGGCACATAGCGGTTGCAAATCTCAGCTTGGAAATCCTGCAACTGCAACAAAAGGTTTGGTCACTGATAAAGGCTCGGCCACAGCATGGTTTGGAAAACGAACAAGATGCAATGAAATGACTGAACATCCTAAAATGCTACTGAACTCGGGTCCTCAGGAGATTCCAATGGGCGATCTGCTGTGTTAAAGGTGTGGGCCACCCTTGCAAATGCTTGATCGCACTCGTTGTGCGTGTGTCCTACCTGATAGAAGGCAAACGTCACACTCGACATCAGCCCTGATGCCACCAAATGGGCCCCCCATAGCATCGTCCACTGATTCCGCCCCTCTCTGGTGGTATTGTCCTGCTGAATGCAGACATGGCCAGGCATGGGCAAACTCTTCTCTGCCACGATGTCTGCGATTGCCTTCAAAGCATGGCTCAGCACTGTCAGCTGATGGTTGCTGTCCTTCCTTTGGTCGCAGCTGGCCACATAGAACAAGTCAGCGACACCATGGCACAACACCAACGTGTTGAGGAGCTCCGGTCTCCAAGCTGCTTCCCACTGCTTCCCCATGTCCATGTTCCTTGGCACCCGGTACTTCTGCTTGTCCATGCCATCCACACACATTAGATGGTTCGGCTGGACTCAGGAATGGTTGTGCCTGGCGCCATGGACATCTCACTGTGGACCGCCATAGAAGTGCCCAGCTGCCGGTCACGGAAGACTGAGCGCAAATGTGCGTTGTAGCCAGCATTCACAGTGGACTTCTGGGATTCTGAGGCTGCCTGTTTTCGATACTTCTTGAAGCGGATGCAAACATCACATTTCGCATGCTGGGTCTTTCTGCGAATTCTCAACGTGCCCTGCCAGTTCTTCTTCCAGCACAAGTAGAAAACAGTCGAGCTGACAGTTGTCTTCTCAGGGTGGTCTGCGTACATGTACAAGAACTGCTGGTAAAGGTCGGCAATGGACATGGGATGAAGCCACCTTTGCTCCCTCTCTTCCTGTGGGATGCCTTGGGCCACAAATGGATTGCCAGAACAGATCCATTCTTGGTAAGGATCGAAATGCTTGGATGAAGCCTGCAATTCGAGTTCAGCAGCTGTCGGGTCATCCATCTCTTCAGGCACATCGTCGGCCAGTCCTTCCGCTAAGGGCTCAGCCATGTGCTGGTAAACCCAATGAAAGAAGGCATTCACAATCTCAAAGCAAGGTTTCTGCCGCTCCTTCCTATGAGATCTTCCATCATCAGCTGGAACTTCTGCACCAGCAAGCAAAGAATCCACCAGCTTGCTCACCATTGTCTTGGATGACCCAGCCAGGATGTAGAAAGCTGAAGCGCAAACACCCTGGCCCAAGAACTTGTAATTCTGGACATGGGAGCGTAGGCCGCCATCTTTTTGCACCATGCCCCTCAGGATGTTGAACATGTATGTCCTACGTTCCTGGGTGCCCATGGACTTGCTGTGGCTTTGAAATTTTTCAACTGACGCTGTCAAGGCAGGGTCATCAGCAAACCTTCTGACACAAGATGCTTGACACCCACATTCTCGGTCATACCACCTTGGGGCCGGAAAGCTTCAAAACCACAAACCCCTGAAATGCTTTTAGCAAAAAAAATCATGAGCCACGCGCATGGAATTTGGCTACCCAGAGCCTTCTCGTCTGAAGAGCTGCGGGCGAGTCGTCATCCACATCAACTGGAAGCTCCGATGCCCCGGGCAGCACTGGTTGAGCTGCTGCGGTCTGTTGAAGTTCCACAGCCGTTGCTCCCATCAGCTCAGTCATGCTCAAACCACCATCATCTGCTGGCAGATCCATACAAGAACTATTTGAAGACACTTGGTCCCCCATTTGTTGCACTCTCCCAGTGCCAAGCCTGTGGCCCGAAACGGCTGCAACAATTGTTGTGCTCTCCCAGCACCAAGTCAGTGACCCACAGAAATACATGCCCAACAGCACCTTGGAATGAAAGCGCATGGGTGCAGAGTCTACCGATGGCTACGAAACCGATGTGACCAATGCCCAGCGTGCCTTTGTTGCAGGAGCAGTCGCCAGACTGACCTCAACCCGCCAGCGGTATACAGTACAATGCTGTACTTACTTACTACTGACTGTACTTACATACTATGACTACAATGAATCAAATCGCCTCAGCATTCTCACAGTGCATGATATAATCCCAGCACTCTCACAGTGCATGAAATCACCCCGGCACTCTCACAGTGCATCAAGTCACCCCAGCACTCTCACAGTGCATCAGTCTTTGCAATAACCTGAGGTCATGGACTTTGGCTAGGGTTGGGTTTGGTCTTGGTCAAGCGCCTGATGTCTGCTAAACCCTGCCCTAAAGAAAACCCAAAAACGACCAAAAAAAAATACAAAACCAAACTGGGGGAGGGGGGTAGGGAGGTCTTGTTTTTCGCTCGTTTTTAATTTGTCTCTAAGTTTTGTAGGAAGCAAAGCGGCTTTGTTTTGAAATCCGACACGACAATCTAAGGTAAGCGAGATTCCAAAGTCATTGACGTTACTGTTCGGCATGTTGGATGCTTGGTGTGAACTCAAAGTTTTGTTTTGGGCAGACATGGGCCCCAAAGTCTTGTTTTATCTTCAATTTTACCTGCAAGCGGGGCTTCCGTTCTGGCTTCCGAAACCCCGCTGGAAATAGAACCCGCTGGAAATAGAAGGGGGGGCGCCCCCCAATGTCAATGTGTGGATTAATGTGGCAGGATGTGAAGGGCCCCAAAGGGGGGGCGCCCCCCAATGTCAATGTGTGTGCCACATTATGTTAATCCCCAACCCCAAAAAAACAGATTGGTTCCAACAACACCTTCTGTGCCATCGCCACATAACCCACCACTCCACACTCCTGAGGTTCCAAGCCTTCTGTTCCATGTCCAGTTGAAGGTTCCTTGGCCCAGTGGCCCAGTGGAGGAATTGGCAGGAGGCTGGCAATGGAACTCCTAACAAATTATTCTAATACCTCGCACTCTCACAGTGCATGGAAAGAAACAATTCATGGCTGCGCTAGTCTGGGGTTCAGGCATGCAAAGAGCAGCAGCAACATGAAGTGCACAAGTAAGAGCTGGTGGCCTAGGCAGAACCATGGCCACTGTTTCTTCCGGGTGTTGGGGCTCATTTTCATTTTGCTCATTAAACACTCTCACAGTGCATCCATCATGTTCCCATGCATGCACATTGCAAAAAAAGGTTTCGTACAATGCATGTAAAACTTGTATGCAAGTGGACTCCGTTGGTATTATAACATACCTGCATCTTCCTGTGACATGGTTTTCCAAGCACCTTGACGACAAATCCAGGACGATGATGTTCATCCATTCCAATTTGACCATTTGGCAAATGATTGGGCAAAATTAAAAGTTGCATTTCAGGACGACGATGATGTATTATCATCCATCCATTCCGGTTCGATTGGAAGAAAAATCTTCACTGTTCCAGCAGGGCAGATGTCTCAGATGAAGCTTCCGATCAATTAAATTCATTGGCTGTTTCTTGGGCGGCCTCCGCAATGCATCTGATGTCATTCCAGTGGGTGACCTCCAACCACATGTCCGACACAAAAAAAGTAATACAGACATGTCTGACGACAAAAAAAACATGTGAAACGAAACAAAGCAAAAAAATAAAATGAGCAATCCAAGTGACGTCTTCATAGGATTCAGCTTTGGTTGCAATGAGGAATCGTTCCAATGCAAGCAGGAATTGCTCAAGAAACGTCCTGAACCCACTGTCGTTGCCTTGAGCAAGCAGTGCCTCGACCAAGTCCCCAACTACAGACTTGTTTGACATGTAGGCAAACCTGAGTGAGGCAGCTGGCACAAAGTAACACGCATTCAAACTGAAAACACAGACGTCAGAAAACATTGAAGCCAAAATCAAATCACTTTGCCAAGCGGCACTCCTGGACAAAGAAGCCAAACGGCAACGGTGTAGACTGCATTGCCACAGTCATGTGGTTGACCAGGGTGGTCTGGATGATCTGGCAGGGATTGCAGGATGAAACAATTCAGGGACCCATGGAGTGAATCATACCAACTGGGTAAAAGATAAAAATAAATAGCAGTTGGATTAAAATATGTTAATCATGCCAAGACTCCAACACTTAGACACAAACACTGGCATCTTAAAGTTTTAAACCAAGGTTTCAGCCAAGACACAACAAGAAAACGACATAGAACACGATTTAGCCAAAGCAAAAAAACTGAAACAAAACACAAGGAACAACTGGGCATATGCCGCTCTTATGTCCGATGACTTTGTGTAGAAGTTCCACGGATCGCAGAGACGGCAGCAGTTCCAACGCAGCAAGACGCATTTGCGCGCTTGGTGTTGGCTGGGTGTCCAGTACCTCTTGGAGCGCTCCTCACCGCATACATTGCAACGAAGCATTCTGGCAGTGATACAAATTCGACCAAACAATGCAATCCACACAATCCAAACCATCCAATCCGACCAATCACTATTTTGATATTTGTATCACTGCCAGGGTTGCCAGGACAAAACTGGGGCCAAATGGCTTCAAATGATGTCTGTCTTCAGTCCCATGATGATATAATGGAGGCGGTTCAAATGAAAGCCAACTCAAGAAACCCAACATTGAGAGCTTGGGCTAATATCACTGCCAGAGTTAAGTAGGATCTCTTTTTCATCCATGTCACCACCTGTCATTTTTCACATTTGGTTGCTCACTGTGAGAGTGGGCTCCACATTCATTCAGGTTCTGGGGTTTCCCACACTCAATGGCGCAACACACATGAAATATAACATGCATCATTATATACATATTCATATACATGTGCATGCACTATTTTGGTAGACAATCACTCTCACAGTGACTTACCTGCACCTGCCCAGGCCCATGTGGGCACTCCACTGGGCATTGCACATTCAAATGGCCAGGGGGCTCAGAACCTAGGTTGGGCTGAGATGCTGAATTGGTGTCCAATGTATGGATTTATCCATGGTGCAGACTTCTTTTTGGACTTGTGGGGGCTGAGGCAGCTTTTGGAAATCTAGCAATTGAAATGTAAAACATCTACAAGTCCCTAAGCCATGACCTTAGAACAATAGAATAATAGCCCATATGTAATCAGTTGTAGTTCAAAACCAAACTGGACTTAGGTAAGATGTGGATGCTTTTAGCCATCAGCCAGTCATCAACCAGCCATAATTTGAATGATTTACAATTGAACAAGGTTCTGCGTGCACTGTGAGAGTGCCAGCGTGCACTGTGAGAGTGCCAGGTTAATGTAGTAAATATGTCCCATCTCCCTCACTCACCCACTGGGGCAGTGGCTGCCACCCATTCTGGATGTAGGTTCCTTGGCGTCAAAGAATTTGGCATGTGCAAGCAAGGTATCACACAAGGTCTCACAATGCAGTTCCATGTCAGGCACTCTCACAGTGCTGAGGCTATGTCACATGAACCCCAGCCCTCCACTTTTTCTCTCGACCATGATGGGAGCGTCATGGAGACTTCCTCAACCACAATGGGAGTGCCAAGGGGATGGTTTGATCATAGAGGCCATTTATTTTGAATATTTTTAGATTATGCATGGTAGTGATCAATGACAATGCTTGAATTTTGATTGGTGACTGAATTGAACACTGGATACTTTCATTCTAAATGTTCATCAGTGACCCCAGGCTTTTTGATTATATACATAGCTCATAACACATGATTGTTGCAACCAAAGGCCTCTACGGTCAAAGATCCCAGCCAACTTGAAAAATGATTCTGTACATTGTGTGTGGTCAAAAGATGTGCTGCGGCCCTGATTTTCTCTCATGCCTTGTGCTCAGTCAATCTCCTCAGTCTGCCTTCTCTTCTGCGACTTTCACTTCATCTCATCTCGTTTTCTCTTGTTAGTCTCATCTTGTGATGCAACTTTGCGATCTTTCTTGGCATCCTTCGATTTTTTTTCTCCTTCTCCTGGGACGCCTTTGCCTCCCTTGGCTCCTTTGACTCATTCGCTTCCTTGGCCGTCAGGGCCTGTAGTTCTTTCAGCTCCTTCTTATACTTGACCTTCTTTTCCATTGCATTGTCACGCTCAGCCCTTGCCTCTTGCAGATGGCCTTGTAACTTTTCAAGTTTCTGCTGAGTCTTCTCCAGCTCATTCTTGAGATCGGCCTGCTGGGCTTTGAGCTCCTGGGCTTCACGTTCTGCATCTTCCTTGGACTGCTGCAGCTCCTTTACCTCCTGCTTCACATCTTCCTTGGACTGCTGCAGCTGCAGCTCCCTTACCTCCTGCTTCAGAGACGCCTGCTGGATCTTGAGCTCGTGGGTCTCCAACATTGACTTTTCAAGAGATTTGACCGTCCTCTCTTCTCTCTCTGAAGCCAACTTGGCATCCCTGCTGGCTTGGTCCAGTTGGGCTGAGAGATGTTTGGCCTCTGCCGTCTTCTCACGCAGCTGCCTCTCAGATGCCTCCTTCAGCTTATGAAGCCTCTCAAACCTGCCACCATCTCGCAAGTTCTGTGAATTGCCACGGTTGCCCCTGTAGCCAGATGAGCCCCGAGCTGAGCCCTCCTTAGACTGGTTGGAAGCTGCTGCAGCTTGCTGCTGGTACTGCTGCTGGCAATGCTGCTGGTACTGTTGCTGGTACTGGTACTGCTGCTGTTGCACCACAAAGGATGCCAGGTTGCAAGCAGCAGTTGATGCAGCTTGCTGCTGAAGTGATGCCTGCCTTTGTGCTTCGTTTGCCACTTGTTGCGCCTGCTGAATCATCCTCTGCTCTTCCAATTCCTTTTCCTGTCTTGCTCTCTCCTCGGCAGCTGCTGCATCTGCCGATTGATGCCAGTGGCCCTGTTGCCAGTGGCCCTGTTGCCAACCACCTTGCTTCCACTGCCCAGAGCCCCAAGACGAGTTCCAATTGGACGAGTTCCAATTTGGTGGGGTTGCTTCTCCGGGCTTCGCAGGTGGTGGTCCTGCTGGTTCCGGAGGCGGTGCTTGTCTTGCTGCTTCTCCGGGCTTCGCAGGTGGTGGTCCTGCTGGTTCCGGAGGCGGTACTTTGTGTGAAAAGGGTGGTTTTGCTTTGGATGTCGCTGGCACGAATTCGAAGGGAGCTGCCAGGACTGGTGCAGCCTTTGCTGCTGCTGCAGGTTTTGCAGCTGCTGGTGCTGCTGCTGCTTTTGCTGCTTCAACTTTTGGCTGTGCTGCAGGTTTTGCAGCTGCTGGTGGTGGTGCTGCTGCTTTTGCTGCTTCAACTTTTGGTTGTGGCAATGGTGCAGGTTTCGCAGCTGCTGGTGCTGCTGCTGCTGCTTTTGCTGCTTCAACTCTTGGCTGTGGCAATGGCCTTGCTGCAAGTTTTGCAGCTGCTGGTGCTGCTGGTGCTGTTGCTGCTGCTGCTTTTGCTGCTGCAACTTTTGGCTGTGGCAATGGCCTTGCCTTCTTCGGAGCCGCGGCTTCTGTCCCCTTCTTTGGAGCCGTGGCTTCTGTCCTCCTCTGATTCGTGGCTTCTGTCCCTTTCTTTGGAGCCGTGGCTTCTGTCCCCTTCTGATTCTTTGCAGCCATGGCTTCGGTTGCACAGGCTTGGATGAATTGAGAGGTGCACAGGCAGAACAAAATAAATAGCAACAACGCAAGTAACATCTGATTCGGTAGATGCCACATGCCTGTGCATTTGTTACTATGTCAATGTGTCTTTCTGTCAATGTCCAGTCCCGACAACTGTTTTGAATCACCTGGCATGCCTGTGAAAATTGTAATGGTTGTTCGTCTCATGTAGGGCTGCAGCTTGTCCCTCTTGTCCAAACATGACTGCATCCGTCTTGGGCCACAATAATAGTGCATAATGGTGGGTTTTGGTCATGACAATTCTGAGCATCAGTGCTGGCTTAGGATAAGCCTGGTTTGATCGATATCTATCTGACACTTGAAAAAACATCACTCTTGATGTGTGGGTGCCACTGGAACACTGACAGAAACTCAGCAACGCCTGTCTTAGGTTCTGAGATGCCCAGACATTGGTGCGTGCAGCGCCCAGTGGACTGCCACCACAGCCTGGGCAGGGATCACGGGAAATCACTGTGAGAGTAATGATTGGTCATTGGCGCCAACATTCATGGATGGGTGGCCTCAGCACTGGCTGTGTGTCTTCTGGGGCATATATATATATATATGTATATATATATATATATGTATATATATATATGTATATATATATGATATATATATATATGTATATATACATATATATCTATATATGTATATGTGCATATAATATATATATATACTTGATTGAAAACCTGACGTTTCAATGATTTTTTTTCGGGTGGCATTGACAATGAATTCGAACGATGAAGCTTTTGGCTGCCCATTCTTAACATTGAATGGTTTGTCACATAGCCATGTCTGTCTGAATGGGGTTGTGCGATCTTTGAAGTCTATGTCTAGTGTTAAGGAAGCTGGCATCAGGGTCCTGAAATTGAATGAAAGGTTTAGCCTTTTGCCATCCAATAAATCACTTATTGTGACTTCAAAAATGTCGACCCACTAAAAATTTAACTTTTGAAGTGTTCTGCATTCTCTGTATCACAACAGCTGCCTAGTGGCTAGTAGCTTCTAACCATTATCATGGCAGGAGGCTCCCTGGACTGAGCTTGCCAGACTGAGTTTGTTACCACCGCCTTGAGAATGATCAGAAATCAGCACTCTCACAGTGCACCTGACAGCCGCACTCTCACAGTGCTGGTCTGTCAGTCCTGCCTGGCCTTAGCATCGCTCTCACAGCGACCACAAGTTTCTATATTAACTAAAATGGATCCGGACGTTGAAGTGGATGAACCTGAGTCCTGAGAGACGCTCGACATGTATGCAATTGATCATATCCGTCATTACATATATATATAGTACATTTATGATATGCATATATTTATGTAATAATACATATGTGATATATTAACATACAGGTTGATACACATATGCATTTACATCCTGGCTTCATATTATAGGATCCAGGCAGGCTTGGATCTTTTCCACAGAAACATCACCAAATCATGGAGAAATCCAATGAACATAGCATTGCACTGCACCACTGAGATGACCACTGCTTTGTTTTGCAAATTGAACGGAGCTTACTATACTCTTAGTGGAAGATAGTTTAATTACTGTTCAGAACACTTTCCCTTCCACCATGGTTTACATCGTGGGACATGTTTCGACCTTAAGTTACGTCACGTTAAAGCAAAGTGTGCCATGTTCAAAACAGAACCTTGACCCAGAGGAATTTATTCAATAAACAAAGCACTCTCACAGTGCCAGTTATATTCAAACATATTCAAACTAGTTGATGGTTCACATGCCTGAACAACAATAACCCAACAAAACTCAGGCTCCGCACTGAGGAAGATCAAGGCAATAACGGTAGATTGGTAACTGCACTCTCACAGTGCATTTGTTTTAAAACATTTTGTTTTTTTGACTGCAAACATAACTTGAGTCCTTCAAGGTAGCAATGCGTTGTTACAAACAGTGTCACTCCTTACATTCCCAGAGAAAACGCTACAAAAGGAGCTCTCACAGTGCACTGGATTTGGAATGGCTGAATCTCCAAATACCACATCCTAGATGTTGCTTTCAATCTTTGTGCATACCCCAAACCAAACGTTTAATAGCCTTGAACGTTTCCAAAAATGGCATTTAACTGGCCGCCCTGCCCCCCCCCTATTCTCTCTTTCCCATTTCACCCATTCAGGCTCCACACGCAACAGGACGCTGGGCAAAGGCAGAAAACCTTTACAATTTATAGGGTCAAAACTTTACCTACAGCACTCTCACAGTGCAACAGGTGCAACAGTTGGAAACCTTGAGCCATGATCTTCACGTGGAACATGTTATTGTTTCTTGTGAAAATTGCAAACGGGTTGGACAACAAAAGCAACCAAAAACAATCTTCAGAGTTTGGTTTGACGCTGCCACTCTCACTGCGCACATAGTTTCGGACATACTCTCAGTAAATTTTTCATCGCGTTTGACTTTTTCGGACATGTTCAAAAGAACGGCCCAATAAATCAAAACTATGCAACACAATTTCCAAAAAACTAATTGTTTGATATCCAACTTTTGTGTGCCACAATTTTCCCAAAAAAAACTTGATGTTTGCTCATTTTTTTGGTACAAAATATTTGTAATATGTTTTTTGAAGTGTTCAGTTCAGGGACCTTTTATAAAAGGAAAGGGCTTTTTTACAATAACATAAGTTTTGTATCGCGTCCTTGAACCTTCTATTGGCGCATGTTTGAACTCCTTTGGATGGTTGCACCTCAGCACATTGAAAATTCTGGCTGTACGATTGTCTGAAGTAATCAATCGCCACTTTTTCAAATGCAAACCTCCATTGGTATCTGTCAACCCCACTTGGCATCCATCAAAATCGACAACCATCATGTTCAAGTCTCGAATCAGTTTCTGTAATTCCTGATCAGACCAACCCACGCAGTGTCGTGGCCATTCGAACGTAACACGTCCCCCATTTCGCGCAACAGCGCGAGCCAGTTTGCAAAAATTCTTGATAAGCAGCCTAGATTTCTGTCTTCTGGCTTCCAGTTCATCTGCAAAAGCTTGACCATATTGATGGATGTTAAGGGTTTGCCATTGAGACCAAGGATCACATGGTAAGGAGCCCCAAAGATCTACCCCAGGTTTCGTTTCCACAATGTTGAGTAAAACCTTCATTGTTCCCTTGTCTTCTACATTCAGATGACTCTCAGAACATCGAATCACATGAACTCCAGAATCCTTCCCGACTTTGCCCATCATAGAATCATCGGCCGTGCAGAACTCGATCAAAGTTCCATGCCCAGTTAGTCCTGGAAGATGAGGTTCAGGAATCGCCACTTCTGCAGCACTGTTGTGAAAGTCCTGTAACTCCTTGGCAATGCTGTGAGAAATGGTTTGATATAGTTTGGATGTTTGTTCATCATGTTGAGTGGCACGATCATGGTAGAAATCTCTGAGACCACTCATCAGTGTTTCAACGGCAGTCGCCCCCCTGTCAAACGCTTTCGATGTCATAGATGTTGGTTTCTCACTCTTCAATCTTTCCCATTTCCTGCGTCTGTTGTCCTTTCGATGTTGCCTTCGACGCTGAACAGCATCATAGGCCAATGGATGAACTGCAATGTCACTCACATCAACTTCTGGTACTTGACACTCATCTGCAAGGTCGCGCACCGGTGCGAGTTGTGCACCAGCGTCATGAGCTTCATGTTCAGTGGTGTCAAAATTGTCCAAACACTCTACAGCAGTATCATGACATACGCAAGCAAACTGTCTTTCCAAGCATGACCCACAAAAAATGGCCTTGGAGTCCTCAGTGCTCAAATCGGCGCATGCAGCTGGCTGTTCAAGTGGAGTGCACTTTGGTTCACTCTGCTTCACCTTTCCAGGCTTCAATGGACTATCAATGGTAAAGATTGGAACGTTGTTTTGAACCCTGTTGGCGTACCATCTATTTTCAGAAGGGCACCATACGCGACATCGGCGATGATTGAGAGCAATATACGGCTTGTGGCCGTGCTGCCAAATGAAAGTGCGTCCACGGCTGACTTGTCGCCCTATCGATAAGGCCATGGGGCAGCTCTCAAGGAGGTTGAAAATCACCCAACTCCTTGGTGTACACACGCAATGCCTCAGTGGAGAGTTGCGGCCCTCCCCCAGTCGCAAACCTCATGGGGCTCTGCAGTGCTTTCATCCATGGCTCAACCATGTCTCTGCTCACACCTTGGTCTTGCAATGCCCTCAGACTTCCAATGTCATGGGCAGCACCAGTGTCCCCTAAGAACTCCAAGGAATATTTCTTAAAGTTCTGAACTGCAGGATGAACCATTGAAGCCGCTGTTGTCTCTCCAATCTGATCATAGGAATTTGTAATGGATGAAATCAATGTGGCAAGAATAGGAACTGACAACTTCAAGAACATGTTCAAAGAAGGAAGGGCCTTGTCGCAAAACTGGCAAAATGACTGCCAAGCCTTCTGTACCTGCTTGCCCTCGACTTCAGTGATGGTCACAGTGGATGCCGCTGCAGCCACAGCTGCTGGGGCTGTCGCACCGCCCTTGTTGCCCTTGGTGTCTCCTATCTTCCCCTTGCCATTGCTTTTGTTTTTCCCCTTACCGGGCTGTTTACCAGAGCCCTTCGAGGAATCACCCCCTTTTGGGTTGTTTTTCAAGAAATCTGAGTAGGCTTTTCTGGCAGTGTCTGATCCAGGGTCACCTTGATGTTGGTTGCGGCATCGATCCCCAAAACGGCAAAATCCTGCCGTATGCAGTGCACATGGAAATTTCTATGTACTTTGGGTTGTAACTGGACCAGGGGTAGCAGGTTGGGCAACAGCTGCTGTTTTCTTTGGCCTTGGGGTTCGTGTCGGCTTTTCTCCAGTTGCAGGCAAAGCTAGCTGATGCGGAGGTGTCCCCCGCAGACCTTTG
Source organism: Cladocopium goreaui (assembly GCA_947184155.2). NCBI lineage: Eukaryota > Dinophyceae > Suessiales > Symbiodiniaceae > Cladocopium > Cladocopium goreaui. The sequence continues at coordinate 161,332 of CAMXCT020000116.1, read as the reverse complement.
ACCACGTTCTCATAGTTCATATCATGGCGTCTTTCTCTGAGTTCTTCTGAAATTTGTGCCCAAATCCATTCAAATGATCTTTTCTTTGATCTCTGGCTAGACTCTCTGACCTTGTCAGTGACACGTCTCAGAATACCCAATCCCTTGATCTGGTGCCATAACCATTCGAACATTGTTTTTGGAGATGGTCTGTCCACACTCTTAAGGCCATGCAACACATAGTTCACCTTCTTGACGAACTCTTCCAGCTCCTTGATCCCCTTTCCCTCTAATTGGAGATTCAAAAGATGCATTTGTCCCAAAGCTACGGCCCTGTCCAAACTCGTTTCGTAATACGAAATAATGAGGTTCAGGAGCGGAGTGCGCCCTTAGGCCCCTCAGCTCTCGCTGCGCAGCGCTCCACCCAGCTGGTGATCTCATGGGCGAGCTCCACATTGGTAGACAGCACCTCGGGTTTAATCAATTCCGCCGCAATATGTTTGTTCAGCATAATGAAGTCCTTTGATGTCTGCAACGAATTTCTAAATGCCTTTCCTCTATACCTTCCATTGCAAGTGTGGCCCACTTGACAAGGACATCCGTCTGTGAAAGGTCAATTCTAGAAATCGATGCTAGGAATGCCGCACGCCATTCTCTGCACGAAGTTGCATCGTTGGGCAATCTTGTAATCACAATTGACTTCAGATGCTTCAATTTGTACACATCTTCTTCAGATTTCCCTTCTGGTAACCAACCATCTTTTGGAGGTTGAAAACTCTTATCACCAATCAGTCCCTGCGAAGTTGAAGAACCATTTGATGATGAACCACTTCTTGGTGTATGTATTGCAAATTCAGCAACGCCAGGATTTGAAGGTATACGTCCTCCCATGGTAGACCTCACTTCTTCTCGACCTGTGCCTCTAGCAGTAGGTACAATGTATCCACCTTGAACCCTTGGTCCTCCTTGCACAAAGTTGCAATAACGCAATTCCTGCTTGCATTGGAACGATTCCTCATTGCAACCAAAGCTGAATCCTATGAAGACGTCACTTGGATTGCTCATTTTATTTTTTTGCTTTGTTTCGTTTCACATGTTTTTTTTGTCGTCAGACATGTCTGTATTACTTTTTTTGTGTCGGACATGTGGTTGGAGGTCACCCACTGGAATGACATCAGATGCATTGCGGAGGCCGCCCAAGAAACAGCCAATGAATTTAATTGATCGGAAGCTTCATCTGAGACATCTGCCCTGCTGGAACAGTGAAGATTTTTCTTCCAATCGAACCGGAATGGATGGATGATAATACATCATCGTCGTCCTGAAATGCAACTTTTAATTTTGCCCAATCATTTGCCAAATGGTCAAATTGGAATGGATGAACATCATCGTCCTGGATTTGTCGTCAAGGTGCTTGGAAAACCATGTCACAGGAAGATGCAGGTATGTTATAATACCAACGGAGTCCACTTGCATACAAGTTTTACATGCATTGTACGAAACCTTTTTTTGCAATGTGCATGCATGGGAACATGATGGATGCACTGTGAGAGTGTTTAATGAGCAAAATGAAAATGAGCCCCAACACCCGGAAGAAACAGTGGCCATGGTTCTGCCTAGGCCACCAGCTCTTACTTGTGCACTTCATGTTGCTGCTGCTCTTTGCATGCCTGAACCACAGACTAGCGCAGCCATGAATTGTTTCTTTCCATGCACTGTGAGAGTGCGAGGTATTAGAATAATTTGTTAGGAGTTCCATTGCCAGCCTCCTGCCAATTCCTCCACTGGGCCACTGGGCCAAGGAACCTTCAACTGGACATGGAACAGAAGGCTTGGAACCTCAGGAGTGTGGAGTGGTGGGTTATGTGGCGATGGCACAGAAGGTGTTGTTGGAACCAATCTGTTTTTTTTGGGGTTGGGGATTAACATAATGTGGCACACACAGGTGTTGTTGGAACCAATCTGTTTTTTTGGGGTTGGGGATTAACATAATGTGGCACACACATTGACATTGGGGGGCGCCCCCCCTTTGGGGCCCTTCACATCCTGCCACATTAATCCACACATTGACATTGGGGGGCGCCCCCTCTTCTATTTCCAGCGGGTTCTATTTCCAGCGGGGTTTCGGAAGCCAGAACGGAAGCCCCGCTTGCAGGTAAAATTGAAGATAAAACAAGACTTTGGGGCCCATGTCTGGTTTCAAGTCTTGAATGTACTTGCATCATGAAAAACCAATTCCAAAAGTGACCTTCAACCCGAAAAGAAATCTTGTCTCTTCCCTGTTCTTTATCATAGCTGTGGCCGGTCGCCTCTCAATCCTCAAGGAAACTAGGAACCATCATGGCGAAAAGCCAACAGGGGTCTCGAGGCCCAAAGCGGTCCCGGGCCTCAAAGATAAAGATGCGCTGCGCCTTCAAAAGGTGCAGACGAAATGTGGATGTGAAAAACGCAGGCGCTGAAAGGCAGCTAAAGTGTCAAGAAGTCAACATGGTCATGTGCCGGGCTGTGCGAAAACATTGCAAGACCATCAGGTTTTGCTGCAAAGACCACTTGAAGCAATGTAAGGCCACTCCACCACGCAAGAGTGGTGGGAAAGAAGCATTAACCCAGAACCAATGCATTACGCTGATTCAAACATTGCTTGTGATATGTCCATGGGCTGCCGTGCTTTCTCTTCTGCAGCTCTTTATTATTGACAGGGCCGACTGTGCCCGTAGCTGCCGTTGGGGTTGGCTATCAGGGATGGAACCTGATTCAAAGCGCCAGGCAAGTATCACCATACCGAAAGTGAATGGGAAAACCATCCCCCGAACCATTCCCATCTACCAGCCCTTTGCTGCGCTGTTGTGGAAAACCATCCATGGCAATCCCATTGAGGCCCCCAGCGGTGAGATGTGGCCAGCAGCAGGGCAAGATGTGGACTCACCAGAGTCACCTTTGTTTCCAGGCTTTGAAGCAGATGGCAAAACCCGAAATTGGAACAAACCCATTTCTGAGCGTGCGTATCTGGCACGTCTCGAGCAAGCAGCAAAAATTCTACGTGCACAAAGAGCTGTGGCGCAAGCAAGCAATGTTGCCCATGCTTTCCATGATTTTGATTTGAGCCGTCTAGGCACCCATTCATTCAAAAAGACATCTGTGACTTTGTTTTCGGAACACCAGGTGTCTTGGGCTATCATATCAGCTATTTCAGGCACTTCCATACCTATGCTGCAAAGAAGCTATGATGTTGCAACTCCTGTACGGCAGCACAAGGCCATGAAAGATGTCTTTGGCCAAGCTTGGCAACCTGTGCTGCTGACACAACGAGCCCATCTTGAAGAAAAAGACTCTCAACCAGCCAAGTATTGTGGAAAGTGTGGCCTATCTCGACGACATCCAGATGATATCTTTTGCACTGCTTGTGGGTCAGAGCTGTGACTAGGGTGCATTGGCTGATGTTAATGCTTCCCTGAGTAACAGAAACATCTATGTATACAGTAATTGCTAAACACCACGTTTTGACATCGAAATCAAAAAGTATCAAAAAGGTCAATGCAAACACGCTTATGTTTCACTCACATGATGCCGATGCCTTGCAAAAAAAAAAGTGATTCTGGGTGAAAGCCACTGTGAGAGTGGCACGTGTTCGAGACATGTGTCAGCCCCGCACTCTCACAGTGCCTGGTCCTTTGAGGCCTGGACATTGCGCAGGGCAGGGAGGCCTGGACGCAAAGTGGGTAACGCCAGCGAGCCGAGGCCGAGCCCAGCTGAGGTTTCGGCGGCACAATAGTTACTACGACAAATACCATAACCACAACAATACCACCACTGTGAGAGTGCAAATAGCATAGTTACGGGAGTCCGCAGCACTGTGAGAGTGCAAGTTTTTTTGGCTACTCTGCGACAGCTGCCGGTCTTTGCCACGTCATTCGCCAGGACCATGCTTTTGAGAAATTCGTGAACTTGCACGGCCCAGTGCCAACCCCCAAGGCTTTGGAATAGACGTGAGGATATTGACGCAGATCTGATCACTTGGACAAAATCAAAGCTGACTTTGCAGGCACCACGACATCGCTCATCAAGAGCACTGCTGGGCGCACAGGCAACAAACCCTTTGCACTCCAACGGGTCAGGAAGACCACCTCGGCATAGCCACCCCAGGTGTTCACTGGCACAGCAGCTGCAAAGCTGACTTGCTTGGCAGTGACACCTGCCTCCGGATCCTCCTCAGCTGTCAAGCCTTTGGGCACAAACCCCACACGCTCATCTTGTGTGAGGGTCCACTGAGTCGGTTGGTCAGCTTGGGGACTGTCCACTTTTGTGTGGTAGCAAATGCCAATGCTGGGGTTCTTCAAAAGCTCAGCTTCAAGCAGATCCTTCACCGTTCTCAAAGCCGCTGCGTGGAACACAATGGACTCAGGGGACATCTTGATTTCAACCTCTTTCTCGCCAAAGTCCTGAGATTCAGATGCCTTTTTCCAAGTTCCTTGCCCAAAGCCAGCCACGATCATGCCCGCATTCATCTTCACATCAGCAGCAGATCCATTGATCAAGAAGATCTGGTTGTTCTGCTTCACGATCAGCTTCACCCCACCACCTTTCACGTTCATCACATCACAGCTCAGGAGTGTGGTGGTAGTGGGCAGATCCTCCTCCTTCAAAATCTTGTCCGGATGTGGTGCCTCACGGCGACGGCGCAAAGAACGCTGTTCACCGGAATCCGGGGCCCCACGCCTCCTGTTCGGCACCTGGGTAGGTGCAGGTGCTGGTGCCGCAGGGAAAGGCCCAAACTCCTCAACCATCTTGTCCATCATGGCTCGCCATTCTGCACCGTGAAGATTGTGGAGCTCCCAGTCCTGACATGCTGGGAAATCAGTTGACACACAGCTGCATTAAGTCCAAGTTCAAACATGAAAAACAAAAACATGTTGAGCCAACCCGAGATTAGTTCACGCTTCTCCTTGTTGAGCTGGTCCGGAACCACAGGATAATCTTTCTGAGGGCCACCAAGCGTCAGAAGATGCAAGGTTGGAGGTCTTGGCTTCTCAGCTACAAGCTCCTCGGGCAGGTCTGGGCTCATGTGGGCACTGCCTGGCAAACTGATCTCTGCCGCCAAGTGCCCCTTTGTCAAGAACTCGGTTTGGGTCTGCAGAAACCACTCTTCTGCAACATTGTCGTCGGTCAATGCGATGTAGGCTGATGGCTTGGTCCACTGCTGCCTCTGCTGGATCCAGCCCTGGAACATGTCACCAGGTGACATGTTGAGATCAACCAGAATGATGCCGCCATTGGGGTCTACCTCCACTCCTTCCAAACTGTTCTCGATGAGACAAGTGTAGGTGGCCTTCCCCAGCTGCTCGAACTTCTTCGCTCCTGCCACAGTCCCATCGGCATCTGTGGTGTGCGGCAGTGCACCATCAGCACAGTCTTCCACCACCTTCATGTCAGCTGTTGCAAGCTGCTCAATGGGGGGTGTGCGGCCTTCCTTCACCAGTGGGCATGCAGCGAACACCCAGTCCTTCTCCCTGAAACTTTGGCCCATAGCAATTCGGGCCTTGTACACCAAGGGACGTGTGTCACGGGTGTCTTTGCGCGCTTCGAACTGGATTGCCAAACTCCGGTCGATAAAGAGCCCACCATTGCTCAAGGCCTCCAGACAGGACATCTCAGCTCTCCAGCTCTGACCACGTTTGTAGCTGAATTCTGGCATGATAGCCACAGCCATAGCCGAACAGCTCTGGTTCAAGATCACACTAGCCATGTTTGCCTGGCAATTTCGCAAAGCGTCTCGGATTCTGCACACAGCTGCCCAATTGAGCATCACCACAGTCACCAGCTTGTCTTGCTGGAGTCCATAGGCCTTGCAAAACTCGGACTTGAAGTCAGCGAAGCGCCTCAAGTTCTCATCGGACTGCGTGGAGCACAGGATCTTGACATTCCTGTTCAAGAATGCCCCTGCAGCACCATGGCTGTTTTCCCAAGCTTTCATCCGGTGCGCAAGCTTTTGCTGATACAAAGTCCCTTCAAAGCTGGTCAAGCGAATCCGATAGACTCGGATAGCCTGCCAGTCATACTCAAGTCGATTCTTCACCAGTTTCCAAGTGTCTTCCTCAAGCTCGCCGATCTTCATTGCTTTGGCCCCCTGCACCGGCACAGAGTTGGCATGGGCATCCATCCTCAGCTCGAAGTGTAAGAAAAACAGACTGAACATGTTAAACACAAGACTGTGAACCTGATAAATGATCAATCTACCACTCTCACAGTGGCTCACAGTGGCCACTCTCACAGCAGCAAAAAACGCAGTTTCCTTGACATGTGTTGATCAAGCTTCCACTCTCACAGTGGCTGATTTAACGCAACCAAGATTCAGCTCCGCAAGTTGCTTGACACCTCGTGGTTCAAGCGAGGCATCCTTCTGAGACAAATGCATTTGAACCTCCAACATCACAGATTGGTCACACCGCATCCAAGCGGTCACCCAATTTTTCTCGATCTCGCCATCATCCAATTGCACTTCTTGCTTTGCATGGCCTGCCATGTTGATCACAAAGGCTGCCTGCTGAGCAAACTGCTCCAAATCTGAGCGGGTAAACTTCCGCCTGGATTCTGGGCTGGTGGCCCCAAACTTTTTCACAGCATGTTGAACTGCCAAAGTTGCCGACCCCACCGTCACTCTTCCCAAGGCCGTCCATGTTTTTGACCCGCTGACATTGCGGAAGGTGTGTCCAGGTAGCAGTTTTTTCGACGACAAAGCATCATCGGTAAACGCGCAGCTCTGCCATCCAACCAGCTGCACGTGCTCCTGCACACACTTCAAAGCTTCAACGGGGAAATCCTCCAGCAAGGCCCGGACTGCTTGAGCTTTCGAACCCGTTAACTGAAAGTTTGAAGGGTTTTGCGAGTTGAATTTTTTGATGAGAGCCTGAACATCCACCTTGCCAAAAACCATCAGGTTCTGGACTGCCTGGACCCAGCACATGATGCTAGGAGCTTTGCGCAAACTGCCTTTGATCGAGTTCTTGAAGTTCATCAGCAATTCGTCTTTCAAGGTTTGGGTCTCCACATACTGGCAAAAGATGTATTGAACACTTTCGTAAAGAGTTGGGTGAACCTGGCCCGACAGAAATGCAAAGCTGAATAAAGCACAGCGCAATGTTAAAAGAAACATATACCAAATCGGAACAAGTGGGTCAACCAAGAAAACCATCAAAATTAAACAGTGAAAATGTGGGCCTAGCAACTTCCTCAATCTTCAGGTTGTTGTCATGAAAGATGCTCAAGATGCTCAGCAAGGTATGCATCCTTGCCTTGCCCTTGCAGAACCCAACTGCAAAGGGCTGCAAACGGTCTGCAGGCTGAACTTGACACGGGCATGCCTTCATCACATCAGGTCGGAGCGTAACCAGCAGCGGGTCAGCCTGTGACTCGAAGCCATTGGTCAGGATCTGCTCGGCCAGATCCATTGTGTGCTTTTGATCCGTATCTGGCTTCACGCTGCAAAGCGCTGCAAACGAAAAACACCAGGCGGGCAACTTGAGCATGGTGCTGGATGGCTGCTCTGACCACTTCTTGGAGTCAAACAGGTTGTGCATGGGGTGGCTCTGAGCAGACAAAGTGTGGAGATACTCATAGAAAAGCATGGCTTCTGCACGCTCCTTGTACCTCTGCTCCAAGTAAACCCGGGCAGATCCAAACTTCTCCAGCAACTGCTTCAGCGCTGAGATCACAAGGTTCTTTTGCAGGTCCAAGTCGGTGGCCTCAGGAATCAGACCCTCGGTCCACTCAGTGGTTGCCATCTCTTGCTTCATCTCCATCTTTTTGTCTTCCTCCTCCTCTTTGGCACCCGCTGCCTCCTCTTTGACATAGGCATCTGGGCTAAGACCCTGCTCAGACTTGACCTCCATATGGTCCATATCCATAGCTTGCGGGGACGCCATGCTTGGGGATGGCAAGTCTGGGCACACGGGCAAAAAATGAATGTTGGGAGTTGCGCTGGACAGCCTGTGGTAGGTTTGGCTGAATCAGCTTGCCGGCTTGAGTGGGAAAGGCACGACGCAGTGAAATCAAGCAGTGCAATGGCCACTCTCACAGTGGTGTCAGACATGAAATTGACAGAATCCTGGCCAAGGTCAATATTCCACATCCAATGGTCTATAAAACAAGACAACACATCATCGTGACTATAGCTTTCTTTCCTTCATGGTCGCACCCTCTGATTCCAGCCTTGATGTCAACACAGCCACAACAGCTTAGGACACCTGGCCACTGACATGAAAGAATAAAGTCTTGGAGTGAAAAATCAAAACATACCATACTGTACATGCAGCATACACCTTCGAAAGCTGACGTGACAAAAATACAAGGCCAAACAAGAACATGCGCAAATGTCAATGTGTAGGAAGGTGAAGAAAAACCCCAATCCAGAAAAATAAATATATACATCCATGGATACCGCAGAAATCGACGGATCAGCTGTCTCCCCAAAAAGCGCCGGATCAACTGTGAAGAGCATATCGACGGATCCAGTAAAATCGCCGGATCTCCAAGGGCCGCTAAAAATCGCCGGATGTCAAAGGGTCTCAAGTGTGAGGTCATCCTCTGCTTCAGTCTGGAGATCCGGCGATTTTACTGGATCCGTCGATATGCTCTTCACAGTTGATCCGGCGCTTTTTGGGGAGACAGCTGATCCGTCGATTTCTGCGGTGTCCATGGATGCAGTGCATTTGCCTGCGCAAACGATTACAGGTATGCGTTGGTAACGGCATGTGTATTCGTGTGTGCACATGCACATTTGCATGCCTCTCAGACAATGTTTGCTGTCAGAAAACACAGGCAGATGCACAAACGAGAATCTATCCTACTTTCACACCCGTGTGTCCATACGTACTACCTAATACAAATAAACTCAACCAAAAAATGCCAGACGACACCAGGTGATGCACTGTACTTTCAATTGCGCAAGTTCTTGCAAACAACACTGTCTTGAGATTAGCATGTAGGAAGGGTAAATGATAAATGCCTTCATGCTGATGAGTGTGGACATATTGTTTGATGCAAGTCTGCACACATGCTTCTGTATCCACAAAGCCACATGGTGAAACAGCTTGTATCTAAGCATGCATGTGACGCATGTGCACACTTTGACCTAACCGAAAGCACAACAAAAACAATGTTCACAATGCAACAAGGCCATCACAAAAGAAGGGCCAAGCGGCCCAGCCCAGCAACGCATTGGGAGAGTGGGAACATGTTGGAACTGCCAAGTTGGGTCTGGATCAACTGCCCTGCCACTACATACGAACCACTCTCACAGTGGATAAGCAACATGCGCTCCAGCCTGGCAAATGATGAAGAGCCTCTCAGGTGACAGACACTCATAAACATGTCTTTTGACACCATTATATTGACATAAAGTATACCTGTCAAACCTTTGGATCTCACGGTGATCGATTTGGTCCAACGGGGCACAACGGGGGATCACCCTCTGAGCGCTTCGGCTGCACCCGGAGCTTCGCTGCTCGGCTGTGGCCAGCCCCCCTGCCGCAGGTCAAGGGGCACAACGGGGGAACCACAACAGGTAAACAACAAGGGGACACGGCTGGGGAACACCAAAGGGGTGAAATCAGAAAAGCTGTTCAAATGCTGTTTAAACGAAATGTGAATAGAAATAATGAAATCAAATTGAAATGTGATTTAAATATAATTGAAATGTGAAAAGTTAATCTATTTCTAATACATTTCTACGGTGCGATGCCCTTTTTTCCATGGTTGCCAGGTGCGATCTCAGCACAGCTCTTCTTTGATGTGCGATCTCAGCACAGCTCTTCTTTGATGCATCGGACAATGGCCTTCACCATCATCGGAGGGTATACCTGAGCCCATTTGGAAACCTTCTCCCCTCTGCATGTGCCTTGGATAGTGGCATGTTCTTCACCACGAAGATCGCAAATGCATTGCCGATTGGCGAACTCCTCCATGATTGCCATTGAGTTCGTCATGAACTTGGTCAATTTCTGGAGCGGCCGTCCAGCTGGATCTCTGAGCCCCCAGCGGCATTGTGCAAATGAGAAGATCTTCACGCCAGGAAGCTGCTCTACCTTTGTGACGCTTTCTTCCTGCCAGGAGCTGGCACCGGAAGGATGCTCGAAGAGAAACTTCCGATCCCTTTTCACCTGCTCCTCACAAAGGTCCATACTATAGTCCAAAAAGCCCCGCGCTTCCACACCTTGGGCCTCCAATTTGTCTGGGTCCATCTTGGCAGCACAACAGTTTTGATGCATGATGGAAAAGAACGTACAAGGAGGGCTGACCAGCAGCAGGTGGGGCTTGTGTTTGCTGATCAAGTCTTTGCCCTTCTTCCGGTCCATTGCATTGTTGCAATCCCATCCGCTGGTCAGGTCCAAGCTGATCTGCGCCTTGAGGCCCATTTCCGTAGCAACTGGGACCAATCGAGGTGGTGAAAAAACCTCCAAAACAGCATCGTGTGCATGATGCTTGGCCTCACCAAAATGTTTTGGATACCATGGTGTTCGATCTGGAGGCAAGTCATCATCCTTCCTCTTCCGGGCCTTGCCTGTGGTCTTCTTGGGTTTGAGATGGGTCTTGCGCACGGTCTTCTTGGGCGAGGCCTGGCCAGTTGCTTTGAGGGCCTTCTCCTTCCTCTTGGTGGAATCCTTCTTCTTGGGCGAACCCTTGGGCTTTGCCTTGGAAGCTCCATGCCCTCGTCTTGGTCGAGCCAGCTTGCCCATCAGTTCCCGTTCCCCATCTGATTCCACATCAGAAGGGAGAGCTAGAAAACGCGCATCTTGTTCCGGGTCATCATCAGAAGGCAACTCGGATGGCATACCGCCCCAGTCTAGCGATTCAAAAAGAAAGTTGCAACTGGGACTTGGGCCTACGAATGCACCTGCAAAAAACGATTCCAAAACATAAACTGATAAACTTCCCAAGGTTTGGAGCAAACATGAGCAAACAACGTCGCGTTCAACTCCCAAGCCATCATCTTCAGAACCCCACTCTCACAGTGGACTTGCCCCGGTCCCAACCTGGCCTGCAACTGCAGCCGAAGGAGCCTCCGAAAGACAACAAAGATTTGAAGCAAACATATCCAAAGCCAATGCAATCATATCCAAAGCCCCACTCTCACAGTGGACTTGCCCGGGGTGTTACAACAAAATTTTGCTGCCGCTTTTTCTCATTCATGTCGTTCTGCTCCCCGCAGAAAGTCTGGAACAGAATGGTGTCTGCGACACCTTGACCTTTAGTCAGAATGTATCAGAGTCAGCAAAACCTGCGGCGCTTCTGCTGTGAAAAGGGCAGGCTGCTCACCAGGTCAAGCCTCTCATCACTTTGCATCCAGGCTTGTTGGGCTTCTGCTGCCATCATTCCTTCTTGGCGCTTCTGCTTCACATAAGCAACCCGCTTGACATTGAATTCGCCCGCTTTGTAACTACTGGTGCTTGCTGCATCGTCTGGCACTGGGGCGGCTCTAGCCTTTGGACTTGGCTTGGCCTTGGCCTTCGCTGTGCTCTTGGCACTGGCTTTGGCTTTTGCAACGCCACAGCCTCTTCCACGGCCTTTGCCACGCCCCTGTCCACGCCCAGCACCCACATCACCAGAGCCACCAGCAGACGCCAAAAGATCACTCAGCAAGACGTCTTCATCGTCCGCAGCCGGAGGCAAACCATCGGCTTGAATTGCTGCGTTCTCGGCTGGGAAAGACGGGGTCTCCATTGCCACTGAAATCTTCTTGGGCGCGAACTGCGCTATCACATTTTTGGGATCCATTTCGGCCTGGTTTGCTGATGCTAGGCGGTCCTCCACGGTGTGCATCTGGTAAAAACTCATTGGTGGTGGAACGGCTTTGGCCTTTACCATGGAATTGTGGCACAATGACTGCAAGTACTGGCTGGCTCGGATCATGCCCACTGGCGGGGAGGCACACAACGTTGCAGTCTTCTGGAACTCCTTGATTTGAGTCTGGCTCAACGCTTTCCGGGGCATAGGTTCAAGCGGTGAAGCGGCTTCCAGCTGATCCAGCTGCTTAGCTGGCAAGATCAAGATGGGATGTTGGCAAAGGCTCTCGCTGTTCATGTACTGCTTTGCCAGCATGATCACATCCTCAGGTCTCTGATCTGAAGGCTCGCAGTCCTTCAGGGGTCAACTCAATATGTCAGCAGAACAATGCTGGCATCGACGGTGAAACTAAGAATCAAACCACCCGCCCACAATTTTTACCATAGGTCCTGCTCTATGTTCCAGTCATCGCTGCCATTGTAGAATTGCAGGTCTTTCCTTTGCACAAAGCGGATGCAATGGGCAACATCTTTCGAGTTCTGATCAATGGTCAAGCCCTTGACACTTCTGTTCAACTTGCTGAGCCAGCTTTGGAAACATACTGTACCATCAAGGAAAAACGTGCGCAACTTCCGACCATTCAGAGGCACATAGCGGTTGCAAATCTCAGCTTGGAAATCCTGCAACTGCAACAAAAGGTTTGGTCACTGATAAAGGCTCGGCCACAGCATGGTTTGGAAAACGAACAAGATGCAATGAAATGACTGAACATCCTAAAATGCTACTGAACTCGGGTCCTCAGGAGATTCCAATGGGCGATCTGCTGTGTTAAAGGTGTGGGCCACCCTTGCAAATGCTTGATCGCACTCGTTGTGCGTGTGTCCTACCTGATAGAAGGCAAACGTCACACTCGACATCAGCCCTGATGCCACCAAATGGGCCCCCCATAGCATCGTCCACTGATTCCGCCCCTCTCTGGTGGTATTGTCCTGCTGAATGCAGACATGGCCAGGCATGGGCAAACTCTTCTCTGCCACGATGTCTGCGATTGCCTTCAAAGCATGGCTCAGCACTGTCAGCTGATGGTTGCTGTCCTTCCTTTGGTCGCAGCTGGCCACATAGAACAAGTCAGCGACACCATGGCACAACACCAACGTGTTGAGGAGCTCCGGTCTCCAAGCTGCTTCCCACTGCTTCCCCATGTCCATGTTCCTTGGCACCCGGTACTTCTGCTTGTCCATGCCATCCACACACATTAGATGGTTCGGCTGGACTCAGGAATGGTTGTGCCTGGCGCCATGGACATCTCACTGTGGACCGCCATAGAAGTGCCCAGCTGCCGGTCACGGAAGACTGAGCGCAAATGTGCGTTGTAGCCAGCATTCACAGTGGACTTCTGGGATTCTGAGGCTGCCTGTTTTCGATACTTCTTGAAGCGGATGCAAACATCACATTTCGCATGCTGGGTCTTTCTGCGAATTCTCAACGTGCCCTGCCAGTTCTTCTTCCAGCACAAGTAGAAAACAGTCGAGCTGACAGTTGTCTTCTCAGGGTGGTCTGCGTACATGTACAAGAACTGCTGGTAAAGGTCGGCAATGGACATGGGATGAAGCCACCTTTGCTCCCTCTCTTCCTGTGGGATGCCTTGGGCCACAAATGGATTGCCAGAACAGATCCATTCTTGGTAAGGATCGAAATGCTTGGATGAAGCCTGCAATTCGAGTTCAGCAGCTGTCGGGTCATCCATCTCTTCAGGCACATCGTCGGCCAGTCCTTCCGCTAAGGGCTCAGCCATGTGCTGGTAAACCCAATGAAAGAAGGCATTCACAATCTCAAAGCAAGGTTTCTGCCGCTCCTTCCTATGAGATCTTCCATCATCAGCTGGAACTTCTGCACCAGCAAGCAAAGAATCCACCAGCTTGCTCACCATTGTCTTGGATGACCCAGCCAGGATGTAGAAAGCTGAAGCGCAAACACCCTGGCCCAAGAACTTGTAATTCTGGACATGGGAGCGTAGGCCGCCATCTTTTTGCACCATGCCCCTCAGGATGTTGAACATGTATGTCCTACGTTCCTGGGTGCCCATGGACTTGCTGTGGCTTTGAAATTTTTCAACTGACGCTGTCAAGGCAGGGTCATCAGCAAACCTTCTGACACAAGATGCTTGACACCCACATTCTCGGTCATACCACCTTGGGGCCGGAAAGCTTCAAAACCACAAACCCCTGAAATGCTTTTAGCAAAAAAAATCATGAGCCACGCGCATGGAATTTGGCTACCCAGAGCCTTCTCGTCTGAAGAGCTGCGGGCGAGTCGTCATCCACATCAACTGGAAGCTCCGATGCCCCGGGCAGCACTGGTTGAGCTGCTGCGGTCTGTTGAAGTTCCACAGCCGTTGCTCCCATCAGCTCAGTCATGCTCAAACCACCATCATCTGCTGGCAGATCCATACAAGAACTATTTGAAGACACTTGGTCCCCCATTTGTTGCACTCTCCCAGTGCCAAGCCTGTGGCCCGAAACGGCTGCAACAATTGTTGTGCTCTCCCAGCACCAAGTCAGTGACCCACAGAAATACATGCCCAACAGCACCTTGGAATGAAAGCGCATGGGTGCAGAGTCTACCGATGGCTACGAAACCGATGTGACCAATGCCCAGCGTGCCTTTGTTGCAGGAGCAGTCGCCAGACTGACCTCAACCCGCCAGCGGTATACAGTACAATGCTGTACTTACTTACTACTGACTGTACTTACATACTATGACTACAATGAATCAAATCGCCTCAGCATTCTCACAGTGCATGATATAATCCCAGCACTCTCACAGTGCATGAAATCACCCCGGCACTCTCACAGTGCATCAAGTCACCCCAGCACTCTCACAGTGCATCAGTCTTTGCAATAACCTGAGGTCATGGACTTTGGCTAGGGTTGGGTTTGGTCTTGGTCAAGCGCCTGATGTCTGCTAAACCCTGCCCTAAAGAAAACCCAAAAACGACCAAAAAAAATACAAAACCAAACTGGGGGAGGGGGGTAGGGAGGTCTTGTTTTTCGCTCGTTTTTAATTTGTCTCTAAGTTTTGTAGGAAGCAAAGCGGCTTTGTTTTGAAATCCGACACGACAATCTAAGGTAAGCGAGATTCCAAAGTCATTGGCGTTACTGTTCGGCATGTTGGATGCTTGGTGTGAACTCAAAGTTTTGTTTTGGGCAGACATGGGCCCCAAAGTCTTGTTTTATCTTCAATTTTACCTGCAAGCGGGGCTTCCGTTCTGGCTTCCGAAACCCCGCTGGAAATAGAACCCGCTGGAAATAGAAGGGGGGGCGCCCCCCAATGTCAATGTGTGGATTAATGTGGCAGGATGTGAAGGGCCCCAAAGGGGGGGCGCCCCCCAATGTCAATGTGTGTGCCACATTATGTTAATCCCCAACCCCAAAAAAACAGCTTGGTTCCAACAACACCTTCTGTGCCATCGCCACATAACCCACCACTCCACACTCCTGAGGTTCCAAGCCTTCTGTTCCATGTCCAGTTGAAGATTCCTTGGCCCAGTGGCCCAGTGGAGGAATTGGCAGGAGGCTGGCAATGGAACTCCTAACGAATTATTCTAATACCTCGCACTCTCACAGTGCATGGAAAGAAACAATTCATGGCTGCGCTAGTCTGGGGTTCAGGCATGCAAAGAGCAGCAGCAACATGAAGTGCACAAGTAAGAGCTGGTGGCCTAGGCAGAACCATGGCCACTGTTTCTTCCGGGTGTTGGGGCTCATTTTCATTTTGCTCATTAAACACTCTCACAGTGCATCCATCATGTTCCCATGCATGCACATTGCAAAAAAAGGTTTCGTACAATGCATGTAAAACTTGTATGCAAGTGGACTCCGTTGGTATTATAACATACCTGCATCTTCCTGTGACATGGTTTTCCAAGCACCTTGACGACAAATCCAGGACGATGATGTTCATCCATTCCAATTTGACCATTTGGCAAATGATTGGGCAAAATTAAAAGTTGCATTTCAGGACGACGATGATGTATTATCATCCATCCATTCCGGTTCGATTGGAAGAAAAATCTTCACTGTTCCAGCAGGGCAGATGTCTCAGATGAAGCTTCCGATCAATTAAATTCATTGGCTGTTTCTTGGGCGGCCTCCGCAATGCTTCTGATGTCATTCCAGTGGGTGACCTCCAACCACATGTCCGACACAAAAAAAGTAATACAGACATGTCTGACGACAAAAAAACATGTGAAACGAAACAAAGCAAAAAAATAAAATGAGCAATCCAAGTGACGTCATCATAGGATTCAGCTTTGGTTGCAATGAGGAATCGTTCCAATGCAAGCAGGAATTGCTCAAGAAACGTCCTGAACCCACTGTCGTTGCCTTGAGCAAGCAGTGCCTCGACCAAGTCCCCAACTACAGACTTGTTTGACATGTAGGCAAACCTGAGTGAGGCAGCTGGCACAAAGTAACACGCATTCAAACTGAAAACACAGACGTCAGAAAACATTGAAGCCAAAATCAAATCACTTTGCCAAGCGGCACTCCTGGACAAAGAAGCCAAACGGCAACGGTGTAGACTGCATTGCCACAGTCATGTGGTTGACCAGGGTGGTCTGGATGATCTGGCAGGGATTGCAGGATGAAACAATTCAGGGACCCATGGAGTGAATCATACCAACTGGGTAAAAGATAAAAATAAATAGCAGTTGGATTAAAATATGTTAATCATGCCAAGACTCCAACACAACCTTTGTGGGAAAGTTTTTTCCTGACCATATACGGCTTGTCCATCAGGACTTGGAACTGCTTCTCAATGTACATGCGGTTGTCATCTAATTTCTCTTTGAGTTTGTACCTTAGACACAAACACTGGCATCTTAAAGTTTTAAACCAAGGTTTCAGCCAAGACACAACAAGAAAACGACATAGAACACGATTTAGCCAAAGCAAAAAAACTGAAACAAAACACAAGGAACAACTGGGCATATGCCGCTCTTATGTCCGATGACTTTGTGTAGAAGTTCCACGGATCGCAGAGACGGCAGCAGTTCCAACGCAGCAAGACGCATTTGCGCGCTTGGTGTTGGCTGGGTGTCCAGTACCTCTTGGAGCGCTCCTCACCGCATACATTGCAACGAAGCATTCTGGCAGTGATACAAATTCGACCAAACAATGCAATCCACACAATCCAAACCATCCAATCCGACCAATCACTATTTTGATATTTGTATCACTGCCAGGGTTGCCAGGACAAAACTGGGGCCAAATGGCTTCAAATGATGTCTGTCTTCAGTCCCATGATGATATAATGGAGGCGGTTCAAATGAAAGCCAACTCAAGAAACCCAACATTGAGAGCTTGGGCTAATATCACTGCCAGAGTTAAGTAGGATCTCTTTTTCATCCATGTCACCACCTGTCATTTTTCACATTTGGTTGCTCACTGTGAGAGTGGGCTCCACATTCATTCAGGTTCTGGGGTTTCCCACACTCAATGGCGCAACACACATGAAATATAACATGCATCATTATATACATATTCATATACATGTGCATGCACTATTTTGGTAGACAATCACTCTCACAGTGACTTACCTGCACCTGCCCAGGCCCATGTGGGCACTCCACTGGGCATTGCACATTCAAATGGCCAGGGGGCTCAGAACCTAGGTTGGGCTGAGATGCTGAATTGGTGTCCAATGTATGGATTTATCCATGGTGCAGACTTCTTTTTGGACTTGTGGGGGCTGAGGCAGCTTTTGGAAATCTAGCAATTGAAATGTAAAACATCTACAAGTCCCTAAGCCATGACCTTAGAACAATAGAATAATAGCCCATATGTAATCAGTTGTAGTTCAAAACCAAACTGGACTTAGGTAAGATGTGGATGCTTTTAGCCATCAGCCAGTCATCAACCAGCCATAATTTGAATGATTTACAATTGAACAAGGTTCTGCGTGCACTGTGAGAGTGCCAGCGTGCACTGTGAGAGTGCCAGGTTAATGTAGTAAATATGTCCCATCTCCCTCACTCACCCACTGGGGCAGTGGCTGCCACCCATTCTGGATGTAGGTTCCTTGGCGCCAAAGAATTTGGCATGTGCAAGCAAGGTATCACACAAGGTCTCACAATGCAGTTCCATGTCAGGCACTCTCACAGTGCTGAGGCTATGTCACATGAACCCCAGCCCTCCACTTTTTCTCTCGACCATGATGGGAGCGTCATGGAGACTTCCTCAACCACAATGGGAGTGCCAAGGGGATGGTTTGATCATAGAGGCCATTTATTTTGAATATTTTTAGATTATGCATGGTAGTGATCAATGACAATGCTTGAATTTTGATTGGTGACTGAATTGAACACTGGATACTTTCATTCTAAATGTTCATCAGTGACCCCAGGCTTTTTGATTATATACATAGCTCATAACACATGATTGTTGCAACCAAAGGCCTCTACGGTCAAAGATCCCAGCCAACTTGAAAAATGATTCTGTACATTGTGTGTGGTCAAAAGATGTGCTGCGGCCCTGATTTTCTCTCATGCCTTGTGCTCAGTCAATCTCCTCAGTCTGCCTTCTCTTCTGCGACTTTCACTTCATCTCATCTCGTTTTCTCTTGTTAGTCTCATCTTGTGATGCAACTTTGCGATCTTTCTTGGCATCCTTCGATATTTTTTTTTCTCCTTCTCCTGGGACGCCTTTGCCTCCCTTGGCTCCTTTGACTCATTCGCTTCCTTGGCCGTCAGGGCCTGTAGTTCTTTCAGCTCCTTCTTATACTTGACCTTCTTTTCCATTGCATTGTCACGCTCAGCCCTTGCCTCTTGCAGATGGCCTTGTAACTTTTCAAGTTTCTGCTGAGTCTTCTCCAGCTCATTCTTGAGATCGGCCTGCTGGGCTTTGAGCTCCTGGGCTTCACGTTCTGCATCTTCCTTGGACTGCTGCAGCTCCTTTACCTCCTGCTTCACATCTTCCTTGGACTGCTGCAGCTGCAGCTCCCTTACCTCCTGCTTCAGAGACGCCTGCTGGATCTTGAGCTCGTGGGTCTCCAACATTGACTTTTCAAGAGATTTGACCGTCCTCTCTTCTCTCTCTGAAGCCAACTTGGCATCCCTGCTGGCTTGGTCCAGTTGGGCTGAGAGATGTTTGGCCTCTGCCGTCTTCTCACGCAGCTGCCTCTCAGATGCCTCCTTCAGCTTATGAAGCTTCTCAAACCTGCCACCATCTCGCAAGTTCTGTGAATTGCCACGGTTGCCCCTGTAGCCAGATGAGCCCCGAGCTGAGCCCTGAGCTGAGCCCTCCTTAGACTGGTTGGAAGCTGCTGCAGCTTGCTGCTGGTACTGCTGCTGGCAATGCTGCTGGTACTGTTGCTGGTACTGGTACTGCTGCTGTTGCACCACAAAGGATGCCAGGTTGCAAGCAGCAGTTGATGCAGCTTGCTGCTGAAGTGATGCCTGCCTTTGTGCTTCGTTTGCCACTTGTTGCGCCTGCTGAATCATCCTCTGCTCTTCCAATTCCTTTTCCTGTCTTGCTCTCTCCTCGGCAGCTGCTGCATCTGCCGATTGATGCCAGTGGCCCTGTTGCCAGTGGCCCTGTTGCCAACCACCTTGCTTCCACTGCCCAGAGCCCCAAGACGAGTTCCAATTGGACGAGTTCCAATTTGGTGGGGTTGCTTCTCCGGGCTTCGCAGGTGGTGGTCCTGCTGGTTCCGGAGGCGGTGCTTGTCTTGCTGCTTCTCCGGGCTTCGCAGGTGGTGGTCCTGCTGGTTCCGGAGGCGGTACTTTGTGTGAAAAGGGTGGTTTTGCTTTGGATGTCGCTGGCACGAATTCGAAGGGAGCTGCCAGGACTGGTGCAGCCTTTGCTGCTGCTGCAGGTTTTGCAGCTGCTGGTGCTGCTGCTGCTTTTGCTGCTTCAACTTTTGGCTGTGCTGCAGGTTTTGCAGCTGCTGGTGGTGGTGCTGCTGCTTTTGCTGCTTCAACTTTTGGTTGTGGCAATGGTGCAGGTTTCGCAGCTGCTGGTGCTGCTGCTGCTGCTTTTGCTGCTTCAACTCTTGGCTGTGGCAATGGCCTTGCTGCAAGTTTTGCAGCTGCTGGTGCTGCTGGTGCCGTTGCTGCTGCTGCTTTTGCTGCTGCAACTTTTGGCTGTGGCAATGGCCTTGCCTTCTTCGGAGCCGTGGCTTCTGTCCCCTTCTTTGGAGCCGTGGCTTCTGTCCTCCTCTGATTCGTGGCTTCTGTCCCTTTCTTTGGAGCCGTGGCTTCTGTCCCCTTCTGATTCTTTGCAGCCATGGCTTCGGTTGCACAGGCTTGGATGAATTGAGAGGTGCACAGGCAGAACAAAATAAATAGCAACAACGCTAGTAACATCTGATTCGGTAGATGCCACATGCCTGTGCATTTGTTACTATGTCAATGTGTCTTTCTGTCAATGTCCAGTCCCGACAACTGTTTTGAATCACCTGGCATGCCTGTGAAAATTGTAATGGTTGTTCGTCTCATGTAGGGCTGCAGCTTGTCCCTCTTGTCCAAACATGACTGCATCCGTCTTGGGCCACAATAATAGTGCATAATGGTGGGTTTTGGTCATGACAATTCTGAGCATCAGTGCTGGCTTAGGATAAGCCTGGTTTGATCGATATCTATCTGACACTTGAAAAAACATCACTCTTGATGTGTGGGTGCCACTGGAACACTGACAGAAACTCAGCAACGCCTGTCTTAGGTTCTGAGATGCCCAGACATTGGTGCGTGCAGCGCCCAGTGGACTGCCACCACAGCCCGGGCAGGGATCACAGGAAATCACTGTGAGAGTGATGGTTGGTCATTGGCGCCAACATTCATGGATGGGTGGCCTCAGCACTGGCTGTGTGTCTTCTGGGGCATATATATATATATATGTATATATATATGATATATATATATATATATATGTATATATACATATATATCTATATATGTATATGTGCATATAATATATATATATATACTTGATTGAAAACCTGACGTTTCAATGATTTTTTTTTTCGGGTGGCATTGACAATGAATTCGAACGATGAAGCTTTTGGCTGCCCATTCTTAACATTGAATGGTCTGTCACATAGCCATGTCTGTCTGAATGGGGTTGTGCGATCTTTGAAGTCTATGTCTAGTGTTAAGGAAGCTGGCATCAGGGTCCTGAAATTGAATGAAAGGTTTAGCCTTTTGCCATCCAATAAATCACTTATTGTGACTTCAAAAATGTCGACCCACTAAAAATTTAACTTTTGAAGTGTTCTGCATTCTCTGTATCACAACAGCTGCCTAGTGGCTAGTAGCTTCTAACCATTATCATAGCAGGAGGCTCCCTGGACTGAGCTTGCCAGACTGAGTTTGTTACCACCGCCTTGAGAATGATCAGAAATCAGCACTCTCACAGTGCACCTGACAGCCGCACTCTCACAGTGCTGGTCTGTCAGTCCTGCCTGGCCTTAGCATCGCTCTCACAGCGACCACAAGTTTCTATATTAACTAAAATGGATCCGGACGTTGAAGTGGATGAACCTGAGTCCTGAGAGACGCTCGACATGTATGCAATTGATCATATCCGTCATTACATATATATATAGTACATTTATGATATGCATATATTTATGTAATAATACATATGTGATATATTAACATACAGGTTGATACACATATGCATTTACATCCTGGCTTCATATTATAGGATCCAGGCAGGCTTGGATCTTTTCCACAGAAACATCACCAAATCATGGAGAAATCCAATGAACATAGCATTGCACTGCACCACTGAGATGACCACTGCTTTGTTTTGCAAATTGAACGGAGCTTACTATACTCTTAGTGGAAGATAGTTTAATTACTGTTCAGAACACTTTCCCTTCCACCATGGTTCCACCATGGTTTACATCGTGGGACATGTTTCGACCTTAAGTTACGTCACGTTAAAGCAAAGTGTGCCATGTTCAAAACAGAACCTTGACCCAGGGGAATTTATTCAATAAACAAAGCACTCTCACAGTGCCAGTTAGATTCAAACATATTCAAACTAGTTGATGGTTCACATGCCTGAACAACAATAACCCAACAAAACTCAGGCTCCGCACTGAGGAAGATCAAGGCAATAACGGTAGATTGGTAACTGCACTCTCACAGTGCATTTGTTTTAAAACATTTGTTTTTTTGACTGCAAACATAACTTGAGTCCTTCAAGGTAGCAATGCGTTGTTACAAACAGTGTCACTCCTTACATTCCCAGAGAAAACGCTACAAAAGGAGCTCTCACAGTGCACTGGATTTGGAATGGCTGAATCTCCAAATACCACATCCTAGATGTTGCTTTCAATCTTTGTGCATACCCCAAACCAAACGTTTAATAGCCTTGAACGTTTCCAAAAATGGCATTTAACTGGCCGCCCTGCCCCCCCCCTATTCTCTCTTTCCCATTTCACCCATTCAGGCTCCACACGCAACAGGACGCTGGGCAAAGGCAGAAAACCTTTACAATTTATAGGGTCAAAACTTTACCTACAGCACTCTCACAGTGCAACAGGTGCAACAGTTGGAAACCTTGAGCCATGATCTTCACGTGGAACATGTTATTGTTTCTTGTGAAAATTGCAAACGGGTTGGACAACAAAAGCAACCAAAAACAATCTTCAGAGTTTGGTTTGACGCTGCCACTCTCACTGCGCACATAGTTTCGGACATACTCTCAGTAAATTTTTCATCGCGTTTGACTTTTTCGGACATGTTCAAAAGAACGGCCCAATAAATCAAAACTATGCAACACAATTTCCAAAAAACTAATTGTTTGATATCCAACTTTTGTGTGCCACAATTTTCCCAAAAAAAACTTGATGTTTGCTCATTTTTTTGGTACAAAATATTTGTAATATGTTTTTTGAAGTGTTCAGTTCAGGGACCTTTTATAAAAGGAAAGGGCTTTTTTACAATAACAAAAGTTTATTATTATCTCGCGGAAATAATAATAATGAAGCGACATCGATGATTATTATTATTTCGCGGAAATAATAATAATGAATCGAAATCGATTCATTATTATTATTTCCGCGAAATAATAATAATGGTTCGGGGGGAGGAGGGGGGTACTGCCGGCCGCCCTTTGGCCCCGCCGCGAAAATGAGAGAAATGAAGGGCTTTAGTACATAGGCAAGTTAAAACGGAAAAAAAAAAGAAAAAAAGGAGCCCCACATACGAATGATTGCCCTTAGATACGAACGAATGCCTTCCAAAAAAAAGTCTGAACCCCAATTCATTCGTATGTCTTCCAATTCATTCGTATGTCTTCTCCCCCAAAAAAAGTCGGAACCCCAATTCATTCGTATGTCTTCCAATTCATTCGTAAGTCTTCCCCCCCAAAAAAAGGCTGAACCCCAATTCATTGTGTGTATTCCAATGCATTCGTATGTCTTCCAATTCATTCGTATGTCTTCGGAAAAAAATTGAAGCCCAATTCATTCGTATGTCTTCCAATTCATTTGGGGGGGGGTAGCCCCCCCGAACCATTATTATTATTTCGCGGAAATAATAATAATGAATCGATTTCGATTCATTATTATTATCTCGCGGAAATAATAATAATGAAGCGAAATCGATGATTATTATTATTTCGCGGAAAAAAATAATAATGAATCGAAATCAATTTAATTATTATTTCCGCGAAATAATAATAATGGTTCGGGGGGGAGGGGGGTACTGCCGGCCGCCCTTTGGCCCCGCCGCGAAAATGAGAGAAATGAAGGGCTTTAGTACATAGGCAAGTTAAAACGGAAAAAAAAAAGGAGCCCCACATACGAATGATTGCCCTTAGATACGAACGAAGGCCTTCAAAGAAAAAAAGGTCTCAACTCAACCCGAATTCATTCGTATGTCTTCCAATTCATTCGTATGTCTTCCAATTCATTCGTATGTCTTCTCCCCAAAAAAAAGTCGGAACCCCAATTCATTCGTATGTCTTCCAATTCATTCGTAAGTCTTCCCCCCCAAAAAAAGGCTGAACCCCAATTCATTCGTGTGTCTTCAAATTCATTCATATGTATTCGAAAAAAAAGTCTGCATCTCAATTCCTTCGTTTGTATTCCAATTCATTCGTATGTCTTCCAATTCATTCGTATGTCTTCCAAAAAAAAATTGAAGCCCAATTCATTCGTATGTCTTCCAAGTCATTCGTATGTCTACTACTCCTACTACTACTACTACTACGACTACGACTACGACTACTACTACTACTACTACGACGACGACGACGACGACGACTACTACTACTACTACTACGACTACGACTACGACTACTACTACTACGACGACGACGACTACTACTACTACTACTTAGACGCTCCCATGGTGTCCTTTGAGCAACGTTTTGGCTTTTAGCAACGTTACATGTCTCCTGTTGCCGAACGATGTTGTGAGGAACAACATGCTAGCAGCTACAGCAAGCACCAAGAAAACACTGACGTACTGAGTGCTATGCAGGTGAATGCTTCTTGCGGTACCCCAAAAAGCGATGTGCAGTGTTGACACCAGCACAAACTGACTATAGTAGTCAAGGCAGCTTCCGGCTGCCTTGATTCTTTAACGCTCCGGGTGAAAAAAAATAGAATATACATATATATATATATATAAATAAAAATAAATATACACACACATATATATATATTTATTTATTTATGTATTTATATCAGTGCATGCAGGAACCACTTTTACCTTTGAAATTTGATGTCGGGGACTTTGTTTGGCGACCATCAGCCCACAAACCAGGGAACCCTTATCCACAAAGCATATGTGTATATATAAATATACTTATGGCATTGTATATGTATTTCCCATATTTATACACACATGCATGTTTAAATATGTATATATATATGTGTGTGTGTATATCCGTTCATCTTCACAAGGATAGAAAGAAATTTCACGCAGGCGTGTGTTCATACGTTTTTTCCTTACATGTAGGAGCAACCCTGGAAATGTTATTTGTTGTTGGGAAATGGTGGAAATGCCACCGAGGAGATGTATCCGAAACAAACCAAACAATTGGAGATGTATTATTTAAAAGGCTGCTGCATCTTGACAGACCGGTGGTGGGAAACTTGCTGCGCTTGGCAGCCATTATGGCTGTATCTCAGTATTTTTTTAGTGTTTCCCAGACTAGTCACCAGAAAACAATTTTTTCTCCGTTTGCAAATCAATACAAACCTAGCAAGGGGTTCCGACCGAAATTTGCTTGCAAATGAATCGCAATGTCAGTCGTAAAATATTTAGCACTGGTGGCATTAAGTTCCCATTTCAGAACACCTGTGTAATCCTGCCAACTCCAGCCAGCATTTTCTCGACGCTGGTCAATGATAGCTCTTTGGCGATTTGGCGAATGGCGCAGCTCCTGGCCAGGTGCATCACCCCCTTGCCAGCTGCATTGGGTGGGCTAGCTGACAGAGTACAGTTATACATATACATATGTGTATATATATATATATGTATCTATATATATATATAAATAGATCACCAGGATATAGTTTCGATACCACTGGGGTGCTAAGCCATTTGATATGTTTGCATCAACGATTCTGCACATGATCCAAACAAACTGTTTTGTAGCCATTTGGGCAACCGGTTTCCAGCAAAGGTCAAGCTAGACCCGTTTTTTCTCATGAGCGGGCCCTTGCCTACTGCCATGGATTCATGGAAGAGTGTCAGTTTCTAGATCCAACTTCATTGTCGGAAGTATTTTTTTTAAGTTCGCAGTAGCCGCGGTTGAAAGTGTGACCCATGTTGTTGTGTGTGTTTTTTGTTCTGACAATTTGAATTACCAGCACCTCTAAGGACCTGGGAAGATCCCATGGAACTTCGCTGATGTCCGGTCTATGTCTTCTAGCTTGAGAGCAAATCTACCACTCAGCGTTGTCCAAGTTGTGGATTCGTCTTCTTGGGTGGGAGGGGCCCTGGTACAGCTGGAGAACACTGTGTGCAAACCCAAAGCTGATGACCTTGTGCTCAACTACTGTTGGATCTGTCCTTTTGTCAGAAAGTTCCGGTCCCAGATCCCTTCCCAATTCTTTCTTACAGATGTTTTCCTCTACATGGACAAGACGTTCCAGGGTCGACTACTGATACCCCAAGATGCTGGTGAGAGTAAAGTAAGCCTAGCTACAGACGAGGCGGAGAAGGTGAAGTTGTGTATCGGAGCTTTGAGGGGGCTGTGGAGAAGCACATGCAAATTGTCGAAAATTAAGATATTTTTACCTATTGGCACTGTTTGCTATCTAGGTGATGACGTATCCATACCTTTTTGACGAATTTACCCCAATATATGGTTTGTGCAGCAGCGACATGAGGTACCAATGGTAGCCATCCTCGCATCACAGAGATGAAAGGTTACTTACTCCCTTCGCCTACACGCGGAAAGGCTTCGGGGGTTGGGACCATGATTCACAAAATCTGGTTGTGTTTTGGATTTGAAGGATCCCTTGCAAGTTTTTTGCTCTATGAATTTAATGTGGCCCAGTTCTAATATGATTTTAAGCCGACCCAGTATTGTAAAACAATTTGGAAACCGTTTGTCATTCCTGTTCAGGCAGCCCAACCAGCGGACTCAGAACACGAAGAAGAAGAAGAAGAAGATGACCAATCCGATTCTCAAAGCCATGATGGTGACAGCCAGGGTGATGAGTCGGGAAGTGACAACCAGGGTGATGGGTTGGAGGGTGCCAAGGACGGTGAGTCATCGGACATGGAGTCGGCAGGTGATCAGGGTTCGGATGGATCAGGGTCAGGTGATGAAGGGGAGCCTGGACCTGGTTCACATGTTGATGATGTTGAGCCCCAATGCGATAGCCAAGAAACTTTGATTCTTCCTGGACGGGACCAGCATGAAATGGATGACCAAGACCCCATGGAGGTTGATGACAGCCAACCCAACCCAGCTCCTACCCAATCAGAGTCTTCTGATTCCGACGTTGAGAGCATCAACACCCCCGACCGCAAGATTTCATGGAATGAGGAGTTCTTTACAACACCTAGGTTTGGAAACTCAGAGCCACGTCGCGCTGAAATCGTTGAGATGTGCATGGCGTTGATGCAGTACTTTGGAGCCAACCATCCGGACATTGTGAAGTTCCTCATTTGATATTGGCCGTAAAAAACACGTTACATTATATATGTTGATTTTGTTTCCGGTTTAGTTGAATGGGCACTTGGGTTTGCATTACATGTTCCCCGGCCCTCTGCCAATCCAGGAGCCCCAATGTGGTCGACTACATGGACCATTGTGAGTGGGCGTACGCACGATTTGGGGTGAGGGCCACCAATTGGCTATCAACCAGGGACCATTGGGAAGCCTGGCTAGCTCGGTACGAAGCCCGAGGAAACAAGGTGGGTATAGCTCACACAAAAACCAATATTTGTTAATGGATTGGACTTTAATGTTTTGTTTGGGTTCATAGGTATTTTCTCTGCCCTTCCAAAATTGACCAGAGCCTGCAACTTGTTGCAGGTGTTGAGCCCAAAGGACACCAAGGAGTTGGTTGAATCTTGCCCGGATGCCGTGATGGCAATGGAGGAGCACAAGAAGCCTGAGAAACCTGAGGCCTTTCAACTATCTGTCTTTCTGGTTTCAGTTTGAATCCTCCCTCCCAATTTTGACCTTCATTGTTGAGACCGTCAAGTTCAAGATTGCACATGTATGTCTGCTGCAGCTCCTGCAGAATTTATCGTGGTATTTTGTTTCCTGAGTTTCTTCCAGCCGTTGTGAAACCTTAGCTGTTTTTCTGTCAGGCCAAGAGCACTGACCACTTGCACCACCTCATGAGGAAGAATGCTTTCGACGAAGGGAGTGAACGGGATCGCTACACGGGGGAGCCCAGTGGGAAGACACCAGAACTTAAGACACCACCTGCTGCTTTGAAAACCTTGGAGAAGGCTTTGGAGTCAAATCTTACACCGCCTCCCATTGGTATGCAAACGGTTGTTTGTCTGTTTCAGAAAATGTTGTTTTTCTATGTTGCATGTCTAGCGATGGTAAATTTCCACTTAGGTTGGTTCCCCAAAAACAATGTTTTCCCTGCATTTTATGAAAGAGTTTGGGACTTGTGGGGGCCTTTTTTTGGGGATCAACCGAAGTGGAAAATTTGCAGCTAGCGAGCTAGATGCCCTTTCTTGATATGATTTCAAATCTATGAACAAACATCTACATTCAATTTGATATTGATATGATACATGTAAAATATGGATTTACCATTCAACCCTTTTGTGTGCTCTGAGGCTAATGGGATCAAGCGTGCTCGGCAACAAGAAGCAAATGGGGCCCCAGAAATCCCGGACACTGACAAACCGAAATCCAAGAAGCCGAAGTCAAAAGCTACACCCAGTGGAAGTAAGGATGGTGAGGCTTCTTTCAAAGGCTACAGTCTTTGTGATTTACCGCAGGAATCATGGCCACAGCCCAGAAAAAACAATGGACAGCATGGATACACACTCAGATCTTCCAATGGTGGTGTGACTCGCACTCTACCTGGTAAAGTGTTTCACAAAATTTATATACCCCAAACGATACATTACCTGGGTGGATTCACAACCCTGACTTGCTTGCCTCATCTGTGAGCTGAGGCAATCGAAGTTCTCCTGAAGTCCAAAGCTTTCGTGGTGAAGCGGGTTGGGGGAGGCAGCAAGGAGGAGGACCATGCTGGTGTGAAGGGCCAATACACATGGTCAAAGCATGGCGGGGTGAGCCAATGTTGGGATGTTGTTCGGAAAGCTGCTTGCTGGCCCAATGCGGCTACATAGCTCAATGGTTTGGTTTCGTGGAAGACTCTGTATATGATTCATATACCGGAGTGCAGGGGTTAAAACACTTCTTGAAATCAGAAGTGCATACGTGTCTCAATGGAAACCTCTCAGGATAGCGCAGTTGGAGCCAATTATTTCTGACTTGAAAATGATTTTAATTTTGTCGTTTGGAAATCCAAAGGTGTAGAGTCTAGACTTCAAGCATTTGCTTGGGAACCTTGACTGTGCTTCAGCTGGTTTCAGCTGCCACCTGGGCAGTTCCAAAGATCAATCCTTCAGCTTGTAGCCAGCCACCCCAATCGGACAACACCAAAAAGGCAGTCCTGCAGACGAAGTTGCCATCGCTATGCCAGAACCAGATTGTGTAGTATAGCCAATAGCCAGCGTCGCAATGTTCCATCTGCAGATTGCCAATCCTCAGATACTTCTCCCATTCCCCCTGCGCAGGTGATTCGACCTCAACATCTTCGGGGTATCCAAGTTGAAACCGCTCTGGAGGCCACAGGGTGTGTGAGTTTTGCAATTCCAAGAGATCTCAAAAAACATATTTCGTCATGTGTGTCTTTTTCGCTAATACATATCATCATAGGTGTGTCCCAGCATCCCACAATCTTAATTTTATTTCCAATCCTAATTCGCCACGAACTCAAAACCTTTCTACTGATGGCAGGTGGCATTCAGCTCCACGAAAGCCAGGAGGACACTGGGCATGTTCCACATGTTTACAGCATTCGTACAGGGAATTGTCAAGAATCACCAAAGTAAAAACAATATATATATATTCATAAATAAATAAATATATATATATATATATTCTCGCTCAAGTATATAGGGATCTCGCTAATTGAAAATAGAGTTGATCTTCTCAATCTTTTCCACTGCAGGACAGTGGGGTGCCCGGATGCCCTTACGTTCAACTTGCTAGAGGCTTGTGGGCTATTGTTTATGGGATTGGTTGGTTCAGTGACATGCCTGTGTTTTGAGAACCTCTTACCCGAACAGTTTTCCCCTGTAAGTTGTTATTGGCAAACAGTTGCCCAAAAATCCCACACTGTTGAAATCAACATATTGAAATCCCAGACTGTTGAAGTTGAAATCAACATACTTAAATAAATATAGTTATATATATATGCGTAGATGTAGATTTACAGTTAAATACATAGACATAAATGCATACATGCATACATGCACACATACATACATACATACATACATGCATGCATGCATACATACATACATACATATATATATAATACTAAATAATATAAGTGTACACATTTATAGATGGATAAATACATACGCTATATGCATACATAAAACGGATACCACACTCCACTGCTGAAATGCTGGGTGCAGTTGCAAACCATTGTCCACGGCAATCGAAGCGCCAGGAGAAAGCAAAGAAGTTGCAAAGCCATAGGTGCCAGCCAACCGCCTTGCGCGGTGTCGGATCAATGTTCTCATCTTGCCAAACCATAAACCACCAATTTGTGGGGTAGGAGGTAGGTTGTGTTTACAACTTGTCATGTAGAAAAACCAAAGGCCATTTGCACCAACTTTCACCCATCATGGAAGGATTGGATCAAGAGATCGTTCTGGCCAACTCCGTGTGAGTGAGTCATGGGGAAAGGAATCCCTATTAGGGCCCGTGCAGCCAGCGCAAGCATGCCATATGGTGGGGCTGGCAAGCGCAAGCCTCCTACTACTTGGAGGGGCAAGCAAAGGGCTTTCACCGTGACCGGCCTTCGGGCTCTTCGTGCTCCATGGGCCCGGGTTTCCAAATCCTTAGATTCAAAAAGTTCCAAACTTGGGGAAATTTCATCCATGGAATTCTAAAGCTGCTTCATAGTAACAAATGGTTCTTGTACAAAAACGCAACATATATTTGGTGCTAGTTTCGCATGGCAATTTTCCTGTTTTAGCGGGCCCCCAAATGGACCCCACCAAGTCTCTTAAAAAGGTTCTAAAACCTGAGTTTTTGGGGAAATGAATGGGACTTGGTGGGGTCCATTTGGCGGACCGCTGAAACAGGAAAATTGCCAGTTTCGCAGCTGGCAGGTCCTAGTGATGCTGGTTTCAGCGATGTTTGCTTGCCCTGGGTTGGATTGGAACTCTCCTCAAGACTCCGTGGAATTGTTTGCTGGTGACTGCAGCATAACCCGTGGAGAGTGGAAGGACTACAAAGCCCAACATTTCGGACTAAAAACATTTAGTGGCCCATCCAACTAAATACCAACAGGGGTTTATAATCAGTAAGAAATGATGATTCATAAAATTTCAGAACAAACTTTAGGGTGTAGTTATATGTCTTTTTGGAATGAAGATTGGTCCCCAACATCAGAAATGATTTCATTCGACCAGCTTGTTTCCTGTGGGCCCCCAAACCTTAAATTTCGCCCCAATTTTGGAGCCCTTTAGGGTTTCATCTTAAGGTTGGAATGTGTTTCACAGCTTCTACTGGATTGCCCCAATTTTGGAGCCACCATTTCAAACCCTTGAAAAAATTTCACAGGTTGAATGCCCCGGAAAACATCCATCTTCAGATTGATTCTGTTCTGGTACTATAAACCGATGTGAAATGTCAACCCCAGCCCAAATCCCAAACGATGGCCTGCCATGGTTTATGTGGATCGGGGATTACTTGTTGAGGCCAGCATTCCATTCTAAGCATGTGTCACATGTTTGAAAACCGTGAAAAAGAAACAGCAGTTGGACTCCATGAGTCTTCAACAATCATATTTGTTCCATCTTCTCCTCAACAACGGGTCTTGGATTCCTCTTTACCTTGTAGCAGCCTGATTGTTGCACAGGAGAGCCGCCATTCTACTCCGATGGACATCCGCTTTGGAAAGCACCAGGACATCATGACCGATGCAGGGTTCAGCAACATGTTGTTTCACGTGCTTAATTTGCGGCCTGGTGCCGCATTATGGGCTGCACCAGTATGCAGTACGTGGGTGTACTTGATCCTTTGCATTACATTGGTCTATTTGTTGAGTTTGGGAAGGTTTGATAGGTTGATCTAGCAGTCCATTTGTAGTTTGCTGGGTTGATCTAGCAACCCAAGGTTTTGTTGGACCTTAAGCGGCCATTAAGGTCTCGTGGCAGCACTGGCCGAACATCCAGCAATCCGATGGGGCATGGAGAAGGAGTGACAGGACTCCACAACATAATGGTGGGGCGCGTTGTTTGCTTGCTGGTCATAGCCATGGCCAAAAAAATTTGGTGGTGCTTAGAGCAACCAAAGGGATCCCTCTTGGAAGGCCATGTCTTGTTTCAGCGTATGCTTGGTCTACTACATGTCTCGGTGTCACGAGTCTGCTGCAGTCTTGGCCATTTTGGCGCAGATTCAATGAAACCTGTTTGGGTTTACAGCAGTGCCTCAGCTTGTGAAAAGACATGACAAGACAACAGCTGATCCCATTTCGAGGAACTTGGTTTCTACATCAACCAGTCTTCAAGTTGAGGAAGTCCATTTGACATTCCAGATTCCACCCATGTTCCAGTGGTTGTTGGTGCCCCATGCGCTTGTTTGGAAAACACTGTCGTGAGGGGTTACCACAAACAAGATTGCTTCTTATCCATTCCCTCCTTGCCCAAGGTGAGCCAGAGGTAACTGAGTTCAACGATTTCGCTGACAGATCCCTTCGTCCTTCAAACCCACTGATGGTGCGGCACTACACCGACTCACAAGGCAAAGCTCGTATTCAAGGAGGCAAAGCTCTCAAAGCTTCACAGTCATACCCAATGAAGTGTTTTGGATCTATCAGGGTATGTTCTTCATTATTTTTGTATGCTGGCTTTAATATCCAAATAATCAAAACAATTGTAGCATACAGAGCCATAGCAGGCCATATCTCAACCATTCCTCAACCTGAGCCCCCAAAAATGGATTCCTTGTTGTTTTAACATGTTGTCACCTGCCCTTGCCAAGGTTTGGCCGTGCTGTTGCCAGGGTCCGGTCTCGCTACCTCAAGTCCAAGCGTCGGGCGGCACATCGTTTCCTGCGCAATGCGCTTGCTGCTGGCCAGGGTTTGGATATGGATGATAAAGTGAGTAGGTTCTGGATGGAACATGCCAACCTGCAACCTATTTTTGCCTATCTGGCCAACCAGTGATCCTTGTGTGAAAGCGCAAGAGGTCCCATTGCAATTTAGGTGATGTGGAATACCCACACGGAAAATTCAGTTCGTTCAGCCATAGGCTTACATTTAGGGGAAATGGAGAAAAAATGTCAGGCTTTCCCATACCATCTTTACTTTCAAAGTTCCTTTTCAACATGTGCTGGATCCTTTTGCTAGGAATTTCTATGCGTCTAGCCTTCAACTGCCCACTGAATGATCTCAACATATCCCAGCCCATAACCATGCAAGCTGATAAAGACATTGTCAGTGCCCCAACGCACGCAGGTCAATAAAATGGGACGATTGGTTCTCAAAAGAAGCGGTAGCAACAGAGGCCAGGACTGGTAGGTGGGGTGGATCTTGACCCCTAAAACTTTCAGAGCTTGAAATTTACAAACAGTGTGCTAACCGTGTGAACATGTTACCTTTTATGCAGAAAATGATGCAAAACTGTAAAACTCACTAGTGCGATCTGGAGAGATTCTCGTGCGATTTGTTGCGACCTATTGCGATCTGGAGAATCATTCAAAAAACTACGTATGCTTTGCATTTTTTTGCTCAAAGGGTTTTGTACGGGGTGTTTCCAGCTGCTGTCCCAGTGTGGCTGGGATGGCAAAAACGAAGAAAAGTCAAAAGAAACCCGTGTCCCAAGTGCGCAAGTCAGCTTTACGGAAGCCTAGTAGCAAAGTGTCCAGCGACACCAAGCTGCTTGTCCCCAAGAGCAACTCGCAGAAGGTGGAAGATGCCAACTTGCTTCAGGCCGAGGTTTTTGAGCGAGCAAAGAGTGCCAATGCTTTGGCCACTTCCAGTGTGAAAGAGAAGAAAGATAAGAAAGGCAACAAAGAGAAAAGCAAGAAGGAGAAGAAAGATCACAAAGAGGTAGAGGCAACGGAGGAAAAGGACAAGAAGCAGCAGAAGAAGCTTAAGGACAAGAAGGATAAGGAGAAGAAGTCTAAGGACAAGACTACAGACCAGAAGCCTTTGGAGAAGAGAACAAAGGGCGAGAGTGCTACAGACCAGAGGTCTAAGGATGAAAAGTCTGCTGACAAGAAGAAAGGAGAGAAGAAGGAAGGAAAAGAGCGGAAGAAGCCAGGTGATAGCACCAAGGCCACAAAAGCAGGTAACAAGTCGAAGGAGAATGCTGAGGCATTGGAGGCTGCCGAAAAGACAAAAGAGAAGGAGGAAAAGGAAAGGGCTTTAGCACTCGAGTTAAAGAAGGCAAGTGTGCCAGGACCCGCACCCACAACGCCACCTGCAAAGAGGCTTCGCATGAAATCTCCCACTGAAAGCACTGCCAGTGGCTCTTCCAGTGTCCATACTGATGCCACCTCCACTCGCTACCAGTCCACCAAGGATATGGCCGAGGCCCACTTCGCGAAGTTGAGGCGTGGCTTGAGTGCAGCAGTGAAAGAGGCTGAGGAAAATGCCCACTTGGACTGTGCTGGCATGAGCATGGAAGGTTTGCTTGAAGAACTACGTGCAGAAAAAAAGGAAACCAACGATGAGGGCAATGAAGCTGCAGAGGAAGGAGCAGATGAAGCACAGGAGGACGAGGAAGGCGAAGAAGAAGAAGAAGCAGAGGTTGATGAGGAAGAAGAAGAAGAAGAAGCAGAGGAGGGTGATGATAATGATGATGATGAGGCTCAGGAGGATGGAGACATGAGTGATGGTGGTGATTCGAATGATGACTCGGTTTTTGAGGGTACTGAAGATGAGGCGGCCTCTGATCCAAGCTCCAGTGAAGATGATGGAGAAGAAGAAGGCAGAAAGGCTGAGGAGAAGAGCAAAGAAAATGAAGACCAGAAAGCCAAAGATGAA
Source organism: Cladocopium goreaui (assembly GCA_947184155.2). Taxonomy (NCBI): domain Eukaryota; class Dinophyceae; order Suessiales; family Symbiodiniaceae; genus Cladocopium; species Cladocopium goreaui. Next base: position 126,829 of record CAMXCT020000116.1, on the reverse strand, counting down.
GCCAAAGATGAAGCCTTGCAGATCGCAATTGCCAACACCACCAGAAACAGCAACTTGTACGAACGTCAAGGGGTGTGATCCTCCATTCCAGCACAAGATATAGCCCAGTATTATCATGATTTATCATGATCTGAAAGACACTTAGATAGACTTTATCCTGTCGGTCTTTGTTGCTGACCACTACAACTGCTTGATCAACCATTACCACTGGTTTGAGGCTCTTTGCATCTGTATTTTACTATTGTTCCTCAACATCATTTCCCAGCCGAGGCAAGACCAATAAACGCGAGTGGGACCGCTTCGACCGACAGACGAAGGGAGGCCAATTCCCGACAGGACTTCAACCTCTTCTTCGTAAAAAGAAGACGGACTTGTTTGGGCTATGGTTGGATTTCGGTGAGGATTGGGATCGGGTCCAATGTGAAGTAGAAAGGAGAGCTGAGAGCACAAACTTGGCTAGGTCCGAGTGGGTTGCCGTACAGGCCAAAACACTCAAAGCGGGGATGGAGCAGTCAAAGTTTGATGAACTTATCAAGAAGCGAATCGATGCAGGTCTCTACTACCAGGATTTGGACTTCCCGTCTGATCCCATGGACTGGGGTTCCCAAATGTTTATTTTCAATGGTTTTGTAAAACAGAGTTCAAAAGTTTATAACTATCTAATGAACTTCAGGGGCTCTTCCAACATTATTTGAACTGCCCTGCGGCGCAGGAGAACTGGATCTACATGCCCAAAGGTCGTCTCTTGAGGCAGGATGAGTTGGTATCCGAGAGTGTGTCAACAAAGGCTACAAAGAAACTTGATCAGGGGCTGTTCAATGCCCTGACAGCTGAAGAGGGAGGCATCCTCCCGGCTGGTGCCTTGCCTGCGGTGAAGGCTGCATCAGAGGCTGGCCAGCGTGCAGTCTTGAGTGCCTTGGATGATGATGGAAAGCAGGTGATGAAACCCAAGCGGCAGCAAAGGGCCAAGCCAGGTGAAGCTGAAAAGATTTCACCGAAGACTGTCCTAGAGTCGGGGCCTCAAATGATAGCCAACAGGTAATTCACTGAAATGTTTTGGTTGATCTTGAAATGGGTTTCCAAATCATCACCAATCAGATTCCCACCATGGTGTGTTCCACAAAGCCGAGTTGATTAAAACTTAGTGCTATCTTTAGTCATTGTCACTCAACCGTTCTGACACGTGAACATCTCAAAGCAGATCAAAGCACTGCTGTCATGGATCTCTAACCTAAACAGAAATGATATGAAACGACTCTGAAACGTGGACATGTCTCATGGCCCTGGTTGGCACTGCGTTTCGATGACTTCCCAAACTCGCTGATTTCATTTCTTGATTTGATTTTTCGCAAGAAACCCTTGTTACTGAGCCCTCTGTGGTTTCATCCTATCACATCCAAAGTTTTACCCTAATGAATCCTTCCTTATCACCAAGCATCTTCAAAGGCAGTCTCCAAGTTTCCCATTGCAGCATGAGCCATCCAGCGATGCCCGGGCATGCCAAAGAGCTTCTACAACCAGTCCTGGACGAGGCTACCAAGGCCCGTCAAAAGAGCATCCAGCTCAGGGGGATGCAATTCGCGGATGAGTTGGCTCACCAGTTACTCAAACATGGGAATGGGATGGAAACTCTTTACACCGAGCTAAAGAACAACGTGGAGATGAATTCGCCTGATGAGTCAAAGATCAAATGCACCCTTGGGAAGATCGAAACTATGCAGAACTGGTACAAGAAAGCAGAGGTTTGGTGTTGAATAAAAACATGTTTCTTTGATGCTTTAAGGGATCTTTTCCATTTCTTAAAAGCCATGGTATTTCTCTACCAGGGATAAGTGATGGGACCCTAGACTTCCATCCAAACATCACATCATTGGGACAACAATATTCAGAATTATTTGTTAGCTTGTTTATGTCTTTTTGGGATTGGATACTTCATGCGGTGCCCCCTGAGGCATCTGCGTCTGGGATTCTCAAAGGCTTGAATGAGAGTAAGAAAGCAAAGGCCAAAGGCAAAGCCAAGGCCAAAGCCAGAACTTAGGTCTCTTGAAAAGGAGATGTCTTGGGGTTAGCCATGCTTGAAACAGCATGCACTTGGAGTTCAACATCGGACAGAGCTTCTCTGACGGAAAAAAAGGATCCCAATCAATCCAGCATCAGTGGGAAAGAGCATGTCATTAACGTGGTTCCATTGTTGATTGTCGTTACCACTGCATATGGTGTCCATCATTGACATGTGCATCACTAGCTCCCAGTATCATTCGGTGAGAACACCCCATCCCTTTTGCATGATTTTTGGGTACACTGTATAGATTTATTCTAACCACCCAACAATTTTCCATTGGTGGTTTGCTTCCAAAAACCGTTTTGCCAGGCAATGCTGCCAATGCCAAAAGGTGCAAACTGGGCCCTGTCTCTTCGGGTCAGAGCTTACTATTTGACACCCTGGTTGACATGGTTGGCAGGGGTTCTGCTCATGTGGAAACTGCGGCTGAAATTGCAAGGGCTGTAGAAGTTGATTCAGCTTCTCATCCTATCCATGATGGGGTTCGGCAACTTGCTGCCTGTGGTTCCCATGGGAAACACAGCCAAAACACTGAAAGGGATTTCCAACGTTTACTGCGGGGAGCAAATGGGCTGCAACTGCAACCATACAACATCAAGTTGAAATTGCAAGTCCCTTAGACCGACCAAACGTTTTTCTTTTGCAAGATAGTTTCATATAAAGCTTGGATTTCCCCCCATATATATGTATAGATATATGTGTATATATGTATATATATATATATATATACATATATATATATGTATACCTATATATATATATATAGGTATACATATATATATATATATTTAAAATATAGGTATACCATCTTACTTGCCCAACCCAACGATTGCCGAGATTCCATCAATGGAGTCGCTCTGCTCAGGTAGAACGAGACGAGGATCCTCAGATCGTGGATGCATCTGTGCTGCTACCTCATGAGGTATTTGGTGCTTTGCATAGCATGGGGGAACACAAGGCAGAGATTTGTCTACCAAAAAGTCCAATAATCATCACCCCAAGAAAGTATGATTTCAGAAAACAGAAGTTTGCAATTCCGAAAACCAACCAGAAGGGGTTATGCAGGTGGTTCCCTTAAACTTGCATAGCTACATCCCGAAGTGCACAGATCCAATACCACGTCGTAGAACACCCCCACAAGATCTTACACACACATACATATATAGATATTTTCATATATATATATATGTTCATTTATTGACTGATGTACTTATTCATTATATTATATATATATATAAACATACAACACCGGGAAAACATTGCCACATTGTTTTTTTAAACACGGATTCCTTATCATATCGGTTTGTCTCAAACGTTGGACCCCAAAAATACTGCATAGTGATTTGTTTCGATTGATTTCATTTTTGGCTTTCAGTACGGTGCGCTATGAAGTTTGAGACAAACCCAAACAACCCTGTCAGTTTCGCTCGATGATGTGTGGCGGCCATGGTGGCGATTCCATAGCCCATTTCTGGAAGCATCTCAAAACACTATCCAGCTACAAGTATCATGATGTTCTCCACAACTTGTCTGAAGAGGAATTGACAAAGGCCATACCCTTTGCTATTCATGGAGACGGTGCTGAGTTTCATAGGCATTCCGAATACTTTGTGATGAGCTGGACTACTGCCCTGCAAACAGGCTCTGGTAATGACAACCTACTAAGCCGGTTTCCTATTTCACTGGTTGCAGAATCTCACATGAGTGATGATGAAGACCTTTGGCTTTTGAAGAATTTTGTTCTTGAAGAATTTTATTCTCATGTGCCTACATCACCCTCAAAGTTACACGGGCTCCCTGGTTTTTCTGATTTCAGGGAGCAACCCCCAAAAAAGATTTCCATAGTTGTGAGTCGCAATGGCCGTCATGGCAAATGGTGCATGATATATTGAAAGATGGTTCATCTGCGTGGTTTGGTAAAGCATGACTTGTGTTCAATATATTGTTGTGCCCACGGCCCAACACAAGGTCCGACAAGGAGTCAACAAGACCCTAGCGGATGTGGTGGCATGGAGTCTAAGCTGGGCTTCGCGAGGCATCTACCCCAGCCGTGGTTTTTATGGCGAAAGGTTTGACAGCAACATGTACAGGTCTAGCTTGTCTGGAAAACAGATTGCAGGTGGCTACAAGCTCCTTGAAAAGAAATATTTTTTCATATGTTTTCTATTTGGGATGGAGCCCAACCCTGAACCATCTATCTTGCGTCATTGGCCCTCTTGGCCAGCTGCAGGTTGGTGTACATGACTTTCAAGGCCGACTTGAAAGCCCGGATGCAATGCCATAGGTTGGAACAATACTACCGTTGCAAAAAATGTTGTGACCGTTGCATGGCGATACAACCAATGGATTCACGGCCCCATCCCATGACTTACAAAAACACTGCCAGAGACGCTCCCTATGCATCAACTTGCAAGGACCACGACGAATACTTGCAGACTGCAAGGCATCAGTCGCCATGGTGTGCAGTGCCGGGTTTTCAGTTTGAAACCATGTCCTTTGACATGATGCATTTGGTTTACTTGGGCATAGCCAAAAACCACATCCCATCTTGCCTCAAAATCTTGAAGCTTTACGGGTACCACTATGAAGGAGGGGAGTCTGATGAAAAGTTCCTCAAGCGAGTTAGCATGGAAATGAAACAAGACTGCAAGGAGCGAAAGCACCTTGTAGCAAGCCAAGGTATGTTTTATAATTTTTACTGGTGTTCTTTGCATGCTTTTGGGGTGCTCCAATTCTTAAACCTACTTTCCTTTTGCAAAGGGTCTGCATGAATCAACAAGGATCTACTTGCCCCGCAGGGTTTTGAGCGTTACCAACTGTGGTTCCTTTGGTTCTGAAGACTACTGTGAGCTGGGTTCCAGGTTCAAAGCTGCCCACATTCGGGTTATGGTTTGGTGGATTGCCCACAAAGTGCAACAACTTACAGAAAACTCTGATTCTTGATTTGAACCTATTTATGATTTTTTGACCAGTTTTTCCCAGTGTGAACGGTGACCTGCAACCTTCCGTTCCAACCGCCATTTGCCAAGTCTCTCAGGACAACCTTGTCCTCCAGCTGCTGAACCTCTGCTGCCACTCCTTGGCCAAAGCGCAGGCTTTGATGGATGATGCTGGTTTAATCTTGAACCCAGACGAAGCCAGTGCCCCTTGATTTTAATATCGCATCCCAAGTTTCCTGGGTAACATTTTTTATTACCACAAATTGCAGGCTATCTTTGAAGATTCTGTCATTTGGTTTTTGAACTGTTGCAAATCATTTGCACCTCCTATATAGCCTACAGCCTCCCACAGGTGATGCCAACATCCCCAAAGGATATTTTACCTGGTATGTTCATATATGCAAAAGTTTGGATCATAGTGCAACATTATGACATTAACGCCGCTTTCTGGATGGAAAAAAAATTCTTTGTGCCAGTGGCCCTCATTACTGCACTGTCCGCTTAGGAAATTTCACGGATGCTGCACCAACACCTTCGGTCAACTGAATTCTTGGCGTCGTGGTGTTGGAGTAATTCAGTTATGGCCTTCAAAATGAGGCCAAAGCACCACTACCTGTGGCATGTTGCCATGGATGTGTTGACTACAAGGGTGAACCCACGAATTCACCACGTATGGTCAGATGAAAAGTTTTTAGGTTCCATAAAAAAAACAGCGTGCCGTTGCCACGGCAGTACGGTCCAAAAAAGGACTATAGAGCGGTACCTAGTTGCCCTCTCAGGCTACATGGCCAAAATGGTTTAATGGCGTCAGTACTCCAGAAAGAAAGTTTAACAAGATTTCAATCCATACGCATTTGGGTAAACACCATTCAAAAAATAACCACCCAAAAAATCTATCTCAGTATTTGTGATGTTTACTATATAGGGAACCCTTTTTGGGAAAAACCACTGAACTGACGCTGCTGGGTTGGCTGCAGGGCTGTTGCAGCCACGATTCCAAAGACCAACAGGTCGCCACGCAAAACCAGCTTCACCAGAAAGCCACCATGGCTATCCAGGGTTGCAAGGGATGTGGGATGATTTCGGTGACGAATTTGGGCCCCCTGTTGTAGTGTGTCAACTTCTACTTTATGTTCGGAAGTTATGATTTTTCTTGGTGGGTTTGATCCACGAACTGACATTTAAATATATTTAAATCAGCATTGCCGTTGAGGGACTAAGTGTCTACAGCCAAAACGGGGCGGAAGGCCCGAAAGCAGTTCGATCGATTGGACCATGCGGGATGTAACATTAAGTAAATTATCTACAAATAGATATTTATGTATGCATATATATATAATATATCTATATATAATGAGGTATAAATAAATATATATATATATGTAGACAGATATGCATATGTAAATATATATATATATAAATATATTTACAGTTACATATACGTAGATATATCTATATATATATATATACTTGTATCTATGTAACTATATTTACATATATACACATACATATGCTCATGACACACTTATTAGATATGCCGCTATGCCCTGAAAAAAGTCGTGTTGGCACAACACCATGGTCGTACACAAAATAATACTACTCGAAGTTTACACCCTGAGGTTGTAACTTGCTCCAGCTCACTTCATAGGAGATGATCGCGAATTTCAAATGGACATCAAATGGGGTTGGTCACAAAAACAAAACGCGAAAACGAAGACCATTATTTTGAAATGTTGCGGGGCTCCCAAACAACAGGCCATGCCATATCATAACCTTTCCCAAATTCAGTAGTCGACTGTGGAACAACTTTTCCCAAATTCAGACCATAACCTTACGGCCACCCCAAACGACAAGTCCATTCCATTCAACATTGAAAGTTGATATTAGACCTATTTGTTTGGGGGTTGGTGGTACTTTATATATAAACAAATAAATCTATATATATATATATGTGTGTGTGTAAGTGTGGTTCCCGTCGCCACATGGCCCCGGGGCCCACACTTACCAGCGAAAAAAGGTTACAATGTTGTTCTAGCTGGCTCAAGTAAATCCACCAGTGCATGACGCAATTCATATATTTGAAGAATTGGCAGTGCAAATGTAGCATCTTTTGTAGATTTTGCATAGAAATTATGCATCCAATAAACATCCTTTGTAGATTTGCAAAGAAACTCTTGGATATTTTTTGCTTTGGCTATACTGCTTCTGCGGTGAGCTGCCGAAACTTCTCACTACAGCTATAGGCCTGTTGCAGGTGTGTGGTGTTCTTGGGCGTTGCCGTGGTAAACCCTAAAGCGTCGGCGGTGTCGTCAGAACCCCTAAACGGTGCCGTGGTAAACCCTAAAATGTCGGCGGTGTCGTCAGAACCCCTAAACGGTGCCGTGGTAAACCCTAAAATGTCGGCGGTGTCGTGACAAACCCTAAAATGTCGGCGGTGTCGTCATAAACCCCCAAACGGTGCCGTGGTAAACCCTAAAATGTCGGCGGTGTCGTGATAAACCCTAGACGGTGTCGTGATCAACCCTAAATAGCCCAGATCCATCGTAATATTTCTGCAACTCTTGTTTTGCAATACGGATCTCTAGGTCTTGTCATATCATGTGTTTCCTCACGACATCGTCCGATCCCCATGACAACGGTATATGTCTCCTGTTGGATCTGTTGTCCTTTGTGCAACGTTGGAGCGTCTAAGTACTACTACTACAACGATGACGACGACGACGACGACTACGACTACTACTACAACTACGAGCACTACTACAAAATTTGGAATGAAGAAACAAGGAAATATACCGCCCCCCCCCCCACCAAAGAAAAAATAATAATAATAACTGTGAAATAATGGATCCATTTCCTTCGAACGCTTCCTGGAGAAATGATCACGACTAGGACTGGGACCAGACTACCAAAAAATTGGCATTCAAGCCAAGCACATTGAGGATTTAAGCACTCCATGGCCAATGACTAATCTTAAACAAGCGGGTCTTATCCACCTACTTGGGGATCATGGGTGGGTTTACCAATCTGCAGTAAGACCATTTGGGGGTTGATTCCCGTTACTAACCATCATCTGTCTGTCTGTCAAGCCGTGCGCCGCGCGGCGCGTGGGCAGCTCCAACTCCATACATATGCACACAACATGCAGACTAAAAACTTAAAGGCACTGTGCTACAAGGCAGCCTGACTGGCCCCAATCGATTCATTGGTTCCAAACCAGTTGGCGCCATTGCTTTTCATTCTGGACAAAAAATAACAGATTGCGAGTACTACCTGTAAAGGAAAGTGCTAAAGAAAAAACTTCAGGTATCCACTCTTTACGAGGCCGGCCTACCCTTCTCAGATATCGAAATGTAGCATCATTTATAGTGAGGTCTTCGCGTAACGCTGTTAGGTCATCCAGATATTCCCTCCGGTACTCTTTTCCAGCTACTCAAAGGCACCATCAAAATAATATATATAATCTGCGTAAATCATCAAGCTACATGGGCCATTTTCCATAGCAAACTGGTAATCCCCACCTGGCGACCGAGGGGGTCCCCGCGGGGCAGGTCGCGGAGCAGATGGGCTGAAGGATGGTTGGGAGGACCTCAGCCACCAATTCTCTGATTGATCCTTCATCATCCTTCACCTTCATCATCTTCATCCTTCATCTCCAGTTTCACAGTTGCCACCCCCATCAAATCGTCAAATTCCCAAGAAACAAATTGAAACAATGATTGTTTTCTCTATTCTTTGGTTCCGATTTTGAGGAGAACACATGGGAAATTCTCCAACCCCGTGTGGCAATCATTGACCGAGAAAAAAAGTTGGGGCAACGCTGAGAGACGAGTTGGTTAGGGTCAAAGGCCTGGAATCCCTGATGTCAATGTTCATGATGTTCATGCCGAGTTTTATTTTTTGAAGTTGCAGGTGGATATCGTTATTGAATGCTATCTTTTTTTACTATATGCGTAGATTATTGTCGTTATTAGTATCCTTTTTGCGGGATTGGATCACAAAACCTTTAGCACAAAAAAAGACCTTACGCTCCCCATTCCATGGACGGCTCAGACAACAGAAATGTCAGAATGGTGAATGATGAATCATGAGCCATGAATAATGATGATTTGATAATCCTAATGATACTCAATACTGAACAATGATAGTGAATGATGATACTTAATGTCACACGAGTCAGTAAGTGGATCGAAACCCCGGTAATGTAGGGTAAGTCGGGTCAGTCCGGTTACAACTGGGGTTGTTACAAGGTATAACTTACAATAACCTAACTAACTACCTATCCTATCTGTAGTTAACAGTTAAAAGCCGGGAACAACCGCAAAACACACTGCGTATTTTCTTGAGCCATATGCACACAAGTAGAAGAGGTGAAATGCTATATACATAGAGTACTACTGTGCATCAACACCCCCCGTGCAGTGTAATTACCGCACAGGAAGTGAAGCTGCAAATTAAGGGATGCACTACAGAGTTAAGGGATGCCATTAATAATATAAACAACAAACCCAAAGAACAAAACCCCCCCGGAGCGCAGCCTAACCTTCCATAGTACTTTCGTCATCACCTCAGGTGTGCAAACAGTTGACAAACATGAGCAAAAGTGACAATGCATATCGTTCGGCTCTACTTCACGTACAAAGGCCAACGGATGCAGTGAACATCAATTCGGTCGGATGCATTCAGCTTCATTTTAGGCTCGACTGGGCTTGTGGTCGAACATGCAAGGTGGAAAGAAAAGGTCTTGGCCCAATACTAGGCCAGCGTTTCCACGCGGCAACAAAAGTTCTTGTGGTCGCACAGGAGCTTGCCAAAGCAAAGCGATTTGAATTATGGCAAAAGCTGAATTCAATTTTGATGTGAACCCGCAGGGAAGCTTTCAGAAATGCTTCAAAGATGCCTTAACTTCGCAAGGCAAGAGCTTCCGCTCTGCGGTTCATGCAACTACCAGCCGTGTGCTATGCAAGAAGGAATCATGGCAAGAATGAGATGAGTGCCAAATGCCTGCTTCAAATTATATGCATTCAAAGCGTTAATGAAACTTTTGTGAACTTGACTAGATTGGCAAAAATTCCGACTTAGCACACTTGTGTTGGAAATGATGGTGGAATCGCTCACCCACCTGTGCAAAAATGAAGCTAGTCGCCTAACCGAATTAAATCCGAAAAAGGCAACAGCTTCCGCTGTGCGACACCGTTCATTGAAAGGAAATTACCCCGCCTCAGATGAAAATGAATCCACCAGGCGAGAGGTTCCCCTCCGCGGTGCCTCAGCGATAGCCCGACCAACGTCGATCCCGGTATTGGTGGCCTTGATTTCGACGGCGCCAATCTTCCCACTCCTGGTCAGTCCACTGATTGTAGTAGTCATTCCATTCCTGCTGACTGTAGCCGTGAGTGGGCCCCTGATGAGAACCATAGCCAGGACGCGAGGACCTGGTAACATCTGGGTTCTGCTGCCTCGTTGCAGGTAGGGGTCGGCTTCCGCCTTCCGTGTCCTTTGCCTCCGTGAGGGGGCGCAAGATGTCGTCGACATAGCTGAGAATGTCGGCATACACATCCTGCTTGGACAGCGCAAGGGATTGGAACGTCGTGTTGACGACGCTCAGGACCTCAAAACGCTCGGCCACCGGGATCAAGGCATAGGCGGCCGCGAACTGGTTGGCTCTGTAAAAGCGGTTCTTGTACCAGATGAGGACATGATCATCCACAATGATCGTCTTCATCTGTTCCTCCTCGTATGCGACCATGCACATACGCGCTTTGTACTGCCGAATCTTTCCAGTTCGGATCTCCTCTCGCGTGCGCTTGATGGAGGGAAGCACCACATTGCCCAAGACGGTAATCCAATGCATACACCGAGGTGTAAGGTCTTGGACCGCACAATTAAAGGCGTAGTGGGCGTCCGTTCCCAGACGCTGTAGCAAAGTCAGTCCAGCTTTTCTCGCCTGCTTCATGTATGAGCGGGCGTGATTTTTGAGGACTGCAGCAGCAGATCTAATCTGCTTGGCACCTTGGGTGGTGCCTGCTACATCGTCGTCGCCCAGAAGATCCAACGTCAGCTCGAAGCCCAGCTTCTCAGCCAACTCTTCCAAGCGGAACACCTGACACGCACGGCGCATGTCGGACATCGTCGCCAACGACAAGCCGCATGCAAGGCACACCAACATCCCCTCAGGAAAGATCTTCCTGCACCGGGGGCATGTCAATTCGGGCATTGCCAACATTGAAACATACCGCCAGCGCGTGAGGTTCCCCTCCGCGGATGGGTCAAATGCCTCCTGATCGAAGCGATCAGAACGGCGTTCCCGCGCGTTGTCAGGGGCGATGTCGAAGCCAGCAGCATTTGCCGTCGGCTTGCGTGCCACGCAAAGGAGATTGGTGAAGTTGAGCGGCCTTTGCTTGATCTTCGGGAGCAACTCATCGACGACAGGATATGGTGTCGGAACTTCCTTGTAAATGAGCGGACGTCGCAGAGTGATGACATCCTTCCACTGATCGTACTCATTCACGAACATGTTCTTCAACACCTCCAGGTCCGAAATCTCGTACCTTTCAAGTTCGTCGTAGTTGGGAGTGCCCTTCCGAGCCTCGTTCTCTTGCCACGTGAGAGCGTTCTCGGAGGCCTTCTGCCGAAGGTACTTCTTCACACCGTTGTAGCCATGGTTCGCCCAAAGGTATTGCGACTTCTCGCAATCGAATGCGTAGATGAGGCAATGATTGGGCACCCAGTCCTCAGTGATGAGTGCACCGGCCAAGGTTTCCACCAGGCGAAGACCATAGTGCAGAGCACAATCGGTATCGATCGCGATGCACAGCGGTCTGTTCGTCCTGACGCCAGGATCCTTGCCTTCGATTTCCCAAGGCGCATGGCGGGTCATATACGCATGACCCTTGCATGAAGTGGCCCCTGGAAAAATTCCCGTGCAAATGATCTGCTGGAGGGAGTCCCATGAAGTGTAATGGTAAATAACCTTAAACTCTTCTGAGACCTCGGCTTCCGCCAGGTGAGGATAAATGGGGACCCTGGGGTAGAATCCCTTCTTCAAGTCCTCGACCGTGAACTGATAGTCAAGCGAGATGATTTGCTTGACCAATGGAGCCGTTCCCACCTTGTCAATGAGCGACTGGTCATGGCCTTGGCAGGCCTTCACGTGGGTGATGCGGTATGGCATGTCCATGGTTGTCAGTTCCCCGACAATTCCAGCCTGAATGCGGCACATGAACCTGTCCTGAGTTCGAAGAATCAGGTACAGGTCCTGTCGCGAAAGCTGAGCACGATGCCGCTTTCGGAGGTACGTGTACATGGACTCAAAGTTCAAGTACAGCTCCTCATCAAATTCAGGAGGAATATGGCGACGATGCGCCTCGAGGAATTTGTGATCATATCCACGGAGCAGCCCGGTCACCCTCTTTGAAAATTTGAAATCATCATGACTGAGTCTTCCAAGGTCCCTCAGGCCTGGCAGGTCTGTACACCGGACGGTGAATTCCCTGCGCTCGCCCGTTCCCGGGGAGAAAAAGTACCACTTGGGATATCCCTGTGGTCGCAAGGGCGGTTCAGCCGGAGGCTGAGGTCCACCCGTTCCCGGGGGAGGAGCACTTGCCATAGGCGGCTCCTTCTTGGCCATCTTCGGGGCAGGCTCCGACGAAGACGTAGCTGCAGGCGCCGATGACTTCTGCGGAGGTGCCCTCGGTGAGGTTGTTGTCAACGTTGCAGGCGGTGCCTTAAAGGGCAAAGCTTTGGGCATAGGATGGTCCGCAGCTTCCGCTGGGAGTGCAGGTGGTTCCGGCTTGGGGGATCCAGTTGCACTCTTCGGAGTCGGTGGCGGACTGGGCTTTGGGGACGCCATGGGAGACGTTCCCGTCGCCGTTGAGATCTTTGGGATCTTTGGGGCAGGCTTCGGCTGAATCATGGTGGCCTGATCCCTCATCTTTGGTTTGATGAATTGGCTGACAGCGTCCCCGATCACCTGTGCGATGCCGCTCGAAGATGATGCCGCTTCGGATGAGGAAGCCGCCTTCGACTTGGCCTTCGACATGATCTGGACAGTGGCAGCAGGGTCACCCGCGCGAAGTTTCTCCTCGGCGGTCTTGGGCTCCTCAAAGATCTCCCGTTCCATCTGACGATGCTTCTCCTCATCCGTCAAGTCAAAGCGACGAATGATGACTGCACCCTCTTCGGTCTGCTGCATGGATTCCTGCCGAAGTTCGAGCTTGGCAGGGTCACGCGTGACGTCGGTGTCCAAGATGTTCACTACGCCAGAACCATCCAATCTGAAGTCCACAGCATGGATCTTATTCATCAGATGGGAGCGCAGCTTCCGCTGGCTAAACATTGATGCTGAGCCGCCGACGATGGGTTCTCTGAAGACAATCTCCTCGTCAGCATCCGGCTCGTCAATGTCGCGCTCGTCGGAAACACCCGGCAACCGATCCAAGAAGGGCTTGAGGATGGCGTCGATGAGCTCACCATCCATTTCCGGCTCTTTGACCTCATGCGGTTCAAAGTGCTCGGGTTCCCCCGGCAGTGCAGCATCCACGGACTCCAAAAGCTGCCAGTTTGATGAGGCCACAGTGGCATCATCCTGCACCGTAGGAGCCTGTGCGACTTGTGCACGTGCGGGGTCAACTTCATTGGGAAGCCGTTGCCCTTTGGGTCGGGTCTCCTTCACATAGATTTCCCAACCGTCCACGTCCATGGAGACCAACACTTCTTCCATCTCTTCCCATTGAGGGTTGTTTTCAGGTTGAGGGTTGGCCAGCGATTCCTCGCGGCGCTTCTTCATCTCAGCCATCTCAATCAATGGCTTGCACGACCGAAGTCGAAAAAGATGATAGCCGAGAGCGCCAGCTTCGGAATAGAAGCGAATGCACTGGAGACGGTTGTGCTCCGAATTCTCCATGTGCTGGCCGTCGTATCGTGTAGTACACTTGATAAGCGACGTGGCATCGAGGACGCAGAGTCCGCGCTTCCTCAAAGCCTCAGCTTCGCGAATCATTTGACGGTCATAGTCGGGGTGCAACCCATACCCCCTGCCGTACCATGGCATGATAAGGACGATGTTCCCAACGTCGGCACGTGTCGTCAGCTTCACGAGGTCGTTCAAAGCGGAGAAATGGGTATTGACCCTTTCCTCCATGAGATCGTTTGCTGCGTCACGGCGCTTTTGGGAGTAGCATGCCATCTCCTTGTCAAGCCAATCACAGTGAAGGAAGCCGTAGTTCCCAAAAATATCGTTGCCAGCATAAGAGATGACAATGACAGATGGGCGAGAGGTTCCCCTCCGCTGCAAACATTCAAGAGAGTGCTCGACGCCCTTGATGATGTCAGGCAGCCCACGACCCCATTTGAGATCATGCCAGACCGTCTTGCGGCCTGGTGGGAGGAGGTCCGGCTTCTCCTTGATGTACTCGCCGATGTTCCTGCGCGTAGAAGCGTAACCGTCGACCATGTCCACAAGTGCCATCGAAGAATCTCCGGCAAAGATGAAGTTGGCCTCAGGTTCCCCTGGGCATACCATGCCTCTGAGTGAGAAGCTGGAAACGCCGTCGAGGAGCTTCGCGTCTTCTGGGCTGACGTCGCGGAGGTAGCCTTTGGCCAACAGCGAGTGGTCAGTGTTCCCCATGATGGATGTCAAATCCGAAATCACATCAGCTTCGTTTACCACACGACACTGCGTGACAGAGCCAAAAATGCTCCCAGTCAACGCATACCACGCCTTTCCATTGGGCCCCAAAGTCACCTCTTCAGCGGTGGACTCCGGTTCCCCGGGTCGAATGCCAGCAGCCTCCGCAGCGGCGGAATAGTCTGCCTCCTCGACCTCTGCTTGTGGAAAGCGACGGAAGTAAGCCATGGTAGATGATGTAGAAAGCGAAACAGCGCAGAGTGCAGTAGAAGTCGTCAGTTCGGGTTTTGAGCTGGTCGCTGCAATGAAAGCTCGATGGATCATGTCCGTCATCTGAAAGGAATACGACTCAGTTTCCTTCAAGTCATGACCTCTGCCTTGAACATGGTTATGACTACCATCACATGACAGTCCATCAAAAGCAGTGACAATTGAATCACAATCGGTTTGAATAGCCCATGGTTTCTTTATAGATTCACCTTCTTTGTTGACAATACCAACCATGCATCCATCAAATGCGACTCTAATGAGCTGATGTTTTCCACAAAACTTCTCAACTCGGTCAAACTTCCAGTAGATGCAATGGGCTGGCCATTCAATTGCAATCTTGGGACTCAAATGACGAATAAGATTGAGAAAATCGACCATTGATGACCATATCTTTTCAAAAACATGTCGCTGATATTCAACTTTGAGTTTGGCTGATTCATGTTGCAAGTTCACATATGACCATGTTGTGCCACCAGTGCAGGGAATGCTGATCCAAATCAAAACTGGACAAGGTTGTACAGCTGAACTCTCAATTGCTTGAACAACTTCATTTCGAATGTCCATTCTGTTCGACCTAGATGTAACATCTCTTTCTTCTGTGCATCTGACGACATAACAATCTTTTGAATGCTTCCTTGAACGATCACCAAGCTTTGAATCAGGTCCACAACAAAATTCAATAAGTACCCTGCTATGAGACGCCACTGAAGGGCAAGCAGGTTCCCCTGCGCGTTGCTGAGATCCCGACACTGTTGAAGGTGCAGGTTCCCCTGCGCAGGCTTTCATCTTTGGTGGCTCCTTCCGTGGAAGGGGCTGTGATGAAATACCCATCAATCGCAGAGCTGATTCCCACTTCTCAGAGTTGGTAAAAGGCTTGGTGAGGATGTCTGCCGCTTGAAGCGATGAACCAACATAGACAAGTCTGAAATGTTTTCGTTTGACCTGTTCAGACAACCATGACAAATTCAATCTTTGGGTTTTGTCTGTGTGCCTAAATGACGGTGACCTACCACTCTCAAGGATTCGAATGGTTGCTTGGTTGTCCTCAAGGAAAATGACCTCAAGACTACCTGGTCCTGCCATGTACACACTTTCATCCCCCCGCTTTTCAGATCCCGTATAGTTAAAATCAGTTAATGCAGATCTGATTTCCCGTGACTCAACCCCATAATCAACTTCGTTTGGTCCAGGTATCCTAAAGACAGTTTTCCCAGTCCATTCGAAATCATAGATCATGTCCGCATCAGGAGTCGTCCAGTCCCATGTCAAATCAAATTCAACATCACCAGTTTTGGTTTTCATTACAGTGTACCTTTGCCTTGCCAATCCCTGAAGGTTCACTGGACAATCCGAATCAATTGGGTTATACAGTTTATTTCGGGGTTTGACATGAACTCTGGTAACTTGGTTGGTGAATGGACTGTGCTCCCAATAATCATCTTTGGGGTTTTTGGCACGAGTTTCCACTCTGCGGGACGGCTTTTGTTGAGTGCTATCTCCCCCCGCGTGACGTATGACTGACCACAGGCAGGAGGAAGGTAATCCAACAGCACGCAACGCAAGGTTTGCCGCCGTGACTTCAGCCTCTGTTGATGACATAGCCGTTGAAGTCTGCTTCTTTGAAAAAGCTGTGAGTGGATAAAACGTGTTTGGTCCTACCAAAGCAAGGAGGCAACCACTTGTAGATCTGTTGTCATGTTCCCCAGCATGATCTGAATCTGCAAACAACCATGTTTTGCAAGCCTCAGGTGGATCCCCAACGAAACCAACCATTGTACGATCAAGGGTTGTGTGTATGTAACACATTAATCGATGAAGACTCTTATCGCAATCAGGTGACCATTTTGTAACCCTACTTGCTAAACCCTGAGTAGCACGGAGAAGATCGAACCTAGCCATTCGTGCTGCGAACAGCACTTTCATCAGCACACGTGATGCTATGGGCTGGAGTTCCCCCCGAGCTTCTGCTTCGTCCATGATGGGACGTGCAATTTTGTCATCTGGGAAAGGAGTTGAAACTTTCTTGAACTTAATGTTTGGTCCTGCTAGTTCAACATAGCGGTCAAGACATTGTTGTAAGAATTGTCGCATGTCATATTCGACCGTGTTGACATTCTTTGTCATGCACTTGGATTTATGTTGCTCAAGTTCATCAAGAAAAGTAAATCCTTGTGCCCTAGCCGCTTTCTTTGCTCCTGACTTGTCTCTTATCTTCTTAGCAGCTGCCAAAACTTTTGAGGGTTCCTTGATTGATTCGTCCACGAAGTAGGTTGATCCCGTCCACCAAAATGGAAGTCCAGTTGGGTTTTGAGATCCCATATCATGAACATATTCTTTGGGTTCATCATGGGTTTGAAAAGGTTCACACACGGTTAGCCGGTGCGTTCCCGCCCGGAAGGATGGGTTGTCCTTCGGCTTGTCCTGGAACTTCTTGCGAGGTTGCAGGTGATGATGAACACAACCTCCAAGTTCTGGCATATGCTCCCAGTAGTCCTTTGTTCGGCGGGCCGGCTGGCTGGCTTACTGGAAGGATCTGGGATGCTAGCATCGAAGACATGAACAAATGGATGAGCGCTTACATCAAGTTTGACGTTCTGTTTGAACACATGTTCACATCCAAGGTATCTGCCGGCATCTTCTGGAGTATCCATGTCGATTTGAGAAGAAATCAACTTCCACCCTTCGTCAATGTTTTTGGAAGGTCCTGACATCTTGAAGTCATCAACATATACACCAAGCAACAACTTCAATTTCGGATGCCAAAACATTGAAGGCCAACATTCGGGATAGAGTGGGTGAAATCCAACTGCATAGAGTGCTTTCTCACAATGACGTTGCCACAGACCCCCCGAATCAGGGTGACCATACAATGCCAAAATAAGAAGAACAACTGGATCCTTAAACACACCAATCCATTCCTTCGGCCAACGGTTCCTTGGCAATCTGATCCAAGTTAAAATTCCTTGCATCAACGCCTGGGTGTAAGCTTGCTTACCATCACCTTGTGATGTCCGGTTCCCCGGCATGGAGCCATAAGCATCCAATGCTTTTCCTGCCTCCATGTTGGCCGGTGAACTTCCGAGCTCCGCGAACAAAGCAACATCAGCCGCCTCGTCCTTCACGTTGTTTCCTTGGAAAACGGTGCGACCCTTAAACTTGCGCATGGGGTCACCCTGCGGTAGCTCACTTCCCTTCTCGACACAAATCTCGAAGATCTTGCCTACGTGAACTTTGGTCTTGTTCTTGATGGCTTCCCTTGAAACATCATCCCATTCCCTTACAGTGGAATAATCCCATGCACCCTTACTAGTAAGGTTATTCCATTCCTTATCGAGTGCAGCTTGGGCAGCCGGAGTGTTGTTGATCTCCTTCTGTCCAACGGGTCTTGCCACAAGTGCATTGGAAAAATGAAAGCACATGAGCTCTGATTGATCCTTAAGCTTGTCTCTGTGGCAATGGTTTCCACCATGCGAGCCCCCCGGATTATAGGTGACCGGCATTGCGGGAATGAAATCATCTGATGGTTCGTCACTCTTGGATTCTTTGACAGCTGAATTGGCAAAACGTTCTATGACCCTGTTGTACTTACGTTCTTTGGCAACTGCAGCATCATGCTTCTCAGCTGCCTCTTTCAACAAGGCTTCGCGTTTGGCCCTTTCTCTAGCCGCTTTAGAGGCCCCCCGCCAAAGAAATGTTGGAATGTCCTTGGGTTTGGAGGAACCTTTATATCGTCTACCCTTAAAACCACTAGCATCGTAGTACGAAGGGTCATCCTTTGAGATAAATTCTGATTTTCCAGTTTTGGGGTCAATCACTTCGATGTCGTCAGATTCAAGTCCAACTTCACGCATCATCTGTTCAAACTCCTCTTCGCCCTCCACCGGTCCTGGCTCAACAGCTTTCCTTGGGGCAACCAAGTCTTCAATTGTTTGAGCGTCCATCTTCTTTGGATCTGGTGGAGCATCAAGGCTAAGAGAATCGTATAAACCTTCCCTAATGGCCTTATACCTTCCTTTCAAAGGGAAAACAAAGGGTCCATCAGGTACAGTGAGTTGATTGACACGAACAACTTGGACAGATTCGTTGAATTCCTTTTCCATGAGGTCTTTCAATGATGCTATAAGAAATTCATTTCTCCAAACGAAACCTGGTTGCATGGCATATCCCAAAAAGACACCTGGATTTGAAGTTGGGTCAAAACGCAAATCTTTCTTGGGTTTAAGTTTCGGACCAGTCCAGTAGTCAATGCGAGCCCCAAAAGGAATGTTGGGTCCCTTGAACTTTTCCCCAAAACGAAGCTCCCACGGAGATAAGATTTCAGGGTGGTCCTGGATGTTGTGTGCCATACACCAATGTCGTGCAGCATAACTCCAGTAGGAGTGATGAAGTCCTGCCTGCTCAAGGTTCACTCTAGTCCCTTCAAGTACGGACCTGAGATTCCTCTCGGCGACTGCATTCGACTTAGAGACATATGCAACACTAGTGTTCTGCCTCCATCCAACTTCCCGACAAGCAAGCTTGATGGATGGCGCTGCATCGGAATAAAACACTCCGACTTCTTCACCAGGTGCGATGAAATGCCTAAAAGCTAAAACACAATCCTTGGCATGACTTCTAGCTGACGGATAAATCCAACGAAAATTCGTAGCGACATCTTTCATGACCATCGCAACCCTATCACCATCAATTGATTGTTCGTTGGCATCCCTAGTCACAAGATGATCCCCAGTGATGTGATCCCCAAACTTGTTGGATTCCACAGTCAAAGATTCCCCTTTGCTACGTTTAGTAGGTTTGTACATCTTTGCACATTTGCATGTTTCACAAAAAGGATTCTTCGGGGTGTGTGTCATCATGTGCCTAAGGGTCCTGGCCTCTTCTCGAAGTGCAGCTTCGCCGCGATCGATTGGTTGAGGTTCAGGCAGTTGAAGTCGACCGTCAACTGGTTCTTCAGGAGCTTCGGCTTCGTCTTCCGAACCCACATCGCCTTCTGGCGTCATGGCTGCTGGAGGTCCTGGCGCAAGTTCACCAGGGAAGAACTCCTCGAGACTATCGTCACCACGTCCAGGGATTTCATCGTCATCTGCGATGGAAGCCTCATACAGTTCTTCAACCTCTTGGACTTCGTCCTCAGACTCAGTGCCGACAGCTGACATGCGAGACCTTCGAACAGGCGAGATGATAGGCTTGCCGTTCCCGGCAGCGGAGTCCCATGAAAACGGAATTCCTACTGCAGCGGGTACCTGGCCATCTCTTGATGGTAGATAAGGAACAAAATCTTTGACTTCAAGTTTGATCTTAGTTCCATCTTTCTTCTTGAAATATGGGCGACTAAAGCTTTTCCAAACAAAATCCCATCCATCTTGAATACACCTCATCCCTACCGATATTACAGCCGGGGTATCAGGAAGAACATATGGATGAACTTCTTTATCGATGCAATCAATGTGAACAGAAGCTTGTTGGTCAGCTGATTGAGAACCATTTGCAGTGATTAATTCAAGGGGTTCATGAGAGTGATACACAATGTCATCGGGAATCATCTTGCTGCACACTAAGTCCTGAGCACTACCGGTGTCGGCGATCCATGCGATCTCAGCGGATGCATTACGCTGCTGAGAAGGCATGTGTCCTGGCAATGCATTCAGATCGGAACGGATGCAGTGGCGACAGCCGATATCACTGTCACATTCAAAGCTGCATTTGCAAAGCTTACCATGCAACTCCCGAAAGACAGCTGATTGCAACATCTGTGCTGCAAGTATTGCATCACTTTCTCGTGCTTCGATCGTATCTTTACGAGTACGATCGTCCTTGGTGATGCGAACTGGATTGAACGTTCGTTGTTTGGCTTGGCACGGATATAAATTACAATTTTGCTCAATGGGAACTTCGAAGATTTCATCGTTGCCCCCAAATGAAACAGTGCGATTGGGTGTAACTGGCATGGCAAAATGCTGGTTGAAACAATGCGGAGAGGCGATGCCTTCCGGCACGCGATGAGTGCTGGTCGAAGGGTTGACGACTGCGACCATCATCAGAGCGCGCATCAGGCAAACTGCAGCTGAGCCAGAGGAAGATGGTTTTCCCCCTGTGTCCTTGAGACTCTGTGATCCCCTCGAGGAGTTGGAACCTCGACTTGACGATCTGGAGCGATCGCCTTTCTTCTTGTTCTTCTTCTTCTTTTTCTGGCTCTTTCCACGCTTGTCATCTTTTGTAGATGCAGCTGCAGGTTTCGGTGGGTGTTGGAAAGCACAGTCATTACCTCGTTGACACTTACCTGCCTTCCAAAACTTGCACACTTGGTTCCTAGATCCTGGAGACAAAGACCGACCATTGCCCCTTGACTTGGACCTAGACTTGCCTTTCTTACCTCCGCCTTTTCCTTTGTCTGCCTTTTCATGTTTGTATCGGCAATCCTTTCCCCTGGTACACTTGCCAGCCTGGAAGTCATAGCAAATGCCAGTGGGCTTTCCCGTGGATGTCGGCCTCGTGGGTGCTGGCGTTGCATCTCTTTTGCCTGACACGGACTTCTTGGTAGCCTGGCGCATCTTCTCCAGACGTCTCCTCTCAAGGTAATCCCTTGCAGCTTTCATGAGAAAATCATAAGAGCGGTTGGGTTCCCCCTCCGGTGTGCGATCATACACAGCCAGATCATGAGAGAGAGGCTTGAAGTTCTTGATGGCGTTGTGAAAGTAGGCTTGCTTCCACATCATGTCAGGCTCGGAAGTCATTCCAGCGATCACAGCGTCCCATCGGGTGATGAAACCTCTGAGATCATCATTGACTAAGGTAACAGCCATGAGGTCCTCAATGTCGTACACTGCACCATGCTTCCTACTTGTACTGAAGTGTTTATGAATCATGAGCAATGCTTGACGTCCCCTAGCTGGTGTCCCTGACTTGGCTTGTTCTTCTTTAAAGATGTCAAGTTGCCGTGCAAAGTCCCCTTCGCAGATGTTGGTGAGCGAAGACATGAGCTTTGCGTCCAGGGTCACGAATTTACCTGAGTCCTTCAAGGCATCGGCAGACTGGTCTGTCCTGAACACTTCCTCCACCCACTGAAAAGCTAGGTCGGGTTTAGCAGAAGCAGCAATTATGGCATCCCTTACTCGGATTCTCCAATTCCTATAATTTTCGGGTTGAGGGAACTTAGGTACGAGGATCCTATCAGACTCTTTGGCCTTAGTATCACTAGTCCTAGAACGCTCCAAGGCCTTTTTGACCTTTCGGGTAAAGGAACTCTCAGAATCCGAACTTGACGACGTAGGGGATGTTGATGATGAAGGTGAGGATGAAGGATCTCTTCGACGTCGTCGTCGCGAACGGCCACGACTAGTCTTGCGGTCCTTCTTCTTGTCTTTCTTGTCTCTGCGACCTCTCTTGTCGTCATAGTCATCATCATCACCGTCATCTCCTGGAGGTCCACCGCCGGGAAGTCCCGGTGGCTTCAAGGGTTCTGCCTGAAAATGCTCATCGTCAGCATCTGATGAATGCTGAGGCTTCTTGCTTCCCGAAGCTAACTCTACAATGGTTGGACCCTTGGGCTTCGAGGATTGTGGAATGGGTTTTCCGGGACCGTAATGGATCATGAGTCCAGGAGTTCCCTCCAGAGGTTGAGACTTTAGATTCCGGATGAACTCTTTCTGCTCTTTCCGAAGCTTCTCAATCTCCGCCTCGAAGTCCTTCTTCTGAGATTCTGCCAGCTTATGCATGTTCAAAGCGTGTTGATTCATTGCATCAATCTGAGTGCGGTACTCTGCAAGTTCTGAACGTGCTGCCTGCAGATCGGCATTTGACCTCTCCGCAGACGATGTCAAAACACCTGCATTGTTGACCACCTGAGTCAGTTCGGCACTCAGTTCCCTGATGCGATGATCCTGCGCTGTGACCTGCAGTTGAGCAGATTTATGCTCACTCATCGCCTGGGCGGCCTGCTCGTTCAACAAAAGGTTTCTCCTGGAAATTTCTTCGGCTGCTTGTTGTTCGACGCTTGCAAGTTGATCTCGAGCTTCACTCACAAGCTCCATACGTTGACGTTCCATGACCTCAGAGTGGCGCACATTTGCCTCACTCTGCAATCCCTGCTGCTGAGCAGCCATAAGTTGATTCGCCAGGTTCGGATCAATACCCTGTTGTACGACTGCCACATTGGCGGTACGCTGATCAACAGTGTTAAAGTTGATGGTATTGAGTTGACTGATTTCAACATTCGAGTCCAAGACACCTGGCATGTTCCTGCGTGGATCTTGACGGCATGGGTCAAACTCTTCATCCAAGTAACTCATATCACCTTCTGTAGTTGTAGCAGCGCCTGAATGGATTACCACTTCCTCCGGTTGTGTAGGGTTCGCTAAGGCCAGAGCAGCCGAGGCGTTCCCGCCCGGGGCAGGGAGCGCGGGGGTGGAAGCCATTGCGAAAGCTACAGAGGAAGAGCGAAAAGTGCGAAACAAAAGGAAACCAGCGATCGCTTAGCGATACGGCTGATAACCTGTAGTTAACAGTTAAAAGCCGGGAACAACCGCAAAACACACTGCGTATTTTCTTGAGCCATATGCACACAAGTAGAAGAGGTGAAATGCTATATACATAGAGTACTACTGTGCATCAACACTATCTATCTATCTATCTATCTATCTACCTACCTACCTACCTACCTACCTACCAAACTAGGGAACCACCAAAAAAAAATCGTCCCAGCTACGACCGGTGCTCAGCGTTGTGGGCGGGTGCCTGGAGATTCAGGAAAATGCATGGCAAAACGTCTTTCCAGGAGAAACTTGACGACTTAGTGTAAAACCCCCCTCACATGAATTGGGATTTAACCCACCAGATATTGAAATGTATGGAATTTGAACCACTTTATCATGGGAGAATTGTGATTGAAGCCAACCAGCACTCAAACTTACATCACCAGCACTGAAATTTAAAGATGTCACATGAAATGGAAATTGGGGTGGCTGATGGCTGGCTGCCTGTTCTGCGAACGGAATGGTCAATTGGAAGATAGTGGATAGGGGCAGTTGCCACAGATCCCGACTGCAGGGTCTCAGTGAGGGTCGTTGGGGCCTGCCTCAGCCCGGAAGACACGGGGAGGCTCCGGCCTCAGACGGCTGGCGGAAGGAAAACTGGAGGTGCTTCTGCACACAGAAAACATGTTCTTCTACTACCCTTCTTTTGTTGGGTCATCAAATTTCACTCTGAAGCGACCAAATTACAAAAACCGGCGTACTACGTACAGTGACAATGAGGATGGGGCTGTCTCAGACCACTCGCGCCAGGATTTCTGACCCCATCCACCTCCCAACTGTGGCTGCCGGGCGTTTGCTGGTGTCTGGCCTGGTTCGTCTGGACACTGAAACTCATCCATAGACACTCTGGTGTGATTGATTTTGAAAAGCACACTGCTGATCCCTTGTCAAAGCCATCAGTCCGGCTCCCCAATTCTTCGATGGCGTTTTGTGTGTGAAGAAAACCAAGAGAAACATCACGGAGCCCACCTGCTGAGCTGCTGCACGAGCCTAGGATCTACAGCCATTCATGCAAAGATGCTTGGTTTGGGAGGATTTATGGTCATCTTTATCTGGAAAATTGTTTTCTAATCCATTGGAATCATTGCAAATGAGGGGGTTCCCATAATAATTTTCAGGGACCAAAACCCCAAAGTCATACTATTGGTTTATATCCTCCCTATAATATATCCCTATTACATCCCAATTTGGCTGGTTAAGTAGACCTGATGACCTAACAACCCAAGTTATATCTTCCCTCAGCTCCAGACAGCTTGTCTGGCCCGGTGCCGCTCTTCTCGTTCGGCCTGAGCTGCGGGGAAGGGTACGAATCTGAGCCAAATGGTCAGTTGCTGGTGGGACAAAAAAGTTCTAAGTTCGAAAAAAAAAACTACTCGGCTTCTTCAAAATCCCCCATGAAAATTATGTCCGACCATAGTTCTCCTATCATTTGATGGCTGTGGGTAGCCCATCAGGTCACCAAGTGCCAGGGTCCCAGCATCTCTTCTTCGCCTCGCTTCGCGCTCGGCCTGGGAGTGATCATCCACAACTAACCTGGGGTAGATATTGGGATTCCAAATCTACGCTTAATTTTAACATTTGGAGAGCTCTCAAAGAGAACACCCAAGAATGTCTAGCCGGTTTTTTGCGGTGTGTTTTTTTGGGGAAAACTGATTGCAACATATGGTTTTCCCACCACCTCCCCAGCTCCTGCCTGTTGTCTCCCCACTTCTTGTTGCCAATATTTTTGTTGTTCGTCCTGCACAGCTTATCGATGTATTTATCGATGAGCTGTCCGAAACTGCGGGGAAACACCATCCTGTCTCCCAGCGGTTGAAGCTGGAAAATCACCCACTTTGAATTATGTAGATGATGGTCCTTTTCAGATGTGTTGCTGACCAAAAAAAAACTTAGGAAGTGCCATGCCAAGGTGATGTGGGACCCACATCCTCTGCTTCTTGCTGCCGCTTCTGTGCAGCTCTTAAGCGTGCCGCCTGGCGGGTGTACGTTAAAGTGGGATGCATATGTGTATATAAATGTTCCTATTATTATCACTGTTATTACTACGATTGGAGAAACATTTGTATGTATGTAAGTATGTATGTATGTCTGTCTGCCTGCCTGGCTGTCTGTCTGTATGTATGTATGTATGTATGTATATATGTGTGTATGCGTGTATGTGTGTATGTCTGTATGTCTGTATGCGTATGTATGTGTATGTATGTATGTATGTATGTATGTATGTATGCGAATCGGTGATTGCCTGTCCGATTATGTCCTGGTACTTGGTTTTGAAGTGGATACTTCGGGGATGACGTCACACGGGTGGCGGCTTCTGCATGGCAGTTCTTTGTTCTGGTGCTGCAGTGGGTCTTGAGCCAAAGGGGCGATTGTCATGCCCTTTGGCTGTGGATCTTAGAGTGTCGAATTATGTGATATTGTACAATGGTCCGTAGCCTACACTCTATTCGCACCCCCCACGCATAGCCAACTTTGTTGGCTACGCGCAAAGGAGTGTCCCTTAAATTGATCCACTACACTCGCAGCTGTTCATTTATCGAATTATGGAGAGCTAAAGTTCGTTCAGAACTTCAAGTCTACATGGCGGCTTGCTACGATCTCTACCAAAAGATAAAGGTTCTGTTCACGTGCATGTAGACACGACGTAGTCGGTGTCTAGCATTGAGGTTCATCCGATGTGGCGTAGCCAGCATGGAATCCCACTCAAGCATGTGAATTAAAATCGAAACACAAAGATGACTATGGAACTAGAAGTTTACCTTCCCGTTCCTTCGTCGGTTGAGATGTAGACCGCTGTAGAAACTCAGCGTCTCGTGCAATGATGTTCAAAAAAAATGTGTGGTTCTAAATTAGCCGGCTCAGAGTCCTCTCAGAAATCATTCGAAATGAAGTAGAGGTAAGTCTCGAGCAATGATTGCATCCTCGCATCGCCAGGTTCAATCAGGACCTATGCAGAGGTCATATCGATTTATCATCTATATCCCCATCCATAGTATCCCTGTTGGTTCCAGTCTCCACCACGGTGTGAATAAGATCTTCCACCTTTTCCTTGGTCTTTTCCACCCTTCTGTGGCGGTGTCACTGGAGCTTGTTTTGGCGGAGGAGCGGTTTCAACTGTTCTCCATGTTGCTGACGATGACGCTTTCGCTTTTGACACTCTGCCCAGTGCTGGTGCTGCTTTCGGGGCTGCTTTCGACTTGCCAGCGGCTGGGTTAGTACGTTCACGATCAGCAGGAGTTGGGGTATCAGCAATCGCAAGTATGTGGGCGTCTGACATGTGGATGCCCCACCTTGGTCGTTGATCGTCCCGTTGCTTGATGTGGTTGTAGTCATCGATTGCATCATACAGCTTCTGGAGTAGAGGTCGTGGCAATTGTCGGCCATTTTGAAGGATCAGGTGTAAAAGTGATATTCTTCGAAGTGCGGGACGAAGAGCACACACAATGTCAACTAGGTTCAGTGTGATTGTGTCTTGAAAGTCGACGTTCCTGAAGAAATAAGCAGCATTCACCCTGTATGCACCTGCAATAATTCTTCTGACCATGACGTCTTGTCGGTCAAGGGCGTCGCGGGCCGCTGTGGTCTTTCTCATCTCATCCATTGTTGTGTCACGTTTCGACAGCTTCTCCATCTCCTCGTCAAAGAAGATATTTTGTAAGTCATCATACGTGTATCCACATTCAAGGGTATATATGAGAAGTCTTTTGAGTACCACTGCCCCATAGTATGCATTGACGAATCCCTCTTCTCCGATGTCGTCCTTTTGATTTGGTCGGCCGATCTCTTTGTAGAGCTCTTTCATCTGTTGTGCAGTTGGTTCAATGAGTTCACCATTTTCATCCTCGCCTAGGTAAGGTGTTCTTGAGTCCAGGTCCATCCTGAATTTCTGGTTCTGTTGAAAGTGTTTCCATGCCGTCTCGATGTCTCCACAGAAGTTCCGTTGGAATAGTCTGTAGATCCTGACGATATGTAATCCAATCTGCAACAGGAGGATTTTGATGAGCTCTGGCTGAGCATCTCCAATTGTGCAAGGCTCGATTGGTAGGACCTTTGATCCAAACTCAATCCGCTTCATCCACTTGGGGTACTCAATCACTGCATCACGAGCTTCTCCAGCCTCATACTCTTCAATGTTGATTTCATCGACCGCTATCTCTTCATCGTCGTTCTCGTCGGTCGGTTTTCCTTCCTGATTGAGAAATTTGTCGACCTCATCTTGTTCTCTGAAGTCTCTTCTCTCATCATTGATGTCGCCCTTCTTCGAGGCTTGGTCATCATCTTCTTCTTCTGGTTGAGTTTCTTGTTCTGGACTCTTCATGGTGACGTCATCATCATCTGGCATCACCTCGTCGTCATCACCATCACCTGTCAAATCGATCTTCACCTCCTCCCATGCTTTCTTGACATGGTCTTTGAGATCTTCTTCTCGATGATGTGATTCGGCACTTGGTACTGTAGCCACGGTGATCTTGATTCGTTTCCTCCATCCATGACTCACCAAAAATCCTTTGCACATCACACAAATCGATAATGGTGCAGGGGTCTCCATCAGACATGCGGGGCATAGTCGATGGTCCTCCTTGCTGGGATGATGAGTGACTGCTAACAATGATATTGCATCATTCCAATCCGGATGTCCAGGGAACAATCTGTGAGTATGACTGAAGTGACCGGTCTTGATATCGACAAGCTTTCGAAGTTCGTCCAGATCGGGTGATGATTCATCAGGCACAATGTTCCCAATGAGCTTGTCAAATCGTTCAATGGTGGCCACCCTCTTTGCTCCTTGCACAGAAAGTACAAGTTGATCTCTTCCCTTTGTGATCATGAGACGGTAGTAGTCCTTTTCCCTCCAGTCGTAATACCAAACTGCATCGAATGATTCGAATGGAATTGTTTCTTGGACCAAAATGTGTCCGTCTGCTGATAATCGAGGGGAGAACTTGGCGATGGAATCGTACGTGATGTAGATGTAGACAAGATCAGTTTGTTCAATCTTCCTGAATCTCAGCACCGTCTGACTTCGCACGTCCCACGGTGCGAATGGCACGAAGAACGTATTGATGCGGTCGCCTCCTCCTCCGGGACGTAGTCCTTCTCTGAAGATTTGAGCGATGTTGTCAAAAGTGGTGCAGTGAAATCCTCCTCCAAGAGTGTATCCTACTCCAGGGTTCATCTGATAGGAAGTCTTCTTGTCTTCGATGTGCACACCGCCTTGAACTCTTGAATGTGCCATAGGGGCACGGATTGCCACCGGCCAAAGCCAAATCTCTCGATCTGCTGTGCCGATCTCCAACCTCAGTGTTTGTCGATCAAGTCTCGAGGTCAATCCATCATTGAAGTTGTTCATGACGTGTTCCAACTCACCTTTTGTGACCTTGAGTCCTAGCACTTGAGCTCGGATTCTTTTCGTTTGCTTGTACTCAGTGAAGATCACTCTCTGGAAATTGTTCCACCTCTCGACAAGTATCGGGTAGTTGACGTAGGTCGTTCCAGCCAATGTATGTTGGTCTCTCCAAATGTTGTCGTACTTCAAGATCGACTCGACATTGACCCAACCTGCTTCATCGCATGGTAGTCCACGGTGATTTCGATTGTCTTTGACGCAACCCACGGAGTGGCGTAGCGCTGCATTGAATCTTTTCGACAATTCGACTATCCATTGCGGATTTTCCCACTTGTTGCCCATCCACTCATTCTCGCCATATCGATGTACCTTACACCAGCCCATTCCAAGATATTCTTCTCCATTGATGCGAGCAAGTTGAAGTGTACCAATGTTGTGGCCATGTGTGAATGGTTGGATGTACTTGAAATTCCAGTTGTCTCCACGTTGTTTTCTTTCTTCAATAAGCCATTTCACATATTCATCATGGTCAATGGGGTTCCAAGCATTCAGCTCTTCAATGGTCGGCAAAACAGGCGGGGATTCCTCAGCCGCACGCTCAATCAGCAAATCAAGCTCATGACGATTCTGCACACCTCGGCTAATTGGGTTGACTTCGACACCATTCACTAAGTATTGTCCTCCTTCTTCACGATCACCAATGTCGTACATAAAGGCTGACTGACTGTAGAAGCACTTGGTCACTTCTTCTTTCTCAGTGAATCTGGTTCTTCCCCAACGCTTTCCTCGTGGCATGACGTTCTTTGGGAGCTTGTCTTTTCTGCCTCTGGTCGCAGCTTTGGATCTTTCGATGATGATGGGGATTTGGACTTCTGATCCATGATCAATCTCATGCGCCATAGGGTGTCCTTCATGTTCTCGTCATCTGGTGTGGTACATTCATCAATGTCATGCATTCCACCACAAATGAAACAATATTGAACACTCGATGCATCTGCAATCAGCTTCTCAAATCGATCACGGATGTCCCGCACCTCAGTTCGGCGCTTCTTCGCTTCCGAAGGTTGGCCCCCCATGTCATCTTCCTCCTCTTCAATCTCAATGTCACCAGCTCCGGCATCGGTTTCTCCTGAAGTCTGTTCTGCTCGAGGGCCCCGCGCCGTAGGCGTCGTGGTCTCCTCATCAGGTTCGCCAACTTCATCCTCCTCCTCATCGCTTGATGAGACCTCAATCATTTCAGGGTGGTCATCGTAGTTGGCTTCCGGGAGCACCGGCATTCTGGTGATCTTCTTCTGCATGAGTAGGTCGAAGATTCCCGCTTCTTTCAGGATCGTTATCACCATGTTGTTCTCGACCGGCGGGATGTATGCTTTCCTGGATCGGTTTCGCTTTGTGTTGATGGTGTCGGTAGGTCGACATGAACTGCTGAATAGCCAAAACGACTCTTCCAGTCCTGCGAGGCAACTGTCAAGGTTTGCCCCCCATCCAGCGAACATAGTAGGGAATTGAATACCCAGGTCAAGCATTCCAAGCCAGAATTCGAAAATGTCGCCGACATACTCAGCTGTTGCGGTTGGATTGAGCATTGATGCGATCTCCTCCTTGGTCAGCACGGTCTTCATGTAGTCATGATAAGCGACGTTTCCACCATCCCAAAGCAGTCTGTAAAACCATCGCATTCGGTGCATTCCGCCTCCGCAATCCTCTGTTCGTGTTTCACGTTGTACAGTGAACTGGGGTAACAGGTCTCGTCTGCATTTCCCTTTCACCATGTATGCAGGCATTCGGATGGCACCTCGATGTGATACCTGTTTGAGCACATCGCTTGTTGTCCTGTATCCTGAAAGCATTGCAAGTGTCGCAGTGACCAGGAATCCACGGAGGTCCTTCTCGGCTTCCATTTCTCTCCAGTCAACGCACTCATTGTAGATGTTGAGCAATCTTGCAGCTACCCTTGCATCCTGTGAAAATTCATCCATCCCAATGTCTTCAGTTCCGTAGATTGCCGCTCTCGTCCAGTTGCTTGCGCAATTCAGGCATCTTGTGCGGTTCTCAGTGCAGGTATTCAATCTCGAATCATTCTTATGAAATCCTTTGCACACATCGCACATCAATTCGGAATCTTCGGTTACCTCGACCCAATGCTCATCCACATCTGTCAGGGGCTCCGGGGTAAATACTCCTCGTCGGATGTCTGACCATGCTCTCCTCTGGACTGCATCCTTCATGTGCTTCATTCCTCCAATGATGTTTGCTGATCCAGCTTGAGCATCTGTGACCTCTCCAGCACGAATGCTGGGAATAATTCGTGGATGTTCTGTGCATCGTTTGATGGTTTCAATGTCAAATCCGGTGTTCTTCACATGGACGCATTCTTCATTCAGGTCATGGACTGTATCGTGATCCATTGCACAATGTAAGAAGACCTTTTGTCGCATCAGTGACTTTTCAAGCATAGCCCAAATGACTTCCTTGCCTTCACCTTCTTTCCAATAAAAAGGCTCACGTCCACAAGCATATATCTGTTTCCAGAATCTTTCATTGGTGGAGTGAATAATGCCCTTTTCCTTCAAGATTCTTGCAAGCTCCTCGGCCATGGATACAATCGAAGATTGGGACCCAAGAAACCGGGCATCTTTCAGAATGTTGACGAAAATTGGAAGATGTGCTGCTTGGCTGATCTCTGTGATGATCTCCGCCAATTTGGTGATGAAGTCTGCATTTGGCATCAGTATGCGAGTTTGTCCTCTGAAAAGTGCTGCGAAAGAGATCCAAATATGAACAGTGGCACTTGAGAACGCGTTGGCGTTGGATCGTAGAAATGTCAATGCATTCGTTGCCAGTTTCAAGAAATCCTCGGGTTTCTCCAGAGATTCATAGGGAAGTTGGTACACCTTGATGGATGAAAGACCCATGTTGTCGAGCCCAGCCTCGATGTCATTGACGATTCTCGAGCTAGATCTCGTTTGGTAAGTCAAATCCGTCAAGATGAGAGCTTTGTTGTTTCTCATTGTCCTCCCAATTCATCCCATTTGTCTAACCAAGGTTCCCCGATGATGAACTGTCCAATCTTGTTTCCCAACTTCTTGAGCTTGGCTCGAATCTCGCCCTCCACCGTATCTTCAATGCCCAGTGTCAACATAGCTAGGACCTCCGTCACAGGATATCCTTTGCATCTGACAAACTCTGTGGTCGTGATGATGTAGTGATAGAGCTTCAGCCATTCGTAGTCATTCTCATTGATCATGTGGGAATCAAGTTGACCTTCTGTCAGCATGTTGAAAGACAGGGCAGCATGAAATGTCAATCTTCTCAAATACTGCTTCCAGATCAAATTGGATCCATACTTGTGAGTAGTGTGAGGACCTTCTACGATGGAAAGCACAAAATCCTTGCCGGATCGCAGGAATGCAATTCGCTGTTCCTCACGAGCATAGTCTTCGGCAGCATGGAGACGCACTTCCACGGTTGAAGGTTTCTTTCTCTTCATCCAGTCTTCAGTTGGAATCCAATTCTCATCTCTTTCTGGTTCAGCACGACCTTGAGATGTTGTTCCAGGTCCAGATCGGAAAGCCGCATGGGTCGACGAAGATGAGGCTCCGCCAGTCGATGATCTTGGCATCTTCTTCGGTTGAATGTTCGAACTTTGTGATTGTTGCGATGCCTTTGGTTGTGATCCCTCCGTAGGAGCGGATGTACCCTGGGCGCTAGGTCCAGTTGACGTGTCATCATTCACCCATGAAGGCTCCTCATTGTTCCAGAGGTCAACTTCGTATGGTCGTCGTCCGTCATTGAAGGTCAGGGGAACATCCCAGTTGTCGAAATTGTGCATGCCTCCGGCTGTACCAGCTTGAGTCTCGGTCATCACGGTGGTGAAATCTTTGAGAGAGCTGTGGCAGGCATGACGTCTTTCCTTCTCAGTATATCTGGCTCCTTCATCGGCAATCGAGACATTGTATCCATGCCCAATCAGGATTCCCTGAGGAATGTCAAAGACTTTGAGAATCGAGAACTGAATCTCGGACAGCTCTGCTACTCTCGGCAAGTTTCCATCTCCTCGAGCGCTGGTCTTGTGTCTTTCAAGGGTCGTGCCGAGGGCTAACAAACACAAGAAATGGTTCTGGGCTGCACTCCTTCCTTTCGGTTGGTTGGTTTCGAAAGCAACCACATCCTTCATCACATCCTGCAAGATGATCTTATCTGATGGGTTCTGCTCATTGTGATACCTCAATGCATGTCCTAGGTGCCTCATCTGGATTTCAACCATGTTCTTCATTGCCGTCAAATAGCTATCATTGTCAGATGGAGACTTCGGATTCACCTTGGTCAACTCGTCCATGACTTTGAAGTACTCGGCGGTCCTTGTCACAGCTAACCATGATGTGGCACTCGGATCTGTGTTGAATGATGGTGTTCCTCGATAAATTTGTTTCATGCTTCGGATCTTCGCCTCAGTTTCTGCTGCAGTGGCTTGATCATCAAAAGGTTCGGGAAAATGTCCTTTGGACAATACGATCCAGAGCTCATCAAGTCTGTCATAGATCTCTTTGTCCATGAAGCGTCCCACAGTTGCATCATCATATGGGCATCTGCTGGCAAAGACCTTCACGAATCTCGACCCTTTTGACAAAAACTCCCATCCTGAACACCCCTTCTCGATGTCCTGCGCTCTTTGCAACAACTTGTAGGCTACCTCCAGGGCTTGTGCAGTGGCTTCACTGGTGTGTCTGGAGTTCGCAAAGTATGCTGAGTAGACAACTGCAGGCGGCATACCAAACCTAATCCATTGGTTGGCTGTGTCCTCATCTGAGATCAGTCGAAAATTCGAACCTCGGGTGTCTCGGAATGGTGATGGAGTCTTGGCTGCAATGGTTCCTTCAGACAATCCCTTCAGCACTCGTAATGCAACGGTGATTCGGCTTCCGGCGAATTGCCCTACTGAGTTCAGATCATGGGTTTCGGCCATCCCGCTTTGTACAGAATAAAGTCGCACGGACCGTAGGTCTCGTGACAACTGTTCGAGCAGCGGAAATAGTTGTACGAACCGTAGGTCTCGTAACAACCAGTCGGAGTCGAATTCAGAAAGCGGTCGACACGAAAATGAAAAGTGCCACGAAGAAAGAACCGAAGTTGATGTCAATCTCGAAAAGCACCAGTGCAGTAGCGATCGCTCGAACGAATGGTCAATGGCGTCGAGCTCTCGAGTAGCACAAACGGATGTTGCCACCGACTTGATTGGGTGACTGCGGACATTCTCGGAATCACGAGACATTTCAGCTTTCAGTTGTTCATCACATGCAAGCGGCTTCCAACGTTTCATCACTCTGACGTTCACAAATGGACTATTCCTGATTACATGATCATTGATTCCATTCATGATTATCTTGGCTATCCATTTAGTGTAAACTTGAGTAATGCGAGTTTCCCTACCGGCACACTCAGCATGGTCATGACGGCGATCACATCTTCTATGAAGCTTTGGAAAAGACACCCCCCATGTAACAATCTTCCAAGGTTTCTTGATTGGTTTGGGAGTCTCTTGGAACTGTGATTTCAAGCCATACATGCATCCATCAAATTTGTGTTCATGAGATACGGTTCCTTCCACAAGATCAGTCATTCTACGGTCCTTCCAGTAGTCACAACCTCTAGGCAATTCAAGCAAGGCTGGTGATCCCATGTTGATAAGTTCACTTAGCACTGATGCAAACACTTCCCACATCGCCCAGAAGATCTGCTTCTTTGCTTCGATGAGTTGTGTTGTTGCTTCGCTCACCCATCGGTTGATTCGGTTCCATGGTGAACCTCCTGTACATGGACCTGCAAAGAACATTGAATCAAGTTTGGTCCGAAGGCATCGCCTTGCTTTACTGATTCCGTACGGAGAGAGCATGTCGTCATCTTCAGTGATTGGCACGACATGAAACTTCATTTCGTCTTTCATTTTGTTCTGCAAGAACGTAAACCAGTTTCTCTCTTCCGAACATAACAAGACGAAGCATGGGACTGCTTGAGGAACTTCGATCAAATTGATTGCAAGGGAAAACTTCGCATACTTTGATGTCATCAAGTCACAAGGTGATTTGGAAAATTGAAATTCCAAAGTTCTGTTTTTCTTTTCTCTCCAAAGGATTACCGACACTTTGGGATGGTCAACCTCATGTTTGCCTACTTCAATGTGATATTGATAGGGGACAAAAACATCAGTGATGGGAATAGTTTTCACGTCATTGCAATTGGTGCATAGCGTGATTACTCCCTGACTCACTTTACAGTTCTTACCTCCATCGATCACTTCAGCATTGGCGAGCACCTTGAATGTCGATTTTCCAGTCCAAAATTCATTCAACTTGTTTGTTGATTCATGATTGTCGCCCTTGAATCTCCATATGTCTTTGATCACTCGAGTATTAGTTTTGAACTTTTGTTCAGTTTCCCTCTCATCACATATGATCCTAGGGTCACAAGGACAGTCTTCGCAATCCTGTGGTACAAAGTTTTGCCTTCTTGGCGTTTTGTGAATTCGGATCAATGTCTCTTTCCCATCCCACTGCCAATGGTCTTCATTTTTCTTACCTAACACTTGGGATTTTCGGGTGGATTTTACAAACGGAATGTTATCATTGATGTCCAATTCCGGATGCGTATGACATAGGCCAGGTGTTGAAGTGGACTGTGGGTGCCCCTTTTCACTGTGCGAATGCCATCCTTCACCCTCACTCCCCCCATGAACAAGGCGCATAAGCGTATTGATCACACGTGTGGCTGGCTGAAGGCACTGGTGAATGGATTTCGGGTGTTGAGACGGTGATGTCTGTGCATCTAAAAACAAGGCATCAACCGAGAACATCAGCGTTGGTGAATCGGTCAGATGCTGTACACGGTCATGTGGTTTTGACGCACACGAGTCACGTAGTGAGCTCGAGTGGGCAGGCGGGGCATGCACGTGCTTTGACGACATCACCCGGTGGGTTGAGGTCGTTGAAACGGATTGTGAAACAGTGTCCGGGATCAACGGCTGCTTGTTAGGCGAATGGTACTGAAAACACGCTCTTTCAACCCACTTATCAAATCTGATAGCCTGCTCTGGTGGAGATGCACGGTGTTCGACCTTTGTCCAGGCACCATTGAGAAGAACCCATGTGGATCTCAATACATCTGGCGGCACGATTAAGCCGGGTGGCTTAGGACGATAAAAAACCGGTTGCTTGACGACAAAAATGGGATCCATACCTGGCAAGTATTATAGCTTCTCTTTACTAGTCAAACCCTTCCTATACACTTCTTTTGGCAAAATAGGGGTTTCCGTGTATGGGAAGTTTGGAATGTCCTCAGTTTTGGATTGGAAAACTTGGTGAGTAGTCATATCGACATCAGTGCTTGGTTGCAACATGTCTAATACTTCTTTGCTCTGCAAGTCCTGAGGTTCCAACAAATTGATTAGCATACAAGCTTTCTTCCATGCCATGGGGTTCTTGAACCCTTTAGTATGGATATCGGCTGCCATTTTGGCTGTAATTTCATAGATCAATACAAAATGATCCTTTTGGAAATGTTCATGCATGGAGGCAATGGAAATACCATGTGTGCGCTCCAAATGACGCATGGTTGGATTCCGTCCTGATCTGACAACACCAATCATACCTTGATTATCGTCATGAAACAGGAGTTGAGGAAAAACTTTGGCTAAGACTTTCCACAGACTTAATGCGGGGATTCCTAGAGTCCTAAGTGCAGTATCTGCAGCCACAATTTCAGCTTCGGGGGTAGAATGACTAACACACCCTTGTCGCTTACTTCCACCAGCAAGTGGGAATCTTGTGAACTTACCTTGGACTTGTAAGTGCGATCCTGAAGTTGATCTCAAGGATTGGGCACATCCAGCGAAATCCGCATCTGCAAATAGTCCTAATGATAAATCTTCAATTTTGTCTCCGACCCATCCTATCATTTTGAGGGACAATGTGGAATTAACATAACACATTAGGTGATGAAGACGGGCGTCATCATCCTTTGTCCATTTAGTCACATTACGTGCTAATGCATTGATGGATCTCAACAGGTCAAACCGCGCAATGCGGGCTGCATAAAGCAGCTTCATAAGCACACTAGCTGCATGCGGAGCTAGATTCCCACGGCTCAGCGTCTCACTGTCTTGGCCAGGACGTGAGTTGCCAGTCTCGGAGAGAGCAGGCATATCTGGATCGAAGGAATGTGCACACCAAGGACACTCAACTTTGCGTTTTCCATCGGAAGGAGCTCGATACGGGCTGCTTTTCGTTTCCTCTGGAAGGCTTGGAGTTGATACCTTTTTCAATTTTGTGTCCTTACCAATGATGTCAAGATACTTTTCCACCGATAACTTTAACAATCCTTCCATGTTATAAGTTATGGTCTTGACTTTCTTACCATTATGCAATTGGGTCTCACCTTGGGATAAAACACATCCTAAGTAAAGTCCCAAGTCGGTTTCGGGTTCAATGCGCAAGACAGTGCGCAGCATGTCCCAACCCTTGGCCAGATTTTCGGAGGGCCCAGCAAGCTTAAGGTCATCCACATAGATTACCAACAGCAATTTGAGCTCATCATGAAAATACATAGAAGGCCATTCCTCTCCAATGGGCTTAAAACCAATTTCTTGAACTTTCTTGTCACAATGTTGTTCCCACATCGTGCCTGAATCAGGGTGTCCATACAGGGCTTTGTCGAGTCTTACGACAGGGCGACGGAACTTCCAATACTGTATCTCCGGAGGCCATGCATCAGTGGGTAACTCCACCCAACACAAAGGTCCCTTCAACTTAGCCTGGATGTAAGCCTGAATCGCATCTGCCAACTTGACGGAGTGCCCAGGAAGACATCCGTAAAAATCTGCCCATCGTGAGGCTTCGAAGGAAGCAGGGGAATTTCCCAAGTCTTGGAAGAATGCTGCCTCCCAATGCTGATTCTTCACCTGATTTCCTAGCAGAACGCCTCTTCCCTTGAATTTTCGTCCAGGATTGTCTTCTGACAGCTGGTAATTCTTTTCCACGCATATGCCATGGACCCTGGCCATATGTACTTCCTTTTTGTTCTTCTTGGCCTCTGCAACAACATCGTCGTATTCACGAACCATTGTAAAGTCGAATACCTCCTGATCACGAAGGCCTTTCCACTCCTTGAGCATTGCCTCTTTGGCCTTTGGGTTAGACTCAATCTCAGCTCTGCCCACAGGTCGTGAAACCATTGCGTTGAAAAGTTTGCTTCCAACGCCTTCTGAAGGTATCTTGGTTCGGTGACTTTGATTTGATGCAGAAGTACACGGCATAGTTGGGAAAGGGATGTATTCATCATCATCAGTGGCTATGTTCTTCACGTTCTTGACGTTAACACATTTGCCATTTTTGATCATTGTCGACTCTCCTGGCGTAGCCATGGAAAACCTCGAAATCTCACCTGACAATGTGCTCCAAACTTCACCACTCCACGATGCTTTTGGGCCACGTCCTTTCTCGACCTCCGACCATTCATCCCATTCAGTGAGATATTCCTCGTCGTCCGGGACATCAGTAGAAGCATCGGAACATGGACTAGCATCAGCATTCCTCTTCACTTTTCGACAATCAATGTATCGTCTTCCATGTACATCGTCATCATCGACTATGTCGTACAGATCAAGATACGTACTTGTACATGTGATAGGTAAGGTAACTTTGTTCTTCACAACTTCACCAACACCTGCATCGGATTTCTTTGACTTTGAGTGAGAGTCATCCTTCTTACTTTCATCACCACCTTCATCGCCCTTGGACTTCGGCTCGTCCTTGTCTTTCTTTGAATCTTTCTTCTCCTTCTTCGTCGCCTTCTTCTTCTTTTCCTCGACCAATCTTTTGGCTTTGTCATCGGCCTCTTTCTTCTCCAACTTCTTCTTCTCGGCTTTGAGGATGGTATTCCGGTCAGACTGAGAGAGTTTGCGCCATTCTTCAGGAGAATAGGTCCCTTTGGGACGCAATGACGTTCTGAACATTCGTCTACCGTCATCTCCAATCTTGTATGGGTAACCCTTGACGTTCAACTTGACCTTCTCACCATCGTCATTGAGGTATATCTTCCCATCTCCAGCTTTGCCCTTCTTCCAATGGTCTGGTTGGGCGTCGATCAATTCCTGGAGGGTCATCTCTTCTGGATCTTTGTCTTTGTCGAAGATATCCTCGGAGTCATCAAGAGGCTTCTTTGAAACTTTTCCACCACTTGGTCCAGGTCCACCGTCGTCTCCGTCATCAAGCTCATCATCATCCTCATCTTGGTCATGTTCTTCGTCATCTCCATGAGGCACCTTGGAGGGATCGCCATCGAGGATTTCTCTTTCTTTCATTCCTTCCAATGTGGTGTTCACCCTCTCATATTCTTGCTTGCATGGAAATGTCAATGGAGTGACCATCTCGACCTTTTCAGTCAAATGAGGCTTGAGAAGACGATGTTCAGGTTTGCTAGCATCGTCACCAAGATTCTGATGTACGAATTCACTCAGAGGCCATACTTTGTATTGTCTTGACCAATGCATCCCTGGACCAATGTGATACCCTGCAAACACTCCTGGAATAGAGTCAGGCCCGAACTTATGAAGTTGTCCTGCTTCTCTGGTCTTCGGAGGCTTGTAGTTCACACGAGCACCATAGGGAATGAGTTTGCCAGCAAATTCAGATCCATGGAGTTTGCACCAAGCGCTCAATTCATCATCGTTGGGTTCTACGTTGAGTAGATGACATACACAAAGGATTGCTGTTCTCCAGAAACAAGGTGGTAATCCAGCTTCCAAAAGACATGTAGAAGTAGCTGTGAGAATAAATTGGTTCGTCCTTTCGGCAATTGAATTGGTTTGAGGTCTCCCAGGCAATGAATGATCAATTGGAATCTTCATCTCATTCATAGCTTCAATGAATTGAGGAGCATGATCAGAGTAGGCCTGTCTGACCTTCTTGGCGCCGATGAACTGTTTCACTGCTCTGACTACATCGTCTTTGGTCATTCTGTCAGCTGGATAAGCACCAATGATCCCTGTAAAACAGTCTCTGACAACCAACACTTCCTTCTCTAGGACCAATACGTCATCATGGACTTTGGATGTGTCCACCGCATCGAAGGTAATGAGGTCGCCAAACTTCTTGAGTTCCCTTTTGTATGCGCCACGACGAGTCTTGAAATGCTTCATCTTTGCTCGAATGCATGAGTCGCAATATGGATTCTTATATCTGTGGGTCAACTTGTGATTCAGGCTGTTAGCTTCTCTCTTGAGTGTTCCTCTTTTGGCAACCCTGGATTCACCTTCGACAACATCGATCTCAATGTCATCTTCATCACCTTCAGCGGCGTCTTCACGAGCACCATGACCATCATCCTCGAAATCAGTCTCGTCCCCAGGAGGATCGTCAAGCGGAGTTCCGGGTTCGTACTCGCCGCCCTCAGGTGGTTCTTCTTCCTCTTCTCCAGGAGTTGCCAAATGTTTCTGTCGGTTCATTGCTCTTCTCTTCTTCTTCACCTTGAGCTTCTTGACATATCGGGAACAATTCTGGCCCTCAATCGATGTCTCAAGACCACTTTCTCCATCGAGATGTACTCTTCGTGAGGGTTGACCAACATCATCAATGTCGTTGACATTGTTGAATCCGACTTGAGAATGTGTCAATAGGTCACGGATCTTTGATGCATGATGACATTCATGAGGAGTGCATTCGTATGTTCCAAGATCAACGTAGGGGATGTTGTCATGGATTGTCAGATCGATGCGTTCTCCATTCTTCGTAATCATGAAAGGCATCTGACCAGATGGCCATACAAAGGAGTATCCTTCTTCCATGCATCGTTTCCCAAGAGACATCACGGACGGAGTGTCGTCCAGCACATAAGCATGAGAGGTCACATCAAAGGTTCCCAGGTCAATCTCCGCTTCCGTTTGAGTAGCAGTTGAACCGTTGGCGGTGTGGAACATGATAGGATCACAAGTTCGTTGCTTCAAGTTCATCCTCTCGGCTTTCCTTGCAGAAATCAGATCGTGTCCGCTGCCAGAATCCAGGATGAATCTGCGATCTTTGGCTTGCACTGGAAGTGAAATGCACATTATATTCTTGGACTTCATGAGGGAGTTTCCAACTTCGTGCTCAACAAGCTCTTCAATAAAAGTCAAGTCATCACGATCATTGTCCAGTTTGATCAACATGTCGAACTTGGGGCCAATAATGATTCTAACCTCATCAACAAAACGATGGAGTCCACATCTGTCCATGATGATAGCTTTGGCCCGTGCTCGGACTGAACCGAGGGTGTTGTCGGACTTGGACTGATCGTCGGTCAAATCATCGACTTTCCAGAAGACATACGGCTTGTTGGGGTCACGATACATACGCTTGGGTAATCCCTCCTGGTAGTTCTCAATGGCAATCTCGTGCACTTCGGGCTCCAGTTCAAAAGAGATCCTGCGATCATCAGAAGACTTCTTTGCGCTGGCTATCCTCGGTGAGGTATAATCCATAGAATCTTCATTGTCGCTATCAAAGAAGGAATCAATGGTAATGGGAGTTGCCTTCTTCTTTGGTGTCTTCTTGCTGGTTCTTTCTGAGGATGCTGAAGGCGATTGATCTGCATGTAGGAATTTACATTTGCTTCCGAACGTGCAGGTACCCTTTTGCCAATTCCAACATATCTTCTTCTTGGGTCCAGCTGAAGATGAACTTCCTCTACCTTTCCCTCTTGATGAATCTCTACTTCCGCTTCTGCCTTTCTTACCTTTCATCTTGGCATCATAGACCTTCTGAGAATGACTGTAAAGACATTTGTCACCTTTGTTGCATCCTCCTTTATTGAAGAAGTAGTTACAGAAAATCTTCTTCTTGTCAACGGGTGAAGATGATCTTCCCTTCCCACCTTTGCCTTTCTTGTTGTTCTTGTCGGCATGAGATTTCGGAGAAGGTGTTGGAAGTACTGATGCAGCTTCACTCTTCGCTTTCGCCTTAGGTCGTTTGGGAGGATCACCTGTAGACGAAGCAGCTGCTTCATTCTCCTTCTTGGTCTTGACGGGAGCAGCAGGTTTGTCAGCATCTTCCAGGGCAGGTGTCGTCTTGGTAGAGGACAATGACAGTTTCACTGCACGTTCTCTATCCTTCAACAGTCGTTCTTGCTTTCCTCGTGCTATGTATCCTTTGATCATACCAGTTAGGCAAGCATAGGTCTTCTCAGGATGCCCTTCATCAAAGGTTTTGTATCGGTTGATATCGAAGGCCATAAGTTTTGAATGTTCAATCTTCCGGAACAATGTGTCACGCAGGGAATTGTTGGAAGGTAGATCATCATGTTTCATATTGTATACGATGTCAAGCCACTTGTTGTAGAAGGCCTCAAGTTGGTCATCTCCATAGTAGTTGAACATATACAAATGATGGGCATTGTAGAGAACTTCAGTGTGGTCAGGTGACTTGAAGCTAATCAGTATCATTGCGAATAGTTCTCGTCCCTTGATGAAGTCCCCACTTCTCCCATACAGTTGGTTCTTCATGGACATGTCATACTTCACTTGCATGGACTTGTCCCCAGCATTGTCAATGACTTTCCTCAAGGCATTGGAGAGCTTGGCATCAATGGATTGGAATCTTACATCGGGTGCTTTGGCCAGCGCTTCCAAGTCAGGTTGATCTGCAAGACACGGAGCTAGCCATGCTTTCCAATTTTCATAGTTTCGATCTCCACTTGCAACACAAACTTCATGAACAACACTTCCCTTCCAGGATGAAAGTTCAGTGGTCTTAGGCCAGGGTTGGAGGCTGATCTTTTCGGCTTCTCTTAGAGATACGGATGACTTGGATCTATCCCTTTCAAGGTTCTCCAACTCCTTGACATTGGTGTTGTACTCGTTCCTGAGCTTTTCGAAGGCTTCAGCTTCTGCTCGGTATTCCTGCTCTTCATCATTGGCACGATCTTCGGCTTGAGAGAAATTGTTCTTGTAATAATCTTTCCGATCTTCCATCTTCTTCAATTCATCTTGAAGATTTCGAACCTCAGCTTTCTTCTCTTGCTTCATCTCGTCCAACTCTGCTTTCAGTTTGGCACACTTCTCTTCACATTCATTCCGAGGCATGGCATTACTGGGGTACCCATGTAATGTAGTCGGTCTATTCATTGATGAAGAAGAATAAGCTTGGTTTTCCAACTTCAGGGCAGCAATGGTGCTCGACATCTCTTCTACCTCAGCGAAACGCTCGTTGGCCAATTGATGCATCTCGGTCAAGTGGCTTTCAGGAATGGAATAGTCAGTCGCACCTTTGATCACGAGTCTTCTGTCGTTCAGCATCTTGATGGACTTACCTGCATCCCTGTGAGCACGCTCAAGAGAGTCCTTTTGGGCTTCAAGTTCAGTATGAAGGCGAGCAATAGCTGTGTCCCTGTCATTGATTTCATTGTGCAAACTGTCGACCAAGTTACTCGTCACATTCGGATTATTGCTCATGTGATCGATCTTGTTCAGAGCATCTTGATATTTCTTACCAGTTTCGTCGAAGTTTCGCTGGAAGACTTTGAGCAGGTCCTCAGTGTCAATGAGTTCAGTTCTGTTTTGCAAGTACAACTTGTCAACTTCAGCCTTGGATTCCTTCAAGCTGTCACGCTCACGTACGGCTTGCATATACATCTCGTATAGAGGTCCT
Organism: Cladocopium goreaui; assembly: GCA_947184155.2. NCBI lineage: Eukaryota > Dinophyceae > Suessiales > Symbiodiniaceae > Cladocopium > Cladocopium goreaui. Next base: position 83,383 of record CAMXCT020000116.1, on the reverse strand, counting down.
CCATGCGGTGATCTGCTTGGTGAAGATCTTCTGGCTTGTTGACAGGAAAGTTCATGATACTGATTCTTCGATTCAGTTAGTTGTTGTTGCATTCGATCTAAAAGACTTTGTTTCATGTGTAGTTCAGAACGTAGTCCCATTATCCTCATGTCCCGCATGCCGCCTGATTCAGCTAGAGATTCTTCAGAAACCCTGTTCTCAGAAATCGCTATTCGAGATTGTAGGTTCTCATTTTGAATCATCTGCAATCGAAGTTGTGATTCTTCCAAAGCTAAATGATGTTCACATTCTGCATAACGGTCATGTTCAGATCTTATGTTACTACGGAACTCCTTCATGATCTCATCCCTCTTCGTGTCCGCAGCATCGAGCTCAGTTTCCAGTCGTCTAACGTTCATGGCCATGGTGTGCTTCATTGTCTGGTTTTGATTGGCAACCTCGAGCATCTCGATCTGTAAAGCACATGTTTGGTCATTAGCGTAGCCGACCGCTAGAGCCTCTTGCTTGGCATTCATCTCTGCGTTTTCCAGTTCCAGTCTGAGTTGATTGATGTGAGCATTCGCATCAGCGCCCACATGTACCATGATTGCGCTCGCTTGTCCCATTTGTTCATCGAATTCCGAACGTAGTCGTGAATATTTGAATTCCAAATGAGATGCAGCTTCATTCGACATAGTCTGGTACCTTTCCAACTCTTCGATCCTGTAGGTCGCACCTTCATCTTCTTGTTGTGCAGCCTGTAACTCGAAGTTCAGCATCTGGAGTTGTTCGGTCATCGACATCATCTCTTGATGAGTGGTGTTTTCCAGGAAATTAAATTGTTGATAGGCATATGCCGTCGTCTCGGTCAATCTTGCCTGAAGTACGGATTCCTCTTCAGTGGCCTTTTCCAGTGATGTCTTGTATTCAGCTAGTTCACTCTGATAGGCAGTGAAAATGTCGCTACCACTTGACGGGGCGTTCACTTGCTGATAAGATCCTGTCCCTGATGGAGTAGCGTCCTGAATCGGTGAAGGCGGATTCGACGACGTAGTCTTTGCCTTAGTCCTTGGAGTCATCGGAGGCGACAATTGTCGTGCAGATGATCTTCTCTTTCCAGGTGTGCTGTCCCTATCTTCAATAGCTTGCATTGTCGAAATTTGTCTCCCTCTAGGAGCAACCAGAGGTCGCCTGGGTAGGCTTGTTCTCAATTCTGAGGCATCGCTTCCACCAGTGTCGATACTCTGTGAAGAATTTGACTGCGTGCCGGCAGCTGGTGCAACGGCATGTCCAGAAAAAGAAAATGCATTATCGCTGCTATCCTGTTCAGTCATCTGTAAGGCCCGCGGCTACCCGCTCGTAGGCTCCGTAGGAGTCCTACGGCTGATAACCTGCGAATCGGTGATTGTCTGTCCGATTATGTTCTGATTCTTGGTTTTGAAGTAGACACTTCAGCGATGACGTTACACAGGTGGCAGCTTCCGCATGGCAGATCTTTGTTCTGGTGCTGCAGTGGGTCTTGAGCCAAAAGGGCGATTGTCATACCCTTTGGCTGTGGATCTTAGAGTGTTGAATTATGTGATATTGTACAAGGGTCCGTAGCCTACACTCTATTCGCATGAATAAGTCACATATCTTTATGTTTGGCTGAAATAGGGATTAAACAACACAATTTCGGAATTGTTGTAGGGATGTGTTTTCACAGATCTGCTAGATGAATGGGGATTTAACTATTTAAGTCCCAACAAATATCAGAATCATAGGGATATATATATATATGTGAAGCCACATATGTATATATATATAATTATATATATATATGTACATCTGTATCATTCATATACACCATCGAAGCCAAACTGGTTGATATCAGCCATAAGTGCTTCTGGTGGGTTAAGCCACCTTGAATATATGTCATATATATGGGTTTCTTTTGGCATCGTCAGTTCATGACTTTAGGTGACACATTTTTTTAACATCAATGAGCCACAAAAATGCGAAGAAGATTTCCAGGTTCCTGGATAAACAGTCAGGGGGTCCAACACCAACATTTGGGTATGGGTCAAAATTAGGTACCCCAATAATTGGATGGTTAATACTAAACTAGACTAACATCTGTGGTCCCCTAGGTCTTCCATTTTGACCCACATCCATTTCGTGTCAGTTATTTTCTGGTAGTCGCATGGTTGGACCAGGAGATTCTCGTTCCGTTGACACGTTGGATTACCACAGGGAGCTGCGAGCCTTAAGGCAGGTGGGGACGTGGACTTTTGATGGGGACGTGGATCATGATTTCTCTGCATGGTCAGTGGAGAAATGGTAGAATTGAAGATGTACACTCCAGTATAAATTAACACTTCGACCCTGCCATTTTTTGGGGCTGGACGATTAGTTTCCACTCAAACTGGTTGATTTTCAGGGTCCAACTGTTAATTTACCACAGGATAAAATTGACATTCCAAGTTGACACCACATCTGGGCGACGAACTCAGATCCGTGAAGTCAACGTGAAAAAATCATCATTCGGATCATCCAATTTTGCGAAGCTAATTAATGTAGACATTGGCCGTTTGAAACACGGAAAAATGCTTCAGGATTCTGCATGAGCACTGATAATGACTCTATGATTTTCCCATATTATCCAGTCATATCCAGTCCAGCAATGCTCAGGGAGTGGCTTTGATCATCACCATGGGGGACGGCTCTGACCCTTTCGGATGATCGGATGGTCCTCTTGACGGGAAGGAAACTCTGAGAGCAGATCCAGTGCGAGGTGAACGACGTCAGAAGCATCGTCCTGAAGAATTTTCTGGTGGATTTTGAAGTGATGGACAACGTCCATGGGTAAATCACGGTATCAAAAAAAAGGAGTACCTATATCTAATGGATTCTGATGTGTATATCAGGGGAATATCGTCATCTTCAATCTCAGATATCTATTATATAGATGTCTTGCATTTTTTTTAGAAGCATGGCGCGCCCAAGTCGTTTCATCTCCAACTCTTCTCCAAGGGCATACGCTGATGCTTCGGGTCTATCTTTAAGCCCTTTGAGCTTTCCCACGAGGTGGAAAAGACCAGCAAATGGCGGTGGATTGTTGGGGCTAACCCGTTAGTTCCAGCTTCACAATTACTAATACGCCTATTTTGGGATGCACACTGACCCAAGACGATCCAACCAAAATACTCACGGCCGAACCGGCCGTTGAATGTGTGATTCCCCATGATTCCCCTATTTTCCCTACTCAGTTCTTACACCTATCATGACTGGAGCACTGGCAAAGCTATCTATTACTCAACTGGGTCATGTAAATGATCATCAGTGTCAAACTGATTGTCGATTTCAACGAAATTCAAATTTCAAATGATACTGTGGATGGCCACCGTATGAAAGGACCGCTTGGGTCAAAAAAAGGACCAATGAGGTGGGAAAATTGACCTCGCTCGGAAGAGTTTTACCTTTTTGACATCGTTTATGGATATTTTTGGGTCAAGTAACAATCCCAATCCCTACATACCTATATATACCTATTGTAGTATACATTGTACTAGAACCCCTATTTGTAATATAAATTTGGGTCTAGTTTATTGTTAGTATAACCCCATATAACAACCAATTGAAAAACAGTCCCACAAAACTCGGCTTTCCGCTCTCCGTTCACCAGGCCTGCAGGCAAAGAAGATAGGCTCCCTGGAACTCCTGTTGCTTCCCCATGGACTTCAACGCAGCGAGTCGGATCGATGAGTCCTTGTCCTGCGATGCCCCAGAGTTATGAGTGTTCGCTTATGTCCACCTAACTATAGTTACCATCACCATAAACCCAATCGTTCAGCTAGATGATCGACAATGGAAGTTCATGCACAAAATCTGATGAATTTTGGGGTCATTTTTGGTAGGCAGACTTGTCTAGAGATCCCAATATGATCGGCGCGATAGTAGTATGTTTTGTTCATGTCGCGTAAACGGGTGAAAACGATTGCCACTAGCTTCAAAAAGCTGGATGCATTAGATATATAATTATGTAAATAGATGATTTCATAATTCACCAACTTGAAATGTTTTGGCCCTTCAAATGGGATACCCCAATCTTATCATTTCAAATGGGATATACTCGCCCCATTGAGATCTTCATCTGAAAAACGCAAACCGCTAAAATTGCGAACCTGAAATGTCGTGCCATTTGAGGATGATTTCCCTATTGTTTCCCCTACCAACCATCATCATTCCAGTGAGGGAGAACAGTGAGGTCGTTATAATTTACCCAGACATATGGATGTATATATATATATAAACATCATATACCCATATGCTCCATGGTGGCGGTATATTTACCTAGATGACTGGGTGATCTTTCGTGCAAATTTTGGTAAATATTCCAGCACCATGGAGCATATGGGTATATGTAGGGTCGTGTATGGTCATTATGAATGGTTGATTGTGGTTGATTATGGTTATATGAATCTACTTTGGGGCTGCAGTTGGGACTGTTTGTTTCTCTTTCTCGCACCAAGGAGTCGACCATATTCTAATTTTGGATGCTGACTCGATTCATTCATCTGGGTAGAGAGAGATAAGGTAAAATGCTGTAAGAATTGGGTCAGTTCTATCTGGGTACCCATGAAAATATCTGGCTACCACTATCTTTAATTTAAGGGTAAATCACAATAGTTCACTGACCTGAACTAATTGGGGATAATTCCCCTCACTAACCATCATTCAAGTGAGGTCGCAGCAAAGTCAACCCTGGAATAATCAGCCCCGAACGGCTGTTTAATTGGGGGGTATCAAGTAAGTATCATATCAAATCACTATGTGGGCTGGGTACCCCCATAATTCATCAACTATGGATTATTTTTAGCCGGGGATGACATCACGAAAAACATCGAAAAACTACAAAACACTACTCTTGTTGGGTCATGGTCCATGGTTGCTTTTTTGATACGCTTAAACCATACTTTTATTCCACGCTTAATGATGGTTATTTTGAGCTGTATCCCCATGACTATCTCATGCATCAAGCCTTTGGGGATGCTATAGAGTAGAGCCCATCTTTTCCCGGCTCATCTCCTGCAACTGCTTGAGAAGGAACTCAGAGATGGACGTCTCCGACTTCAGCCAGGGCCTGAAATCTCACCGTTGCCCCTGAGGTTTTGCTATGCAAATGGGTGGGTTTTTGTTCCCAGGGGAAATCTCGGAAACCATTTGGAAACCTAACCGTCTTTAACAGCGTTTTTGTTTGGGATGTCCGGCTTCGAGTTTCCCATCATCCAAGTCTGGGATTGATTCTGTCTTCAATGGAAAAATATCAACCTGCATGCCGCATTTATAGTTTTCCAACGAACATTCGGATTATGCATCTCAAAGAGACCAGATACGACCAGCATAAATTGATACAACAAATTCTGATGAAGGGGTACACCTGAACATTGGTATTTCAGTTTAGCAAGCGTAGCAAAACATCCCTTCCCGAAAAACATCATCATTGATGATTGAATTCCAGAATTGAATTTTTGTTTATTGCACCATGTCTTTATCATATACGCATTTACCCATCCCGCACCGCTACTTTGGGCCGAGAAAGAAAACATGTGTAAATCAAAAATAATTCACTAACCTGAAATAAGGCTCGATAGTCTTCTCGAAAGGGAGCCACCCCCCCCGGCGTATTCCCCCTCTACCTGGAATAAGGCCACATTGGGATGATTCCCCATATTAATGATTCCAGTGAGGTCGCAGTGAGGTCATTATAATATTCCCAAATATAAAGATAGGTTGTGTCATATATCATACAGTTATAAGTTATAATTCATCCAGATCTTTTAATCATGCTGAATTTTACTACTTCACATGAAAATAGCTGTTATCATACGGTCAGCCATGGAAATGATTCATGATGATTCCCCATATTACAAACCATCATTCCAATGAGGTCACATTCTCATGATAATTCACCCAAATCGATCAGATAAATCATCATGATTTATTCACCCAACTGGGCAATCAACCATATCTAACTTAATTCTTATGACCATCATCAACCATACTCAACCCATTACTGACCATAGTAGTTTATACCCTCTGGTTATTCACCGTAGCTCTGGAAAATCCTCATTTTTGCTAGGTAAATCATCGTAAATTGTTATGGGTCAAAACCCAGGTACCCTTGGCACAGTAAGATAGCTGGTTAATGGATGGTTATTCCCCAATATATGGTAATAATATGTAATAATATGGGTAAAACGGTAAAACAACAATAAACCATTTCCAATTTCACCATAAATAGATGCCATGGTTATCATTCCCAGTCATGGCTGGTTTATGACATTGTTTTATCTCCATTAATGTCAACCCTGGATTAATAAACCCCTAGGCTGTTTAATTGGAATCGCAGGGTACCATTTTAGTATTAGATTATGACTATTGGAGGAGTACCCCCCTAACTAATAAACCATAGGATCTAATCCGGGGTTGACATTACCATCTGGTAAACAAACAGTTCGCTATTGAACATGGTCATAGAAATAGTTGATTTACCCATGAAACAATGGTGGATCTTTCCATAGTTTTTTGTATGTTTACCAGGCCGGGTAATAGGTTTTGAAGTTTTGATCCCCACATCATCGAACCGGGGCGGCCAGCCACGGTGCCTGAGGCATCTCAACGCCGCAGCACGCAGCGCCACATCCGTTGACTCCGCCAACTCCAGCAACAACGAGACCATCTCCTGCGCAGCTGAACTGGTTGGTGACGGTTGGTGGTTGAGCCCAACCCCTCTGCAAAATGATGGAGTGAAAGTCAGTTGGGATTGCTATTCCCAACTGAACGGAACAATAAAAAATGATCCAAAATGTTCCAAACCACCAACCAGCTGACCTTCGGTAACGTAGGAATTGGACATCCTCTATAAATGGAGGTTTATAGCTGGGAAAATCATCTATAAACGCTGGATTTAATTGGACAATCATCGAACTGACTGAATGGTGGATTTTCAAGCACGCCACGTTTGATGGCCGGAGGACGATTAAAAGGATTTTCCTTTGATATTGGTGATTTTTCTGTAATTATGTAATATTCCAAATCATTTCGGTGGTATTTCATCATCCTAAATCGGAGGAAGCCAAATAAATCAAATAATACATCCCAACTGGTTCTTTAAAAGGATTTCCCATATATGATGGATTGTGATGATCATCAATATATTGGAAAAGAATAAATATATATATAATTTCAAATAAAAATGATCAAACCGGGGTTTTGAACACTGCAAACATATTTTCTTGCCGGAAGAATGTGAGATGGTCTCTAGAACAACCGAAATTGTCACCAAAATTCGATTTGACAAAACTTCAATCGCAGTCAGCATAGGATTTTCCAAAGCGCCAAACTTCAGATGTAGGCAATGGCAATACGCCGATGGCATCATGCTTAGCCCATGATGACATCACGTATCCTCAGTGATCTCTGCATCAAGATCGACGAGCACTTGAAGCGCGGCAATCCTCGACTCAAACAACTGGTTTCAACGCATGAAAAGACCACTGTTGGGCCTACTGTTGCGGGAAATCTCACAAAAAAACATAATTCTCTGGGGATCTTCCACATTTGAATACCAGAATATATCAACTAAGAAGTCTCAACTTCAAATTGACCCATCTCTAGATGATTTTCCCATGATTTCTTCAGCTATGATAGTGATCTGATTGAGTGGCTGCTGGTTTCAACAAACCAAAAAATGAAGGAAAGTCAATTGAACTTTTGATAAATCATCATACCTAATAGGATGGACAATAAGCAAATGGAAACCACCAGCCAAATGCGTTTACTATTGTCTATGTGTTTTTAAACGGGGATGCGAACCAGTCATGGCTGATGGGTACCACAACACAGAGCGTTCAAAAAGCAACGAAAACCTTCGAGTCCATCTGTGAGTCGACACAAATTGGGAGCCGAACTCTTTGAACCCACTTAGCTGTTCTCACCCTGCAATAACATATATAATCACATATATAATCACATATATAATCACATACATATATATATATATATATTCATAATGACCATTAATGACCTAAAGGGATTTGGCCGATCTGGTCCCGTGACAATCTACAATTGTCATCGGTGGTCCTCGACGTCTGCAAGGAGTTCTCATCTTTGGCTTCTTGTAGGAGCACTTGGACACCCATCACCTGTTTCTTGGTTGACTTCACTGGTGAGAAACACCTGGATACAGTACACCATCATATAATCATATACCATGAGCTGGTCTGAAAATCGGGTATCCCCTATAGTACCCTCAAAATCTCATGGTTGATCATCATAGTTTTTGATATGCTCCATTAGAACGAAAGACATATGACACGTAAAGTGGCTCAGGGTCCCAAGTTCAGGCATGATCGATGTTTGAAGGGGCCACTGATCAGGGCAAATCAGCTCAGCTTGAGAACTCAGTGGCATGATTGGAGAGTAACTGAGTGTGTCTGAGAATGAGGTACAACCCAATTTACGGCCGCTTTCATGAGCAGAATCATGATAAACAATAAGATAACCATCAGATTTAACGGGCTTGTTCCATCATTTTCACACCCGAAGGTGTCATTGACTCATTGACCCCGTAAAAAGAAAAAACATGGGGTGAAATCAGCAGGGCGTTTCAGGAAGCTTTACCAAAAAAAAACACTGGGGGCCTCACCTTAAGTAAGAACTATATAGATATACGTCTCATGATACTCATAATCTCACCGTAATCAGAGATTGTTGGCTCTGTCAGGCGTTTGAAACGACATGTCACAATTCCAGCTGGGTAAATGGGGAATTTCTCACGATTCTTCATCACCCTGGTGGAAATCGACCTTGTATTCTGCTAGCGAGGCCAAGTTCTGGTAGGTCTTCATGCAAAGTTGTCGACTCTCCCCCTGAAGCTGGAAGCCCCTGGCCAGTTCACGAAAGATGCGGTCATCCACTCCTGCGTAGCTAAGCGGGGGGAATCAAATATGCCTCTGGTCTCCCCATGTTGATCCATTTTCCGCATTCGGAGAATCTATAGATACTTAATATAGAAGATCTGAATAGACATCTATAGTCCATAGATAGATAGTGACAATTATGGAGGAATCTCTCGTGGATTCTGAATCTGGAAAACTAATGTTGTTGCGAGCTTTTCTAAAATCATCCAGAATTAGTCATTGTGCATGGGGAGACCCATGGAAAAAGGTGGTGTCTGGGTATAGCAAGCCGCGTAGATGATGTCTTCTCCACAATTTCAAAGTTTCCAACCTTTCTATTTCAGGGTTTCTATACATCACTTGTGATAAACACATATATATATATATATATATATCTGATTGGTGGCTTCAACCCCTCTGAAAAATATGTTCGTCAGTTGGGATTATTATACCCAACTGAACGGAAAAATAAAATTCATGTTCCAAGCCACCAACCAAATATATATATATATATATATATAATATATATATATATCAAACATCATTGAAAAAGGGGTTTACCCACTATGATGTCATTGGACATGTCCGAACCTGGCCACTTATCTCGATGAATCTCCCCGATTTCTGAGGTTCTCCCATGAAAGCGGAAAATTCGGAAACTGACCATGGGTATTCATTAAATATGTCGATCATTTATTGGATATAACATTAATGATATATATATATGTATGTATAATATATATATATATATTATAGTATTAGGTGTATAAAAATATATATATATATATATCATATATATATATATATATATATGGGTTCTAAAAATGGGGGATCCCCAAGTCACCATGGTTGTTCCAATACTAAGTGATGGTCATTCATGACTTGGATGATTTGGGTTTCCGGTATCCCCATCCCTGTGCGTTGCTTCACCCAGTTTTGCTTGTCATTCAGACTCAGCTCCATACACTCTCGATTCTTGATAGTTACCATTAGTATCCATTAAATTACCTATCTAGAGGTTTCCGTTTTGTCATGGGGCTACCCCCAGTTCTCATCCAGTTCTCATCCATTTTAGATTGGGATTTTCCATGAATGTGGTTAAAACAATGCCATAAACCACCCCATTTTTGATGGTCTATACCCCCCATGTATGGTGATTTTGGGGATGGTTTATGGCATTGTTTTAACCAGATTCCAAGGTACCCCATGGCTATGGAAAGCCCATGAAGCTCGGCCTCCCATCTTCGCCATGGCCATGAATTCCCGCGCGAAGGCGGAGGCGGCACTGAGTCCGGGTCCATCTCCGGAGGGTTTCGTCGCAAGTTTCGAGGCCAGGGCGAAGAGCACTTCCTGATTCAGTGGTTTTCTAGGGAAAATCTTGACCGGAAATCATGGTTTTTACCAGGAAACCATAGTTTTTACCATGAAAAATTGGGTTTCCTGTAAATTTCCCCTAGAAAACCAATCCAATGACTGATGGTTTTTTTTTCGATTGAACATCTACAAGGTGGTGCCCCCCCCAGTTATAAATTGTGTTTAAGCCCATTAACTATAGACATATCATATATCACCTATAAACCAATAGTTATTGGACTTATGTTCACCAACTAGCTATCGAAGGGGGGCATCACCTTGTATGGAACCTCTAGGGAAATCTATGGATAAATCTATGGGTTTTTCTCATCAGATCTAATTTTGTTGGAAGGGGAAACATGTCATCAACAAGGAGGGATCTAAAACATATCATCCAATGATAATTCTGTTTCTCTGAAACTTGGAAGGGGATTACCTTCTGGTACTTCTGGCGTCATCAATTGTGATTAGATTATTCCTGTACTCAATGAAGGTTTTAGTTCGCTGGGAAAATCATCGCACTATTGCTGGTTTGGTAAACTCTAGCGATGGAACATAGCTTATTTATAGATAAATTATTAATTAATATAGATGTAGTTTGGGTATGATAGATAATTTTTATAGCTGAAATAGATGATTTATACCAAATTAATCCATCAAAATCCCCTATGAATCATAGCTATTTTATGATCTATTTATAGCTTAGATGATGTTTATCTTTTATAAACCCTGCCAAGCCAAGCCACCATTCCCAAAACTCAACGATCAAATCAGGGGATGCAACCCTAATCCATCGATCATGGTGGTCAAAAGCTTGAAGAATATCATGATCAATTTCTATGGACATACAAACTGGTTGGTGGTTTATGTGGTTGACCTCCCCCTCTGAAAAATGATGGAGTGCGTCAGTTGGGATTTTATTGTAATAGCTACCCTCTGGTAATAGCTGACATGGCTATTGAATATTACCATCTGGTTATGACTAACATAGCCATGGAAAGATTCACCATTTTTAAGAACGGTAAACCATCTATTTCTATGGGCCATCTATACCATGGCTATGTTAAATAACCAGAGGGTATCAATTTGTATGGACATTTAAAATCTGTGTTTTCTTAGAAATTGGTGGGTTGTATCATCCAAAAATGGCGTTTTTTTTTGCATCAAACCTTCCAATTCAAGCAACAACAAGGGAAAGTCATTCTTGTCAGGGCTGCTCCCTCCAGATAACAAAAAGGATGCCCCTCCGTCTGGAACAACTTGGATGTAGTGGTTGGAACATGGTAGCTATCAAAATGATCGAACCATGAAAACTGAGGGTCAAAACGCCCAACAAAATCCAAGATATTGAAAATTCATGGAGATTAGAATCTATCTGAATTTATAATTTCACCAGAAAATAAGGGCTAACCAGAACACACTGTCCTTCATAATCAAAAACATCAACAATATGGATTCACCACAAGAAACATGGATAGAAAATGAATGACCATTGAGCCCAACAAAATCCCAGCTTCATATGTCCCTTTGCGGCAAAGCTGAGGCGTAGCCACTTTCTTCAAGCCGTTCCAGGCGCTGCGCAGCAGCTTCGCAGAGTCTGGGCTTCGCAGCAAACGCTTTCCCTTCCTGCAGGGTCGATGTTGCCATAGTTATGGGGATACCCCAATAGCTGGATAGTTTAGTTCATGGAAAATCCCGTTCAAATGGATGAGAACTGGGGGTACCCCATGACTTAGAAACCTCCATTTCCACAGAGCTTTTTCGAACGGGTCATGTAAACTGGAAATCCCAATAAAAGGCAACCATTATCAGGCAACAAACTGTGAGAGGAAAATGATAGCCATAAAAATCCACAGCACAAACAGTGTAAATTGGCCTGTTTACCTCTATGTCTATAATTATTACTCATCCAGATTACCCCTCAAGCGTACCGTACGGGTAGCCAAGATGTCATTCCATTCGATGAGGATTTCGCCCAAACATCCCCACCATACAACCTTAAATATATCAATTTTATCTCTACATCAGTTCCTTCAACTGTTGCGCTGGAATTTCAGCCCTTCACTGGAAACCTACATTGGTTTAAGGATCAATCTTCACCGGAAACCATGGGCTTTTTCCATGCTGTGTTTCCTATGAAATATGCGGGTTTCCGGCCAATTTTCCCTTCAACCAATCCATTTCCATGGTTTTTCCGCGTTTCCCCTGTCCTCAAGAAGCGTAAGAGACTCCGGATGATGTGCTCGTCCCCCTCTCGCCCATGGTCCATGACTTGCGCCAGCGCATCGTGCGTGTCCGTCTCACCTTGGATGGGTCTAGGGAAAATCTACAGGAAGCCATGGCTTTTACCATCAAATATACCCTCTGGGAATAGCTGACATAGCTATTGAAAATGGCCATTTATAGTTGATTTACTCAGAAAAAATGGTGATTTTCCATAGTTATGTTAGTTTGTCAGAGGGTAGATAGAGGTTTCCTAGAATTTTTCCCTTGAACTAATCCAATGAAATCGTGAATTCTGGTGAAACGAGGTGTCAATCGCTTGGAAATACATATGGTTAGGGGACTTTATGTAGTTATATTTGCTCTAATGGTAATAATAATGTTGTCTTGTACAGATATTACCACAAATGTGCTAAACAAAAATAATGAACCATTCCTACTATCACCATTATTATGGGTGGTAACTAACATCCCCAAATGGCAAGCAGGTTTATGGCAGCCAGGGTGAATCCCACATTACCGTATTCATATCCAATCAATATCCCACAGTATATCTATATCCCATAGTATAATATAGTATATCAGTATATATATATATATATAAAAACACCTATTTAATTCCATCTATTTATAGAAACATAATCAATATCCCATATGTATATATATATAATTATATATCTACCTGTTATAGATGTTTTCCCCATGAATTCCTCCAAGGCACTCAAGCCCTTCTCCAGCTCCGCGCAGATAACCGGCATCGCTTTCGAGTACGTCTCCACCGCAAGGCTGATCAGCGCGGAAGCGCAGGTTACGGCCAAGAGCTTCTGCGAGCGAAGCATGCAGGCCTGACACGTGACATTTTTATAATGAATTCCATGGAATAATATGTCTTGATTATATCTCTATATATACATAATACATATATATATATATACACACTAGATATTCCATGATATTTCTTGACGTATGTAATGAAATGTAATTTTCAATGCAATGTAGCGTAAGGTATGTTATGAAGGAATGTATATATGAATGCATGCATGCATGTATGCATGTATTCATGCATGCAAGTATGTGTGTATGTATATATGTATTTTTGACATACATATTCACAAATATGTATACATATATACAAATATGTGTATTTGAGACATACATACTCACAAATATGTATATGTGTATTTTAGACATACATATTCACAAATACGTATACATATATACACATATGTGTATTTTAGACATAAATATTCACAAATATGTGTACATATATACACATATGTGTATTTTAGACATACATATTCACATATGTGTCTATGTCGCCAAATATGTTTATGTATATATATATACAATAATATAGCTGTGAAAATATGAGGCAGTTCAAATAGATCATCCATGGTGATCCTATGGAAAAGTCAAGGCAAAACCTGGGAACAGCACATGTTTAAGAAAACATGTTTGTCTCGAACCTATGTTTAGACATGTTTAGACATGTTTAGACATGTTTAGACATGTTTAGACATTTCCATATGCATTTGTAACCTATGTTTTTGAAAAAATGCGGATGTTCTTCACTGGCATGTCTGCTTCCAAAGGATGGCGTCCTGGTTCCGGAACATGCGATTGCATGACTCTCATAAGTTGGGGAAATGAAGATGATTTATCCCAAAAAATTGCCATGGTAGACACCGGACACAATTGCTCCTTCAAGCAATTCCCGTTATGCCGCTGCTTACCATACATAATTATTTATATTAATATATATTTATGTGCAAATAAATGTATCTCTATTTCAAAGCCATCTATTCTGAAATGGATCCATTCCATTCGTTTCCAATCAGTGCCGCGCCTCCAGAGCTTCCATCATCTCTACATCATCTCCGCGCACAAAATACCTGGCCGCTGTGGCCGCCCGCGCCTGCTGCCAGACTGCGACGTCGACGTCGAGATGGCGCAGAAGGCACTGACGGGCCTTGGTGGGTTGGTTTTTTTCTAAGCCAGGGACAGGGAATTTCATGATTCTCTGCGTGGAGATGAGTTTAGCCACGTTGTTACAACATGTTACAACATGTTACAACCAACTAACATAACTACTTGGAGGATCGTGAGAAAGTGGTGAGTGTTTGGGGGGTTGGGAATAAGCCACGTATTTCAATGGGATAACCCTAAGAACCGGGGGCAAACTCGATCACTAGCGGGTCATTTTCACCACGATCCCACGATCTGTGGGATGATTCTCCAAGTATGGGCCAAAATGGATGAGTTAAAGGGAGAAATTTCCGTCTAGCGAATCAAACATTGATTTTATATACCTGCAGTTATGGCCCTTCATCAGTTTTAAATGGTGATACGTTAAAAAAATATATGTATATATATATATATAAATAGTTTCAACTGGGGTTCTCATGAACCATTAGTAACCATAGGTGATTTCACTGATTTAAGTGGTATTTTGTGGGGCCAAAAAAACACTATGGTCGCCCAGTGGCTGCATTGTCATGTCGCTGACTGGTCAGCTTCAGGCTGTCATAGAGCGGCCCTTGAGATCCTCAAAACGAAGGCGGCAGATGCGGCAAATGCTGCGAGTTGGGGAACTGCCAGGGTTTCATGGTTACCCTCTGGTAATTTGATGTAATTTTTGACACTTTGCTATTGAACATGGCCCAGTCGAAATAGTTGATTTACCCATTAAACATGGTGGATATTTCCATAGTTCTTTGTATGTTTACCAGGCCGGGTATATCATGTGGAATTACATCCCAATTCAGTGAGGTCATATGTGGATATATATATATATATAATATATATATATGTATATATATGCTGGTTGGTGGTTTTAACATGTTTTAACCATCTTGAAAAATATGAGTTCGTCAGTTGGGATGATTCCAATCTATGGAAAATGTTTGAAACCACCAACCAGTATGTGGAAATAGATGGTAATATCCAAATGATACTAGGTAAATTAAGGCTATAGTGGGATACAGTGGTTACCCTTACTAACCATGATTTTTGACATTAGGTCACAGTGAGGTCGGTATAATTTACCCAAATGTATGGTATATTTACCCTACATTGGGGTGATGTTGGAGATAACCGTGTTATAAATAAATATTCCATGGAACATCAGCATATGGGAACTGGACGTCATGGGACATCTACTTGGGTCATTGACTTCAACCAAGGATCTGGGGTGCTCCTGTTGCTGTTCACGAAACTTGGGATCAAAGAGAGCGGCCTCCAAACCTCAGATGTGAGGCAGTTGGGGAAGGACAACAGGAGAATGTACACAGGAATGGCATTAATGGTGAGGGTGAGGATCAAATCTAAATAAAAACAGTGCACTAGACAACATCGGACATCTCACCTTGGTCTTACATCTCTAGCTGCATCCGAGGTTAAAGATCCAATTCGGATTCGATCTCTTACATCTTTCAATCCTTGGTCCCCCTTTCATATCTTTCGTGCCTAAGGTAAAAAACACTGCCATAAACCGCCATAAACCCATCCCCATTTGCATTGGCTCCCGCTCACCAAGGGGCATCCAATGACAGCTTCGGCATCCTCGCATGGGGAACATGGGGAACTCCGAACTCCGGCGGGATTTTTCGATGGCCATGCTGGAGGGGAAATCCCACTTATTTTCATTGCTTTAGGTGGCTCAAATCACAACTTCTCCGCTTTTTTCTGGGCGAATTCCTCCGTTTCTTCATGAAAAACAGGGTTTCTCAGTCCAGGGTTGATGGTAAGCCACAGTTTTTCCCATTTTGCTTGGTCAAAACCCTTACTGTAAATCTGTAACGTTTCCGAAGTTTCGCCCACCATAGTCCACCGGTGTCAGCTTTTTCTCAAAAAATCAAGCTTGTCCAGAATTGCAGGTGAAATCGACATATTCCAGCCACTCAAATCCCAAACCACCAGCAACCTCCCCATTCTTACATGCGAGAATCAAACAAACTACTACTCAAATTCGTTCACCATTTCTGATCAAACCATTTTTCACCAGCCGATGTTTTCTCCTCATTTTCCGATCATTCAACTCAGCATGGTTGGTTTTCACATCTTCCCACCTCTCCAGTTTCCAGTTTCAGCCAGGTTTGAGTCTGAAAATTCGGGGAAACCACCCTTAACTCCCGGTTTACGATCATCCTTTTCCTTGGATGCCAGGTTTGGGTACCCCGTGACCCCGTGACCGATGCTTCGAAGACGCACAGTGCCCTTCTAAGCGCACGAAGAGCTCGAAGGCTTCCCATCGATCCTCCGCCCCGCCGCTGTTCAAAGACGAGATGATCCGCTCCTGGGACGACGGCCACGGGGAAGTGGGGAAATGAAGGTTTTTGTTCGACATGAAAAATGGAAAATAAGGATTTGAAAGCCCACAAAGAGTGGAAATTATATGTGTGTGTATATATGTACATGAATAAATAAATAAACAAATATATATATACACATATATATTCATTTATTTATCTATTTATTTATTTATGTACCTCTTGTTGAAGATGAAGAAGACTTGCTACACATTCTGGATTCACCAGAAAATGTTGAAACAGGTTTCCTGAATCTGCCAGTAGACCTCCGGGGGGTTTTCAGAGACTATTGCCATGCGCAGCCATCCAAAGAACACCATCCCAACATATCCCAACAACATGACTGTGTCTGAAAATGGGTGATATTCAAACTTGCCATTTCAAGGGGGAAAATTATGATAAATGCATATATAGATGATGGGATTTCAGATGTTTCCCCATCATCTTCAGAGAACCCACCCTGTATCCTATCATCCCCACCGCGTATCCGCGTCAAGCCCAGGTGCCAGGCTTGGAAAATGTCCCAGGGAGCCCAAATGAGCCACTGCAAGCAAGGCCTGCTGCCATAGACACTCAGTCATTTTGGTGCCAGTTTGATGCCATTTAATTACCATCAATCATTGGCATTTATATGTATATATATATATATTTAATCCCATGTTTTTTTTTGATGGGATATAGCCATTTGTGCAAGCAAACCCTGGTGATCAAGAAAATGAGTAGCCATCTATGAAAAGGACATCTATGGTACAGGTCAAATGGACTGTGCGACCTCAAGCTGTGGAAATTGAATGATCTGGAAGGGCACGGGAATAGCGGTTTCATCACCAAGTTTTCTCGTGAAATTTCATTGGAAGAAAACATCCCAGTTCTAAACCTCGCATGGTCTGCTTCTCCAAATCTTCCATCATTTTCCGCATTTTTTCATGGTCAATCTTTGGTAGTCCACAAAAAAATGTCATCTCTTGCTGGCTATTATGTCATTTATTTTCCATTTGTAGCAAAAAAAACACATCCGGATGAGTTCTTACCCATCCAGTCGGGCATGAGCGCACCTCTTTCCGTGGGAAGCCGCCGCGTCGTTGGACTGCTGGATCTGGGCCTGGTGGGGCATGATGGAAAGCCATGGAAAGCCATGGAACAACCCGCAGTTCTAGTTGGTAAAACATCTATGCCAGCACACTCCCTGTGACCTCTTTGATTTTTCCCAATAAAGGGGACACTCAAGTGACCTAGCCAACGCCCATTTTTTTGGGTCTACGTGACGTATACGTGACTTCTAAAAGATGTCACAGAGAACGTCCTGGTGGCTGGACATTTCAATAGCGAAATCACAGCTGGGTAATTGGATATGTGGATATATTGGAATATCATATATCAGAATATGATATAATCCTACTTTCGTGGATTGGTTTAAGGGACATTTATTGGAACCTATTGAAACCAGGAATTTCCTAAACCTGGAATTTTCCGTCAGGGGATGGAATCGAACCAACATGGAACCAACATTGCTTGAACATGGGAGGTCAGCGAACTCAAGTTCTGGTGATCCAACAGCGAAAAAATACCCAACTTGGTTATTTAACATATGGCTCACGTCAAGATGATTTACGCTGATTTACCAATGAAACATGATGATTTTCCATAGCTACGTTAAATAACCCGAAGGTAAATGTTTCATACATGTTTAAATTATGAACGCCAGGGGCATTTTGTAGTGTCCCATATTTTTCGCTACATGTTCGATCAAACTGTCAAAGACCAGAACGGCTGGTGAATGGCTGGTGATTCCTAATCCCAAAGTATCCCACATATATAAAACTGGTTGGTTGTATACCTACCCCTCTGAAAAATATGAGTTCGTCAGTTGGGATGATTATTCCCAATATATGGAAACATAAAATTCATGTTCCAAACCACCAACCAGAAAGGGTCGCAGAGTTCTCTGTGGACATAGACCAGACGGGGTTCCTGAGATGGGACAGTCGTTGAAAACACCAAGGACGATGACCTTTGGGGCCCTCGTATGAGTTAAGATATTCTCAATTTTCTGTGGTTTAGGTGACCTAAATGCATTGTTTTTCGAAACAAAACGTTCTTGGGTCTTGGAGCCGCGCTTTTCCAACTCCGCATTTTGCCCAAGTTTCCTTCAAATCAACCCGTTTTCCCCATTTTTTCGGCTTACCCTTCGGTCATCTCAGAGTTTGCTATGCAATCGCCATTTTTCATAGGAAACACATATTCTACAATGTGGCCCCCCAGTTATAAGTTGGTTTAGAAACTTCATTCACATCCATTATTTATAGCTATATATGAATCGTAAACCAGTGAATTTGGAGTTATTTTCACCAACGTTTCGCGACGACTCGTTGGGGCCCATAGACTCTACGTTTCCCCGCCACGTGGAAACTCCGCCGACACCGACCTGGAAACTCCGGCAGCGCCGCCAGCAGCCGCTCTGCGTGCTCGGTGCAAGGGGCAAAGCTGCGGACCGCCGCCAGGGCGGCGGCACGAAGCAAGCGCGACTGGTGAAGATGTTGGGACAGGGTAATGTGGAGATCCTAGGGTTAATAGTTTCAGTATCCCCACAATAGTAAACTAGGATCTCCACAATATATATATATATGATTAGTATGTCGAGATCCTAGGGCCAGGGTTAATAGTTATCTAATAATAATAAACTAATGTAAATATCAGTTCATAATGATATTGGGAATACCATGATAAATATCTATTGGACATATATAATCAAAATATTGGGAATAGAATGGCCGTGTATTGGGAATGTAATGTACATAATACATGTACATAACACTAAGAATATGGCGATATATGATAGACATATGGATATATAACAAGAAATGTAGGGAGAACAATCAGTATATAGATGCATTTATTAATGTATAGCATCGGGATAATATGGATTACCGGGATAATATGGATAGTATGGATAATATGTATATATAATATAAGGGTTTCCATATATGGGGAATCACCAAAATGGATGGTTTACAATGGAAAATCTAGAAATATAACGGATGATTTAGGGGTACCCCCATGACTTAGGAAACCTATATATATATGTATTATGTAATATACTTGAAGATATTTCCAATATTTCGTGTCATAATATCATGACAATCTTATGACACGAAATCTTGGGAATTTTCGGATGGGAATATCATTGGCGAATAGAACCGGGATATATTCGGAATGCAGTTCTCAAACCAAGCCAATATATATATAATGGGGATATATTTGGAATGATAATTCTATATTGTATGATTCATTCCGTTTTTATTTATTTTTCTATAGAATTAATTGATTAATTTATCCCTCAATATAGTTCTTGCCACTGAGGAATAGAAAATCTAGGATATTATAATTATATATATATATTGCAATATCAACAATGGCAGCTCATGGAGATATTATCCACGTGAATATCAAGGGGGATATATATATATATGTATATGAGATATCATGGACATGTAATGGCCATGAATAATGCGGAATATCATGGAAATAGTATGAACAATAGTTGTATTTATGGTTTAATCATACCCAAAAATCCTCCCTATTCCAAATACATCATAGCGAAATCATGGGAATATTATGAATTGTTTGGTTGGTTTATTTCCCGAAAAAAACATAATAAATTCAAAAAAAACATATCTCCCAATTTTGGGAAATAAACCAACGAAATTGGTGACATTGTTCCGTGAGGTTCTCCGAACCGTGCCCCCAGAATCCCCATGGGGATCTCCATGTGCAGAACAGAAACATCACCCTGCACCCGAAAGTGGAAGAAACCTGGCGATTGAAACTCAACTTTAAACAAATATAGACATTAATATAAACACTATATAAACCCCGTTTTTTCACCCACATGACGTCATGAGTTATCATAGCTATCGTGGGTGAACTGGGATGATCATCCCATTACGCTCTGGTTGATCATCAGTTTCACTGGTTGGTTGTTGCTCGTTTGGAAGCATTTCTTGGCCAGTCATATAGTCATATTTTCTGATGGTTTCATTGGTTCTTTCCCCTGTTTCTCGGTTTTTAAAACCCTATTTTCATGGCCAAGTCACTACCCTCTGGTAAACTAACATAGCTATGGAAAATCACCATTTTTAATGGTAAAACTCACTATAAATGGCAATTTTCAATAGCTATGTTAAATTACCAGAAGGTACCTTTTCTCCCAAGATGATCTGGGTGCTAAAAAAGCTCTCAGCTGCCGTATTGATACTTAGCCCCCCCCTGTCCTTGGCATAGTACTGCATCACCAGATATGGAGCCAACACCTTCAACGTCTTTTCCGGGCTCTTGGTCCCTATCCTTGGGGATGGCGGATCGCCGGGTTCCGATCGATAGTTCCTGGTGGTTACTGGTGGTTTATGATGAATTTATGGTGGTTTATTGAAGTTCATTGATGACATGACCTTCCTCTTCCACCCCATCTTTCCATACTTCAAAGCCTAGATCTTACAGGATCCAGTTCCACTTGGTCATCCCATTTCATCGGAATCATCGGAATCCCATCAAGCGAAAAGAACTTGAAATTCAAACCACACATGGCACACATGGATTTTCATACTGAAAAATCATCTTAAAATCCATAGTTTTCCATAGTTGTCCCCTGTTTCTGATTGCTGATTTTGCTGATTTGAAATCTCAGAGGCTATCCCCCACGTTCGGAACGCCAGGAGACCATTTCAAGGCTTCAAGCCCCGAGAACAACTCATCGGGAGTCCCTGGAAACACCTCCAGGGCGGACCACACCTCGGAGCGGACCATCATGACGACCGGAGGTTTCATCGACCGGACCACCACGTCTATAGGAATAGCGCCCAAAAAATATCAAATGGAAAAAAAACATACCCCACTTTCAACTTTCTACCGGAGGTATGAATTTCGGGGCATATGGGTAAAATATTGTAAAATTATGACTTTCGGAAGTATTTATATGGAAGAACATGTTGAAGATCCGAATTTAGGGGGGGGGCCTATCTTCAATCGCACTGTTTTTTGCAGGGCCCAGGTGAGATGCTCATCTTGCATTCTCAGGGTCTATGTGAGTTGGGGGATGGTAATTGCTCGATCAGATTGGAGCAGTACTGCAATCTGATATATTAAACATATGTCGTTGATGTCAGACAGGAATGGTGTAACAATCCATTGAACAGGCTTGTAGCCATTGGTGTATTACAGTATGTTGGGGGCGTTGCCCCCAAAGGGGGACCCAGAAATTACCAAAGGGATGGGTGCAAAATGAATACCCTCTGGTGATCAAACATGACGTGCTGGAAAATGCAGTTGAATTGCTGGATTTATAGGGAATGTTCAATTACCATCTTTGATTACAATAGGGTCAATTGAAGAGTCGAGAACTCCTACGAAGAACATCTGCAGGTCTCTGGGCCCGTTTTGTCCCGCATTCATCAGCAACGAAGAAACATGAACCTATAGCACCACGAAGCTGCAAAGCTATAGCTCCAAGTAGCAGGTCCAAGATCACACATCACATTCATCCTGTTACGACTCTTCTCCTCCTGTGGGAATGATGGTTGCTACTACAACCAGATGGCAAGAAGTGATTTTAGTATCCACAGTGGGAAGAAAATACATGCTTTGAATTGATTCCAGGTGCACAGAGGTACACTTTTCCCTTTTTTTTTGAGAAATAGTCCACCAGTGGAAGCAGCGCTTGGGCGGTTGGGCAATCTTAGATGAGTTTTGTACATTATCCAAAGTTTAGGGATGAATACATTTTTTGTGGAAAACAATATCATTATCACATTGAACTGTGGATAAATATATTATTTTATCTGTTGTATCACAAGGTCGATTGTATCACAATCTATTTATGGCATATTGATGGACACAATAGACCTTGGATGTGACATGAAAGAATTGGCAATGTTGGCCGTCAATAGAGCCAATGTCGCTTAGCAGCCAAACTGCTGAGAAGCACCCTTTGCAAATCTGACTTGACTGATGCTCCCTTTCCATAAATTCTTGATAGATTGGTCATAGTATGGAAGCAGGAGATGTTGGTCAAAAGTGAGATCTCAACAACCCTGGATGGTTTATCCCTGAAAATCACACCGCATTGTTGACTCTTCACCAGCAACTTGAACTTTCAGCCTCACCCATGAATATATATATATATACATACATTTGTACACCATATATATATATATATATAATTTGTTCTTGCGCGACCACTTGGACTACGACTGTTCCTTCCCCCCGGTGGTATTCATATTGCTATGACACAAGGTTAACGAAACTCAAAAGTGGATTCATTATTTCACCATTGCTGGCTGGATCGCTCCTCTCTGTATCCCCATGTCATGTCTGTTGCTTGTTCATTCGTACTTGTACCGGGTATGTTTGTTTGATGGACTCATGCCTTTTTTTTTAGATAACCCATTTTGCAGGTTCTATCGTCACTTTTGTTGCTGTCGCACGCCTGTTTCTACTGGTGAAGTGCGCACTTTGGCTGGCTCATCTGGTTTATATCGCAAGTAGTGCTCGTTGATATCACATTTAAATTGACCGCTAAATCCAAAATTTGCTAGTTGTAACCAATTCTATGGCATTAATGATAGTCGTGTCTAGTGGACAACTCATGAACCTAACATGTGAAATTTTCGAATGTTAATTCAATTTTGGGCAGAAAAGGCACCCTTTCCAAAGGTACCTATAGGCCTATAACTAGGCTCGATGAAGACGGCAACGCTAAGATGGGAGGTTGACTCCAAGGAAAACAGTGGGTAGTAGTGATACCAAATAACAATATATAATTTGATATTAACTGGTCGATAATACAAGAATCCATATGATCATCTTTGGTACTAGCCATCATTGATATCAATCAATATCAAACAGCTAATCATCAGTCATTAATCACATCTAAATTCCATATTAATCATTAATCTTAAACAATCATTGCTTAATCATGCAGCATGAATCATTGTTTTGTGTTTCCTGATTCACATGCACTGATTGTTTTTAAATCCATAAATTAAATGGAGGAGCCAATGGTTGTCCCTTAGGCTTTGGTGTTGACGACGATGATGCACCCTGAGAACTTTTTGGACGTTGCTCCTGCAATGCCAAGCCCCTCGCCACTGATCCCCGTGCTGGAGGTGGCAATGGAGGTTCTCTCAAGACTGGAACTGCTTTCGGTCCTGAGCTGGATGCTTCACCTGACACCTTTGGCAAGGATGAACGAGACTCAACAGCAGTTGCCGGTGCAACCGCCTTTGCCACTGTCACCCTTCTATGATCAGCCGGTAATTACACTCCTTACGGAGGAAGTTGCAATCGTGGTCACAGCACCGGTGGTGTCTTGGCCTTTGCAATCACAATTCTAGGCGATGGAGATGTATCCGAGCGGCCTGGAGGTGGGCCTGAAGGCTGCTTTGGAAAATTTGGAAACTCTACCCAAGAGGGCGGATGCTCAGGCTCCCTTGGAACTCTAAGATCTCGGGCTTCCTCTTCCTCAGTGTCCTCTTCCTCCCACTGATTTTCAAACTCACCAATCACTTCTTGACGAACTGTTGCTCGAGTACTTCTCAAGAAATCTTCGTCAAGCACAAAAGGATATTCGTTCGATAATTGACCGCTTGCTAATCCCTGCTCAAGAGCTGCTGTCTTCTGCGACTGACCCCTTCTCCCTGAACGATGCCAATCAATAGCCCGCCAGAGGGTATCACCGATTGAAGAAATCTTCGCAAAAATCAAAAGGCCGATTTAACGGCAGCTGAAGAAAAATACGAAGTGCAGAACTTGATGAAAACGATGGTGAGCCTTACGGCTGGTAACCAGGAGAAAGTGGTGAAGTGCGACAACGACAATGGCAAAGCAGTGAACGTGCACACCTTTTTCCACAAGTGGCAACTTGAGCCAAAAGTCAGGATCGCAGATCATTGGACCCGGACCCAAGGAACTGGCTTTACTATTGGACATGTTATTTAATGTCACAGTACATGCACAAACAGTGGATTCCATACAAACATCTTGATGTTGTAAATACAGGTCAGTACGAAAAGCATGCATACTAGGAAGGAGCCCAAAGGCTACGCAACCAGGCTTGTTGGCATAACGACTTCGATTGGTTAGTGACACGAATCCATGTATATGGTGATACACCTGCTTGGACATAATTGGTAGTTTTGCCTGAATTTATTCTTTAACTAGTTCGTTATATCTACCATAAACCATAGAATTCAGCCACTTATAAACCAACTGAACGCTATCGACTGTGGGCCCCATCCCCGTCCAGGTACACGGACAAGGGCGCCAAGTCCAAGAGCTCCGCCGTCGCTCCGCTGGGAGAAAAGCGCTGCATCTCCTGGACCATGCTGTGTGTTTTGAGGCTGATTTCATGGTGATTTCATGGTGATTTAATCGTGATTTCATGGCTTTTTCATGGCGGTTTGATGATGATTTAATGGTATATATATATATATACATAATGGGATATGTCATCAATTGGCGGAAATTTCATTTGAAGTTATCGAAAATCACCATTTTGAAAAGCTAAACCATCGAACTAAATGGGTCATGGTTTCCATAGCTATGCTGGTTTGCAAGAGTAACATAAAAATTGATGAATTGGAATCTTCATGATTATTCATTCATGCACCTGAAATGAAAGATCACGTGCCGATATTTCCCTGATGTTTTATGTGATTGTTGGGGTTTCGTCTCCCATGTTTCATCTCAAGGTTGCCACAAACCATCCCTATCCGCATCATCCAGTTACAAGGTGATGCCCCCAAGATAGCTAAGTTGGTTAACTCCAATAACTATGGTATTTCTGGGTGAATATAGCTGATATATATTGATATATCTATAGTTAATGGGCTTATCAATGCTTATGATCAATTTATAACTCGGGGGTGCACCACATGGCACCACCGCACGTAGCTCCTGCTGGTAGAACTTGAGAGCCCTTGAGCACCAGCGAGCCATGCGCGTGGAGAAGCGACCTAAGGGTGGAAGGCTTGCGATCTGAATAATCCCGGGCCCCCGGTTCATATGAATTAAACACCCCCAAACGAAACAAACAAAACCATGATTTACCAGGGAAATTCCACATCAGTGGAACCATTTTTAGGATTTATTCGGGGGTGTTTAATAACCGGGGGATGGGATTGATGATAACTAACCGCTCCCTCCATTCACCTCTTCGAAGAATAAGAAGTCACCAACCTGAGATGATAACAATAATACAACTGTAATAATTATAATACAAGGCGATGCCCCCGTTCGATAGCTAAGCTGGTTAACTCCACTAACTGTGGTTTATAGGTGATATATCTATAGTTAATGGGCTTATAATCAATTTATAATTCGCCGGGCACCACCTTGTAATGTTAACAATAATAATAATAGCAATTTCCCCATGTCTAAATGATAAGAAGAATAAGAAAACACCAGCTGAGTTTGGGGATAACTACCCGACGACCAGATGGTGCCTATGGTGCCCTGAGCTCGGCTGGCTTCCTCAAAAAAGACTACCTGGATACAATCCAAACGTAAACATATCTGTTATTTGACATTATATGACATGAAACACATACTTTCAACAGAAACAAACATTATACACATACATAATTCATCATACTTCATAATGATTCATATCTAACACGTCATATTCTGGTTGGGTTTAACTCAATTCGAAGCTCCCATTCGAAGCTACCCGTTACCCGCTCCCTTCACCAAGGTACTCCGCTTTACCCCCGCCAAACTCCCATGGGTGAATTATCATGTTCATTCATTTTCCCTATTCAGTGGCCATCTGAGGAATATATCAGCATATCATAGTATACTTGGTGGCTCATCCCACTTAGTAAGTGGGTTATAACCCAGTTATAAATGAGATAAGTAGGGTTAATCCACTTATAACAGGGGTTATAACCCACTCACGATTCGTGGGATGAGCCACCAAGTATCCCTTATCTTCAGACCTATATCTCCAAGATCACCAGAAGTTAACCCCCACGTGTCGAAAAATCGGACGTCGCGTGGCAATAGCTCGGCAAGGTGTCCATCGGCACGCTGTCCACGGCCATCTTGGCCTTCATCACTTGCTCATGGCCTCGGACAAACTACGCTAGATTAATTGGGATATTAATTGGGAGATTAATTGGGATATTAGTTGGGATATTAGTTGGGATATGAATGGATATGAATTAAGATTTGGATCATATGTCTGAAAAATGGACTAGCTGTCAACAATAGGGATATTTCATGGATAATACTTGGGGATCCAATAATTTATAGGAAAACAAATTGGATGTAACCAGCAATATCGTAGATTAAGTCTGGCAAAAAACGTTTTTTACGCCGATTAACCACTTCATGAGGTATAGTAAGAAGATCCACAGCAACCAGCCACGGAACATCACAGAACCATCGACATAACCTTAAAAAAAACATGGGGGCTGACCTACCAAGCCAATAAAATGCTTTAGTTGGGGCTGTTCACAATTAATGAAGGTAAAACATCCCAAATTAAGCTATGTGAACATCACTAAAACATCCTGCATGTTCACATGAAATTGTTACCTTTTGTTTTCTTTGCAGCTATAAACCCTCCAAAGCTGACCAGCCCAATAATATCTGGCAAGGCCAATGACATGTGGTGGTGCAAGAGCCCTTAATGAACACCTTCTTGATGGCGGTGTTGCCCTTGGGGAGCGTTGACGAGTTGGTTGAACTATGAACCTAAATTTATCTTTGGAACTATTGATATGTGATTGTTTTCTCTGGATGACCATAATAATCCAGAAGATACATATTTCGGATGTTACGGAAAAGTGTAATTTACACATATTTACTCCCCTCTGGTAAACTAACATTGCCATTTAAACATCACCATTTCAATAGGTAAAACCGTCTATACATGGGCCATGTTCCATAGCTATGTTTGTTTGCTGGAGGATGTAGTCCCATGGTTTATCCATGTTCCATAGATATTCCATGGATTTGTTCGTGTTCCATCGCTTCTCCTCCAACAAAAATGACATTTGGGTATGGGTCAAAACCTATTATTATCAATTCTAATGGGATGAACATCCATTTACCAGCTATTTTGGGGTTCACTAGGTGCCAGGGTTTTGACCAATAGCCATTTCCCAACAGAACAACTGCCCCAAGCAGGCACGTGCGACTGATGCGGCCGTCCAAAACATCATCTGCCCAGTTCTGCGGCAACCAACGCAGGCTGGTGAAAGCTGGTGCTATGTGAAACACTGTGAAACAGTGGTATGGTTAATGTTGTAATGTTAAAGAAATGTGAATCTTGGATGCCCAATTGCCCAATTGCTGCTGAACAGCATGGCCAAAACAAAAAATGGTCATTTCCAAATAGTAGATTCCCCATTTCTGGTGGATGAAGCTGTAGGGAAAATAGATTAGGGGTTCCGAAGTCATAGGGGTACCCCAGTCGTCACCATGGTCCAATGACTTGGATGATTTGGGGGTAGCCCTATTTCAGGAAACCTCCAGATGGCTGGTGAACATGGGGTATGAATAATGGTAACAATGGTATGGTTTACCAAGAGAAAACACCCAAATCTGGCCAAACTGGGTTGAAACTTTTGAAGCCTCAACTGCGCAAGCAAGTGATCACTTTCCCATCAGACCAAATTATGTCCTTTCAAGATGCTTGGAAGTGCATCCCAGGAATCATGAGTTCACACATGTATAGCTGAAGTTTATCCTACATATCAAATGGTGTAACCATGCTTATTAACATCCAACTGAGGGGTTTTAAATTTATGGGAAACGCATGGAAAACCTCTAAATCTGCTGTTGAATCGTCCTTTTCCTTATGAGGATTGCCATTTTGACACACGCAACTGCATCGGCTCCCCGGCTACGTCGGCTCCTGCACTGCGTTCAAAAATGTTGGCCAATCTCTCAACCTTAGAGTTTTTGGCCAAGGTCGACCCTCCAAAGCACACATCAGATATTCCAAGTCTCAGTGTGTGTATATATATATGTACATGCCTAAATATACATACATATATATATATATTACAGCAGGTATATGTACATTTTCGGTTTCCGAAATGTACCCCCTGACGACGCAGGTTTCTCGTGGATTCACCAAGGAAAATCTGGTGGTTGACCTACCCCTCTGAAAAATGATGGAGTTCGTCAGTTGGGATTATGACATTCCCACTATATGGAAAAAAACATGTTCCAAACCACCAATATGAAATGCATTGAACAACAACAACAGCAACAATACCAGCTGCTACTCTGTCTTATTATCTTATTCGTTTTTATTTACGCATATTCCGAGATCATGAACTGCACTGAAGGGACCGGACCCAGGGACGACCCCACGAACGATTGCGCAGTTTTCTTGGGGATGGGTATACCATGGTATAGGCCCTCCAAAGAAGTTCCGGAAAAGATCACTAATTTATCTTTAATCTGACTATAGGGGATATGCCCACTTCATAGTCTTCATAGTGGCTACATCTCCATAAATCATGAAGATTAACAGGCTCTTGTTGGTTTAATGTTATAGACACCAGCCCGGTTTACCCATTGAAATCCCTGGTGAAATCCCAGGTGATTAAACAAAAATCGTATAACCCTACTAGCCGTGAATCAGCAGCCAACCATAATGTATTGGTCATATGCCTTTTCTCGATCAGTTTTTTGCAGCTTCAATTTCCAATCCAATCTTTGGTGAAAAGGAGCCCCATTCTTCATGTTTGATTTCAACATATTCCAGCGTATAACCATCTTTGGTGCATAAGTCCCATGTTTCATTTAATTTTTATGTTCAAAAGAAACCCTATTGCTGTACAAGGTTGGCCCCCTAATTACATGTTGGTCCATAACCCTCACTAGCTGTAGCATACTATAGCCATATTCTCAATAATCTGTGGTTAATCAAGTTGTTATACGTTGGTCTATGGGCCCAAAACATTTTCGCATACCCAGTCGCTTTAAAAATCCTCCGGAATCTGTGGTTTTCCCCAGCATTTTTGGGGCCACGGCTCCACCAATCAGTGGAGCCAAGGCCATGCGCCACCATATCTTCCATGGGCTGGCTGTTTTTTGTGATTACCCTCTGGTAAACTAACATAGCTTTGGAAAGATCCACCATTTTCAATGGGAAAATCCGCTATAAATCACCATTTTCAATAGCTATGTTAAATTACCAGAGGGTAAAACAATCATGGCTCCACCATCCCCTAGTCATCACCATTTATATATATTTTTTTAGGTGGAAAAAATAAACTGTATAAACTTACCATTCCCAGGAAAATGGCTTCGGTAAAAATGACATTGTTTTACCAGGCCACATCGGTGCCAATCGCCTCCAATCGCTGATCCGATTTGGATCTGCCTCCTCCAGATGAATGCCTCACAAGTTCGATATGTTCCATGTAATGTTCCATGTGGAAAATCACTCACTGTAGAAGATCTTCCGGAAACCATGGCTTTTCATGGAATTTCCACATCTATGTTAGTAATTACTGTATTAACCCTTAGGGTTTTTCATCATCAAAGTTGCAAAATATGAATCCGTCAACTACCCTTCACCAAAGTCTACCATGTTTGTTGTTGAAATTCGCGGGATATCAATGTCTATTGGTGTATAAACAAGCTTGGGTTGCTCATGGGCCATCCGTTTGGTCAGCAAGCTCTTCCAGCAAACAAAAGGATCCCGTGATGGATTAAACACAAAAGATAGCTGCTGAAATTCATAGTTTAGTGTAGACATATCATATACATACTTTACATACTTTACATAAACATGTGTATAATGGTGTATATATATAATTATATGTATATATTAGATCAAACACTTATACATATGCGCCCAACAACTGGCCCAAAAGATCGCGTTTTTTTCATCGCAGGGAATGTCAGTGGAAATGGCCGGTTTGCACAACATCTTGGGGCACCAGTGTCACTAAAACATACTAAAACCATCTAAAGCCCCTTTGTAGTAAAACAAATGACCGTTAAAAAAATGAGGTACTACAAGTATCTAGAAGTGCTAATTATTCTCAATGAACCGAAGAAACTCCGCCATAATTCTGTGATAATCCTGTGATGGCACCAAAATTCTGCGCCGAAGAACCCAAGGTCGGACCGGCCAAGAGAAAGAAGAGCGCATGCATGATTTCCATCCTGAGTTGACTCTCCGCGGTGCCATTTTATGTCGGTTGATACACTTTATATTTTGTCACAACTCCCATTAGTTGGGATATACATGGATAGACAGCTGTACAGCTAAATTTTATGGTTTAACAATGTTTAAAAAAAAAGTATACCCACTGATTGAGTGGAACTGCATCCTCAAGAATTTTATGGCTTCAAAGAAAGTCAAACTACCGTTGAAACGCTGGGTTTTGATCCTAGATATAAAATATGTAGGGAGCTCCTGTGATTCATGGAGTATGATGGGGGTGTCAATATTTAGTATAAATATATATATATATATATACATATATATTATATTGATTAAAATTGATCAAAATTGGATAAATATATTCCATTCCATCTTTCCCAGGGATCTTCCATTTTGAGACCTGCAAATCATCTACGATATTCCCTTTGCACACCGAATTTTCAACCCTATCCCATCTCATGAAATACTAGTTGGTTAATAGGTTTCCGTACTATGGGTTATCATAATCCTCCATGAATTAGGTAGTTTTTGCAGTATAAGTCCCTACTAAGAACCTATCAACCAGGGTCTTTTTTGTAATGGCCCGGTTGGAGCTTACCAGTTTCGTATTTACTCCGTGTAGATGGGGGAAGTTCCACATCAAAGGGATCCATGAAATTTGGTCCCCGAAAGGTCTTGGAGACGTTCGCTTGCCATTGAAAATGGCCCATAGAAATAGGCGGTTCTCAGTTCGCAAACTGTTAGTTTAGCAGAGAGTAGTCCCATTCCCCAAATATACCCTCTGCTTGTTCAACATAGCTATGGAAAATCATGTGCAATAGGTAAATCATTTATAAATCATCTAATAAATGGGCAATTTTCCAGAGCTCTGTTCAATAAGCAGAGGGTATCCAAATATCAAACAAAAACAATTGTGTGGGACCCCGGCATCTTGACCGTCTACCAGATGTTTTTTTCCCAATCGGCACATTGGATGTTCCGGTCAAAGTCTCACCACCATTGGAGGCCGAGCCCATTGTTTCAGGGCCTCAAAAAAAACAATTGGTGGAACGAAGTGGGATGGGTCAAGAGAATTGCCATTCCAAGTTGAAAAAAAAACTGAAGATTTTTCAGCAGAATGGTAGAACCATCAATATTCCCATGTTTGATGCCCTGATTCTACCATAATCCCTAAAATATCCGCTGAATTGTAGGTAGAAATAAAGATAACTCGAAATAGCTGGAATCATATCCATATACTCCTGGGATATCTTAGGATGTAACGTCAATCCCGGATGAGACCAAACCCAAGCTGTTGGGGGGATTACCTCCAAAATAGTGATAAACTATGATAAACTACTGTTGAAATTGGATAAACCGGAGTTTTTTTGCCAAACACTGGGTTGACATTATTCATGATCAAACATTGGATAATCATTATGACTTTTTGAGGAGATCTAGAGATTTATCAAGTTTCGATGACTTTGTGGACGTCGATAAAAAACAGTGATGGGGGTGTTTGGTTGTTATTCATCTTGCTTTACTAAAGATGTCCAGATTTTCCCACACGTGGATTCAGCATTTCATTCCCACATTTTGAGGATTCTTTGAATTCTTGGATACATTTTATAGATCAATGTCCATGTTTTTCTTGGGTGTATATTTCTCATTATACTTTGTTGCTACATTACCATTTTCAATAAATTTCTATTAAGAGAGACAATTCCAACAGCTGGGTTTTAAGCATCCAATCTCCAGTCAAGGTGCCCCCAAGATTTCAAAACAGTTGCTAACCGATCTACGTTTGACAAAAACTTCGTACGTCTTAGTGCCACCATAAACCTCAATAAAGACAACCAAACTACTTATTAACTCACTTGGCCAAGTATGGGGCATCAGTATACCACCTTTCGAGTATTCATCTAGACTTTGACATCATTGCTTCACCCACTGCTTAAGGATTTTCCCGTCGGGAAATTCCCCGACTTTTACCCCTGTTGTGGTGTCTTAAACTGGGGCGGGGTGACACCCAACAAAGCTTCCGGAATGAATATGTTCTAATGGAGAAACCAATGGCTCAGAGGGGTGATCGAATTTTTGAAACATCCATCTATGTTAATGATTTTCGTATTTGAGAAGACAAATAAATTCCATATCACATGCTCCATCCATGGAATATTTACCAACATTTACTCCAAGAATCACCCACATGTAGGTAAATAACCATGCAGTCGCAAAGGGGAACAAACATCGGACTTTCCATTGCCATGTTTGAAGACAAGAGGGCTGATTCATGAAAGTTTAAGGGAATAAGAAGGATTCCACTGGGGATTCGGAAGCCCTTACAACGGCCGGCTTCGGCCTTTCAAGGGGTGCTTTGGGATGTTCTATTGCCAGCGATGCATCAACATCTATTGGACTACCAATACATCACTAGATTTTGAGGGGATGAACATCAATAAACCATCAAAATTCTTGTACTGATGTTGGGTCCAATGGTACATCAAGTGGTCCATCAATATCATACCGTCAATGTCATACCATCAATGAACATCAATATCATACAGGCAAAAGAGAAAGTCACGCCTAAGTCATGCCTACGGGGCTTCCCCCATTGTCAACGCTGTTTCCAAAAGTCACGCCTAAGTCATGCCTAAAAGGCTTTCCTGCTTGTCACCGCAATCATTCCGGCACTCATTCAATTGATGTGGTTTCAAACTGTTCTTGTGGCCAATGGTTTCGATTGAGTTGTTTAACAATGGAATTCCATATTCGCTAAGAAAAATCTCACATGTTCCCTTGTCATAAGGAACACACCCAGCATTGCAGCACTTATTCAATTGATGGAGTAACATCCTTCATTCCAACCAGCCCGTGGGCACGACATTGTCTGTTCCCTGTACCATATGTACAATATTTTGAGGAGATGAACACCAATCAACCAGCTGTTTTTCAGCAGCTTTGGAGCAAAGTACCTGAAGGTCTTTCTGGTACTCATCGAAATCCGCGCAGCTTTGTGCGAAGGTCTGCACCAAGAAAGCCCTGCAACCGGCATAGCAACTTGCGCGGATGCTTCATGGATGGTATGGGGTATTCCATTTATCCATGTAAAATAGACATAGAGTAAATACTGCATGAATGCATGGGAATGGAGCCGCAAATTTGGTCGTGCCTAGTAAGAAACCAGACTTTTCGGATGTCCAAGATTTTGAGCCAGAGCCACTTTGGTGGGCCCAGTGAACTGTTTGTTGGTTTATAAGCCAGATTATCTACAGATATATCGACCATCAGAAAGCGGCAAAAATGTTGGTTGACATATTGTATCTTCATCCCCGAAAGCTGATCTTCGAGTTCCACCGAGCACCAGTGGATGCCTAAGGTCGATTGAGAGACCAGATCCACCAAGGATTGCATACCTTCGCAACTGGAAGGTTAGGCTTGGGAAAAATTACTATGTGACTATTCCCGAAGAAACAAGTGACTTATGCTACTTTTTACATCTAAGCCAGCAGAAAATCCGGGGTAAACTCCCTTGATCGCTCACCTCACCACGCCTGTCCCAGTCCCTCGGTCCCAGCCTGGAACGCTTGCGAATCTCACCTCGGAGACTTCGGGATGGGGCAAGCGATTTTTGGAAAGCTCACGACCGACTTGACGTTGGGGATACACTTCATGGCCTAACCGAATTTCCAATATTTCCAATGGCTGGTTGTAGGCTGTTAGTGGACAAATCCGGCTTACCCCTGTTGCAGAAATGGCTACAGTGAACCCGTACAGCGAAGCAAGCGATTTGATGAACCACCAAGACTGGCGGTTCAAAAGCAATACGGAGAACCTTCCGTCATACCCAAGATGGTTTGTTGAGGGCATTCACAGTATACTTGGGCTATCTGAGAGTGCAGTTGGGGTTATTAATGGGTAATCTCCATAGGTTGGGGTGTGACATGACCCCTATAACTAGGGTGAACTCTGACCCGCCTGGTGGAACTGCAGCACGGAGCTGTGACATCACATCCGAGCCCACTTAGCAATTGATATTGCCCATAAAATATCGCGTTTTACCCCATAAAAACTTAACTATGTACTTTAACCATGTCTTTGAGATATTTGGAGGGTCTAGGCAAATTCACGAACTTGTTTGAACAGAGGGTCCCCCCCATTCCAAAGGATTGTCATTCGACCTCCAATTTGACTTGTGTGGCTTCAAGCACTTCTGAAGGGGATGACCACACGTACATATATATATATATAATTATCTTTTAAACAAAGGTCATGGGTCATGTGTGTGTAACAACTGAATAGATGTAAAACTTCTCCTTTTTTCTTTCTCTTTCTTCTCTCCTTTTAATAAAGCAGGGGGACCATCCATGTACTGTGAGCGATGGTCCAACGAAGCGGCCACAGTACATGCGGATATCACGGCTGATCACCGTGACGTACCTGCTTTCTTCATGTCATTTTTCTGCAATGGGACGTGGCTAACCCGAGAACCACCTAGCCAGTTTTGTCAGTTGCGATGTCATTTGATGCTCTGCGCGTTTTCCGCAATCTGTTTTTCAACGATCTTTTCGGATGTCTTGACGAGTTTTTTTGAGGTTTGTATTCTGGTTTGGTCTACGTATGATATCTTCGGAAAAACCTTCATCGTTCTCGCGAAGTACAGCCACGAGATCTACTTTGGGTCTAATTGTCTAGGCTGGTTGCATGTTACAGGACTCAGTTCCGGATGGATCTCTTCAAAGACACCAATTGTGTCTAGTGTAATACCTATGGTGACTCCGACAAGGTGCCATAGGGCCAATGGAGGCAACCCTTTTAAGGTGAATGTCGACTGACCGGATTACAGAATTGACAATTTTAATCTGGTAATTCATCTAAGTATTGCGAAGCAGTTGGCCTTACCGTTGTCAGCCTTTTTCAATGTCTCGCCTTTGCGATAACTTTGATCTCCCATTTCTACTCGAGTGGAGCCGCTCGGAACAATCAGAAACTTCAATTTCTCGCTGCAGCACCAGCTTTTACAGGGTAAGCTGACATGATCCATGACAGGCGACAGGCATGTCTTTTTCCTGCAGGTATGGTCTCTTTGGTATCTGGTGAGGTTGAACATATCGTGCATCTAATTCGTTGGAACTTGAACGGCTGTTTATGCCATATCACGACTTGACTACGGTCCCGAAGGGGAGTGACGCACGACACCTGTTGTAGTTGGAACTGGATCCTTTTTAGATTATTTTTGTTGTTTCACGCTCGTCACCAACTAGCCCCCATTCGGTCCCTAATTCTTCCACTGTGCTTCTCCGTAATGTGTTGTGGGGTTTAGGTGTGTGCTCTGTTTTTGTCAGGTCCGTTTCGCCGCGTAGGTTGGGTTTGGAGGTCCGTTCGTTCCCTTCCCCCTCCTGCGCTGTTCTGGCCTTTTGCCCGTCGTCTGTGTCCGCTTTTTCCTTCCTCTTGCCTTTCATTGTTGACCAGGCTCCGGCCGGGTGCGTGTGTGTGTGTGTGTGTAACATCTGAATAGATGTAAAACTTCTCCGTTTTTCTTTCTCTTTCTTCTCTCCTTTTAATAAAGCAGGGGGACCATCCATGTACTGTGAGCGATGGTCCAACGAAGCGGCCACAGTACATGCGGATATCACGGCTGATCACCGTGACGTACCTGCTTTCTTCATGTCATTTTTCTGCAATGGGACGTGGCTAACCCGAGAACCACCTAGCCGGTTTTGTCAGTTGCGATGTCATTTGATGCTCTGCACGTTTTCCGCAATCTGTTTTTCAACGATCTTTTCGGATGTCTTGACGAGTTTTTTTGAGGTTTGTATTCTGGTTTGGTCTACGTATGATATTTTCGGAAAACCTTCATCGTTCTCGCGAAGTACAACCACGAGATCTACTTTGGGTCTAATTGTCTAGGCTGGTTGCATGTTACAGGACTCAGTTCCTGATGGATCTCTTCAAAAATCCAATTTTGTCTAGTGTGTTTAAGATCATGGTGGATCATGATTTTCCGGCTTGACACAGCACGAAATGACCATAAATTGGCGATAGCTTAGGGTATCTCCCCAATTGTTTGGCAAACCCATCCATCCAATTGCGTATGGGTCAAAATTATCAACACCCTAAAATCCATGGTGCCCTTAACTTTCCATTATTGTTCCCTTGACTTCCCATTATTGTTCCCTTAACTGTTCCTTTAACTTTCCAGAAAATGGAGAAAGTTAAGGGGACAGTAATGCAGTACATGGAGAAAGTTAAGGGGACAGTAATGCAGAAAATGGAGAAAGTTAAGGGGGACAGTAATGCAGAACATGGAGAAAGTTAAGGGGACAGTAATGCAGAAAACGGAGAAAGTTAAGGGGACAGTAATGCAGAAAATGGAGAAAGTTAAGGGGACAGTAATGCAGAAAACGGAGAAAGTTAAGGGGACAGTAGTGCAGAAAATGGAGAAAGTTAAGGGGACAGTAATGCAGAAAATGGAAAAAGCTAAGGGGACAGCAATGCAGAAAATGGAGAAAGTTAAGGGGACAGTAATGCAGAAAATGGAGAAAGCTAAGGGGACAGTAATGCAGAAAATGGAGAAAGTTAAGGGGACAGTAATGCAGAAAATGGAGAAAGTTAAGGGGACAGTAATGCAGAAAACGGAGAAAGTTAAGGGGACAGTAATGCAGAAAATGGAGAAAGTTAAGGGGGACAGTAATGCAGAACATGGAGAAAGTGGGACAGTAATGCAGAAAATGGAGAAAGTTAAGGGGACAGTAATGCAGAAAATGGAGGAAGTTAAGGGGACAGTAATGCAGAAAATGGAGAAAGCTAAGGGGACAGTAATGCAGAAAATGGAGAAAGTTAAGGGGACAGTAATGCAGAAAATGGAAAAAGCTAAGGGGACAGCAATGCAGAAAATGGAGAAAGTTAAGGGGGACAGTAATGCAGATCATGGAGAAAGTTAAGGGGACAGTAATGCAGAAAACGGAGAAAGTTAAGGGGACAGTAATGCAGAAAACGGAGAAAGTTAAGGGGGCAGTAATGCAGAAAACGGAGAAAGTTAAGGGGACAGTAATGCAGAAAATGGAGAAAGTGGGACAGTAATGCGGAAAATGGAGAAAGTTAAGGGGACAGTAATGCAGAAAATGGAGAAAGTTAAGGGGACAGCAATGCAGAAAACGGAGAAAGTTAAGGGGACAGTGCAGAAAATGGAGAAAGTGGGACAGTAATGCGGAAAATGGAGAAAGTTAGTGGGACAGTAATTTTTGATGGTGATTTGCCTGCAATTTCTAGGCCTTCTTGGGATTTCCCAGCGCCTTCTTGGGATGTCCCACCCCTGCCAGGTGACGAATCTGCACTTCATCCGTTGTCAAGGTCAGGCGCTGACACATCGCAGGGATCTGAGCCTTGGGAGACAATAACGACACCGGGATTTTCGCACAGCATATCGGTATCATGGGATACATGATACATGATACATGATACATGATACATGATACAACAACAACAACAGCAACAACAACAACAACAACAGGAATGTGCCCAGCAACGCGCCCAGCAATGCGCCCAGCAACGCGTTCGGCCAACTGGGTCTTGAGAGCATGCACCTGGTCATCCAAATCAACGATAAACCTTAGTGATGCTTCAGTGGCCGATCTTAGACATGCTGCAAAACGATAACTGGTTGGTGGCTGCAAACCCCTACCGAAACCCATTTCCAACCACCAACCAAAATATTACTGCACTTATCGCATCATTACATATCATCAGATGAATCTATATTTGTTCATTATCTCGAATATGATTGCATGTTCTTAGTCACATGTCCAATTTTGTGTTCCCTACACCATGCTACATTTTCAATTCTACATGTCGTCTACATTTCCTGAAATCAGACTGGCCAACCTCGGATGGATAGGTGATATAGAATTCCTTATTGTTTTGCCATAAATGAATACCAAGTGCCATAGAGCCTGGAGTAAGGAGACGAACATCACTTAAAATCCACCATCTTTATGATGAGACTTACCCTCCGGTACTCAAACATGGCTAGCAGCAAAAAGTAATCCTTTAATTCGATGATTTTCAAAGCTATAGTTCCTCAATTTGGCTGGATATTTCCCAGTGGCCCGCCATGTTTGATGACACCAGAGGATACCTTGGTAATTTATTCATCCCCTGCTCACAGTTTATGTACCTCTAGTAGTCAAGCGTGGCAATGGACAATTCCACATAAAGAAGGATTCCAACGGGAACATCATCTATCAATCATCTATAATGGAGCTTTCAATGGGAAAGTAATCTATAAATGCAGGTTTACAGCTGGGAAGTCCCCTGTCTGTACATGGACATTTTATATAACAGGAAAATCCACTAGAAATCACCCAAATGTCGTTGGAAATCCCCCAAAAACATGGAGGTTTCTGGGAAAACGCAAAAAAACGCGGTTGGATTTTCCAGGTGACTCAAAGGCCTCCCCCGTCAACTTTTCCACCGTGACAACGGCCATCCTTCAGCGCCGTTGTCAAAGGCCCGAACCTCCGACAACGGGGTGACATGTCCGCGCCAAACAGCGGGTGAAAAATCGTATTTCTTGGGGCTACGGATCCAATTTTTGGTGGGGAATAAGAGCATGGCTCTTCTGGGCGCAACTTGGGCGGTTTTGATGGTTCAAATTCCAACAAAAAACGTGGTTAAATGATGTTAAACGTCTATATTCGCTGTATGTCGCTAAAATGATGCTGAACTTCCAAGCCACCAGGCAAAAAAAGGGCCCAGTTGGTGAACTAGATACCCCTTCAAAAAAATGAAAGATAGATGAACCACTTGATATAGGATATAAATATTGCACAATATTTATCCATATATATAATTATATAGTTTTAAACAACTGATTGAATAATTATATAGTTATATAATGATATTATAAACAAATAGTAACAGACTAACCAAACACCAAGCAGCCGGCTGGTCATTTCAAGATCCCCATCTTGTGTTGCTGGAGTTTCTCGCTCCCAGTTTCATGGTCAATCTTTGGTAGTCCACAAAAACAATGGTTATGGCTATTTGCCACAGCAAGACACTTAAGGATTAAACTAATTACACACCCAAGACCTTGTTGGGAATGATTTATCAAACCATTTATCAAGCAACCAAAGTGCCAGCTGCTACTCATGAACCATTCATGGAATATTTCTTGTGGATCAACCTACCACGCAAAAATTACTTGTCACATGGTAATCAACTAATTATAAACCTCCATGGCTAGTTCGGGGCTTTCCCAGTGGCCCGCCATGTATATTGTTGGTGTCTCCGAAAACTCTCCCCATGATATACAGCATTATACAGCACTATATGGAGGTTTCTAAAAATGGTGGATATGGATTTCAATACTAAAATCGTCACATTTTGCATGATTTGGGGTACCTCCATATGCAGAAAAAATGGGGTGTTCACATTCCAACATAGGGCCATTCGGGCCCGATTTTTGTATACCAAGGTTGAGACCCCAGTTCATAATATTTGGGTGGACCAAGACAACGGCTATAATATAATTACAGAGCATATATGGGTATGGAATGATGTATGAGCTATGACAAACGTACCGTTTTCCCGCCTTATCATACTGGTTGATTAATAAAGGGGCAAGTAGGGTATAATACAATCGGACCCAAGCAACAGGGGTATCTTTACTGGGTCATAGGCATCTGTTTCAAAACGTGGGGCCAACTGGTACTATTTTGCCAACCCAAACCAAACAATGTCCCGCCACATGGGATTGTCGCGTGCTGGGCATGCAAAGGCGATTGATAAAAATTGCACACAAAAAACGACATCAAACAACAAAGAATGTTGTGTGCTGGGATCCAATTACCTTCACTTGTCTTCTCGTAATGTGGTTAATGAAATTATCAAGACGTCACTAAAAGATTATATCAAAGCACCACTGTCAGGTGGGCAGATGAGATGCATGTAGTTGTTGTTGTTAAATGAGGTTGGGTCAACGGTTGGGTCAGTGTAATTGTCCAACATTGTCCAACAAAACTACATAAAACTTCGAGTGTTCCCTACCCTTACCTACCTTACCTATAGTTTCTTTTCTGACCATCTGGATGTCAAACATATTCTGATGCCCCTTTTTTTTATATTATAATATTTATCCCTTTTAATCAATATTAGTTTCTGAAGGATTTCCCCCCGTAAGGGCCATGTTCCAAGTTCCAACCCTGCCGCTTTTCCACCGCCCGCGGCAGATGGCGAGCGAGGCCCGAGGCCAGAGCTACTGACAATCTTGCCGAAAAAAAGGCATGTGATCCCCATCGGTGTGATTGGTGTGATTACCCTCTGGTTGTGACTAACAGTTCGCCATGGAAAGATCCACCCATTCTTAAGAACGGTAAACCATCTATTTCTATGGGCCATCTATACCATGGCTATGTTAAATAACCAGAGGGCATATATGTTTTAATTGACAATATCATTGAATAATTCTCAGAAAATACATGAACACCTGGATGCCCGTCCACTACTAGATAACCGATCAGATTGTCAGTACACATGATGCGGATGCAACCACGTCTTCAAAAAGGAGAACTATCCTCTAGTCATTTGTGGTTCAACCTATCTAATTTGATGACTATATTTGGTAATTCAGTACGTGCATTAGTCATAGCCCGGATCATAAGTCAACCAAACCTACTTTCAGAAGAATATAAAAGTTAAACATGTGTCTGGATAATCTCTTGTTCCTCGCTGACCTGAAACAAATGCTATCGCAATCCGAATCATCAATCCAGTGATGTCGCAGTGAGTTACGTAGGATGAACCGAGCCGGACAGCTGATGTTACCAGAGCGCCTAACACTTTGGCTGGGCGCAGGGACTTTTGTATAATATATAAGTGGATGTTTCTTTCATTTTCGGAAATCGAAGCCGGGAAACCCAAACCATCAAGGCAACCCCTGCCAAGAACTCCCTTCCAATTCTATCCAATTGCGGGATCTCAGAGTTGTGGGGAAAAACATGTTATAAGTTGTGCATGCTGAGAAATTGGGTTATACATGGTCATACCGTGCCATCAACCAATGGTTGCCAGATTGAGATTTCACCAGCTGCTATCATTTGTGCCATCTTGCTACATATCTTCAAAAGTCTTCCAAAAAATATGCACAGTTCCCGACAATTCTTGAACCATGCAGCCAGGCCGCAGCCATGGCACACGGCACTCAAATACTATGCACATGACCCTCCAGCATACTCAAATACATCCTGTGAGCAGCAAAGCGAAGCGCCAACGATTGAAACGCAAAGGCCAGGTTGATCGCGTTCCTTCGCGGAGCGGAGGGGTGGAAGAAGGTGCCGCCCTGCCACAAATGCAAAAGGCCGGGGTACCGTGGTTTAGGGGTCTCTCAGATTTTAACCCCTAAATGTGCTGGTTGATCATCAAACCGATGAAAATTGCGCCATCTTTATGGGTTAAAGTTCCCCCATTTTTGGATCTTAACATGGCAAAACTCCATGTGGGAAACCAGGAGGCCATAAACCTACCATGATTGGGTATGGCTGGAATCCCACCCAAAAAAAAGGTGATGACTTGGGGATGGTTTATGTCGGAGCCGAGAAGCTGCTGCATGGAATCCAAACTTGTCTTGGTGATGGTCCACATAGAAAGGTCTTCGGTAGCCAGCAACTTGTTCTTGCGAGATTCCCCTGGCAACAGAATCCCCACTTGCCCCAGGAGTTATGATGCAAGTATCTTGGGAAACCACATAACCACGCAAATTTTATTGGGTTTATGAGCAATAGATCGAACATCATCCACGTAGTTAATTGGGATTAACCAGGCAACATAACTGGAGCACCACCTTGTTGAGGCGTCCACCATTTCTAGAGATGTGGTTTTGGTTTTTGAACGTATTTGGTTTGGAATTCTGGATGTTCACCCCCCACAAATGATACAATAGGTTTCGACATAGCATAGATAGGAAGATGAACCACACACATGAAGTTACCGACACAATATCATTTTTGATGCGCATGACTGGTAACCCAACCCGTGCGTGGCAAGGGTCTGAGCCATCCAAGCTTAACAAATGAAATGCCAAAGGTCATACCAGTAGTACCGCGCAAGGAGGAGGCGGAAGTTTCAAGGATAGACAACTATAGGAGAGGTGAGATATTGTGATGCATGGATGGCAGGGCGAACCCACTGATGGACTGAAAGGATCCGAAAGGTGGTTGGAGCTGTGCTTTTTGGAGTGGTTGCAGTGGTCACCTCACCCGAACCTGTTGAATGTAGTGTGGCGTGGTGTGGTTTAGTTGTAGTTGCAGTGTCGTGTAGTGGTAGTGGTAGTTGTAGCTGTAGTGTAGCTGAGGTTGAAGTTGTAGTTGTAGTTTGTAGCTGTAGTGGTAGTGGTAGTTGTAGTGTAGTGGTAGTTGTAGTGGTAGTTGTAGCTGCAGTTGTAATGTAGTTGATATTGAGGCTGTAGTAGTAGTAGTTGTAGTTGTTGTAGTTGTAGTTGTAGTTGTAGTAGTTGTAGTTGTAGTTGTTGTAGTTGTAGTTGTTGTTGTTGTAGTTGTAGTAGTAGTAGTTGTTGTTGTTGTTGTTGCTGTTGTTGTTGTAGCTGTAATATAGTCGTAGTGCAAGTTGTAGCGTAGTTGTAGTAGTCGTAGTCGTAGTCGCAGTCGTAGTTGTAGTTGCAGCGCGTTTGAAGTTAAAGTTGTGGTTGTGGTTGTAACTGTACTTGTAGTTGCATAGTGGTAGTGGCAAGTGTAACTGTGGTTGTAGCTGTAGTTGTAGCTGTGGCTGTAGTGTAGTGTAGTGGTAGCGTAGTTGAAGTTGAAGTTGTAGTGCACTTGAAGTTGAAGCTGTGGTTGTAGTGTTAGTTGTAGTGTTAGTTGTAGTGTAGTTGTAGTTGTAGTGTAGTTAAAGTTGAAGTTGCAGTTGTAGTTGTAGTTGTATTGTATTCGAAGTTGAAGTTGAAGCTGCAGCTGTAGTTTTAATGGTAGTTGCAGTTGTAGCTGTAATGTTTTGTTGTAGTGGAGCGTGGCGCAGTTGAACGTCCAAAAGTGGTCCAAACATTTGGTGCTTCTAGCATTTTCACTTCCAAATGTGCTTCGCACTACAAACGCGTGCACGCTTTCAACATCTCAACTTCCAAAAGTGCTCAGAACCAGTCAGTTTTTAACACTTGACTTGGAAATGTGCTTCGCGTCACGACGCTGTGCACTTGTTCATCGTCTCAACTTCCAAAAGTGATCCGGCCATGGTGTGTTTTGTACATTTTAACTTCGTAATGTGCTTTGAGCCACAACACCGTGAACTTTTCATCATCTCCTTCCAAAAGTGCTCCGAGCATGGTGTGTTTTGTACATTTTAACTTCGTAATGTGTTTCTCACCACAACACCGTGCACTTTTTCATCATCTCAACTTCCAAAACTGGTCCGAGTAATTATACCGAACCTGGTGTTTTTTGCATGATTTGACTTCGAAATATGCCTCGCGCCACAACAGCGTGCAATTGTTCATCTCTCATCTCCCCAGATGGCTCCGCACGCGCCGCTTTAGTGAGCCTACTTTTCGACCCTCCGGAACCACAAATCAT
Organism: Cladocopium goreaui; assembly: GCA_947184155.2. NCBI lineage: Eukaryota > Dinophyceae > Suessiales > Symbiodiniaceae > Cladocopium > Cladocopium goreaui. The sequence continues at coordinate 38,829 of CAMXCT020000116.1, read as the reverse complement.
TGGAAAAACAAATGAATCGCGACGTTTCCACCTTTTCGCGCACCTCCATCTTCTTTCTTCGGACTCTTCCTCTTCTCTGATCTTCTCTCTTCTTCTCTTCTCTTCTCTTCTCTGATCTTCTTTCTTCTCGCCTCTTCTCTTCTCCTCTCTAACTCTTCCCACCTCTGCTTTTCCATCAGTTCATGTTCTCGGAAGTTTGACCTCTAAACTTCCTTCGACCATGATTGATGCTTTCAGCAATTTCTCACAAAGTCACATAACTTATGGGTTTCTCAAGATGTAGTTTCAGCCATGGGGTGGGGTCCAACCCAACTACAACTGGCATACAACTGGCATACGACCTGACCAGTGGTCGCGACTCGCGACTCGAGTCATACGGAGTTAACCCCAATGTGAGATCAATCTGAGTTGGTGCAGTTGATAATCAACTATGTCATAAAATAATCATTCGATATATATTTTCCACATACTGCAGTCATGAAAAAATACTTGGGGATGTGATGTTCATGCTTGATTCTCCCAGGTTGAAAATTCTGTGGATTCTCATAAAAAACGATTGATTTCACAACCATCAGCCCTGTGACTGGCCTGTGAAGAGGTTCAGTTCTCCGACCCAATGTCCTCGCGTTCGACACTGAGAACACTCCGTGCCTTACTGTAGTCTGCGCCGTTTCCTATAGGATCCATGTATGGTATATATATATGCTAACATTTGGGGTATATTGATGGTAAATGTTACCTAATATATGGATCCTATGGGTTTGGTTGAATCTTTGGTACGTTGACAGCCACGGTTCTCCCCGATGTTTTCCCCTTCCAGCGCACCTCGCACGCAGGTCTCCACGAATTCGGACTCGGCATCGCCTAAGCGACAGAAGTCATCCACCACGCCAATGTGACCAGAGACCAGCAGAAATGCGAAATCTGACCTGAGAAGTTCGTAGGCAGAAAGGCTACTTGGATGATCTTGGATGTGCTTTTCCCGCTTAGTATCCATGGTTGGTTTAATCCCATGTCGAGTTGGGGGATGGGGGTATAAGCCATAAAAACTAAGTGGGAAAAGTACCCCCTATGGGTTAAAACGATAGTTATGGGGAGAACACTATAGTAAACTGAGTAAACATATTGTTTAGGCTCAACTTGGAGGATCATCCCGCGAATCTTGACTGAGTAGTATCTATAGTTATTGCTGTAAGCCATCTATATATATATATATGTATATATGTATATATATGGGGATGGGTCAAAACCCTGGTACCTAGTGAACCCCAAAATAGCTGGTAAATGGATGTTCATCCCACTAAAAATGTATCTATAGGTATTGACCCATACCCATATATATATATATATGTCAAGAGATCATAGCACGAGCCCTTGTAGTGGGCCCTTAAATTCCATTCCTTATCTATGCCTTACATAGCCTTTTATACCCCTTATATAATCTTAAATTGTCTAAGCCTTCTATATTCCTTATACATTTTTTTCATATTTGGTTTGCCTCATCAATCTGCATTAGTTTCCTTGTCCCAAGTTTGTCGGTCAGCAAATGGTTTAATTTCTTGCCCTTGCCCAACCGCAACTTTCCCAGAAAAGAACATGCAAGGCATTTCAGAATTGATATTCTGTTTTTTAATCTCCAAATAGTGGTCGATATAATATATGGTATTGTCAAACCCTAGCTGGCCCCCCCCCACATAGATGCCTTAGGGCCCCGAATGGGTCCCAAAATTAGGGGCCCACTAAATGAACTGCAAGCTATTCTGGCTTCATTTGGTGGGCCCCTAATTTTGGGACCCTACCCTCTAGAAGGATACCCTAGGGTAAGAAAAATCCAGATTTCAGACCCCTAAACCCAAACTGAATTAAAGGATATTTGTCTCCTTAATACGGTAAACCTTTACACTGAGGCAAGTTCCAGATTTTGGCAGGGTGAAACTTCTAGGCACTGAAGAAGAGGGCACTATACTAGACATCTTGATTTGGGCTGTAAAGCAGCGGGGACCCAGGACCAATCAACCCCAACAATTCCACAAAAACAGCAAAATAAGGGCCCATCACAGCGGCCCATGCTATAACCTGTAGAATATGTGATAATCATGGATACTCCATGGGTTACCCTCTGGTAGTCAAACGTGGCTTGCTAAAAAATACACCATTTGATGGTGAGAAGCGGGCCATGGTTTTGATTCATTGGCAAACCTTTGGAACGATACTTGGAACAACATAATGATTATAGACAGACTATAAGTAATACTATGTTGTTCCAATAATTGACCAATGGTCGAACAACTATTGGAACACAATATTGGACTCATGATGATACGAGAGGGCAGTGTGAGTTCAACGGATTGGAGAGTTCCGTCATGACCTTATCCTCATTGTGGTAAGAGGGTAAAACAAAATACTGGTGATGAGTTTAAGCCACCATAACGGGGGTTGTAATGGGTAGAAGCATGACCAACATTAAGGGTGACTCATAGGGTTATCATTATCCATAAAACTGAAATACACCAATGGGTATATGCATGAATTGGAGGTTCTGTATTTTTTTCACTATCCGGTCATCCAATTTACAGTACAAGAGTTATATATATATATATATTACATATATATATATATATTCACTTATCACTACCAGTACTTCAGTGGGACATATCTTTTCTATGTTTTGGGGGGTTACTATAATTCAACGAGAATTCAGTGGCCAAGGGGTAAACTTTTTCCCTTCGGCCAGGCCCTTTTTCGAACCCTCTGAAGCTGGCAAGAGCTTAAACCACATGAAACGAAATATACCCAAGACCGAACATCATTTTTCGAAACCATTCATCCACACTTTCTGCTATATTATATCCCATCAAATACTCCATTAAAATTAGGCAAACAAGGGTCGATCCTATCCCAAATAATGAATTCTGGCCAAATATCCTCTACACGAACGAAAAAGAAACATCAATCTTCAGATTAAAGTTGGAACATGGTAAGCAGCTCATCCCAACTTCTCAACTTCCAAGTGAGTCACCAAAGAATTGTATCCCTTCATGAATCCTCATTGTTGCAGTTTTAAATGTTTGGGGGTATGTTACCCTCATTGTCAGACCCAAATCATGAGATTGTTGGCTGTATGACTTATATTATATTATGTATATATATATATATATTATAGTATGTAGGTGTGTATATATATATGTAGGTATATATATATTATTATTAAGTTATATCATTTTATATCCTCATGTGAAGCTTTCTCAAGTCATGGAGGATCAGTCGTCACCATGGCTTTCAATACTAAACTGGTCATGACGACTGGATATTGGATGATCTGGGGTCCATTGCTTAATCCCATTCATATTCCGTTAAAGTGCATAATACATAACTATTCCATCCATACTCCATGTATTTGATTCCATATTCCATTCATATGCCATTCATATTTCAAGAGCATCCATAACTATGGTTAAACCAGTTCAAACATGTTAAAACCATTCTAAGTCCCCAAGGCTCATTCCCTCACTCCAAGTAACTCATCGCCCACAGTCCAGAGCACCGTTCCCTTCTTGGCGCATTGGAATTGGAAGAACTTCTGCAACCCCTCGGCTGTCGCCATTGGCAGCTGCAAAGCATCCAAAATCTCCTTCCAGGCCTCCTGATGCTGGAAATCACCAGAAAAATGACTGGGTTTCGGATGGGTTTCACCAAGAATTTTTTTTGGGATTTCACCTGCAGAAATTTTCAGAACACGTGGGATTTCAAGTACAGAAATCAACAAAAAGTTGTATTTCACCTACAGAAATGATTTTGCCATAGACTTATGGGATTTAAGTAAGCATCAAACAACGTAGGATTTAAACAGCAAACACAAGGTTTAATCAACATCAATGTGCAATTATGCTGATTCATGATAGGTTTCTGGTGATAGGCAGAGCAAGCGAACTATCCTTAGCCGGGATTGTAGTTCATGTTGATGTTTTTGTTTAACTCAGGTAAATAATTATCATCAACTGGGGCAAATATCGCCGCAACAACAGAAAAAGAAACGGGATTCACCAACAAGATTTGGGTTATGGGAACATGTTTGCCAACTTGACTGGTTGGTAGTTTCGAATGCTGGTTTAAGTTTAAGCCATCATGACTGGGATGCTGTGGGTATCATGACCACACATATCAAAAAAATGTTGTAAATTGTATACAATATTATACAACCAATCGAAGTGGAATTGTAAAGTTTGAACAAAGGTGGTTCATTGATATTGCTTTCGGCCACCTTGAAATGGGTTTAGTTCATCAGCAATGAAATGGGAATACATTGGGCATATAAGCAGAGTTCCCCTGCTGTTGATAGGTTTCTGTATGTTTCTGTTGGCAAACGTGTAACTAGGCAATAGCTCTTGGATTCTGGATATATCGACAGTTGGGTGAACAGCAACAAACATCACCGGGGGGAAATCGATCAACTCTGACGGGTTTATGGTGGATCCATAGTGGGATTAACCAACTTAGAACTGGACATCATGAACCGTGGACAAAAGTCCAGGAAGACCAACGAGTTATTGAAGTCAAACCAAGAAACATATGTGGTATGAACCCCCTAAACCGGGCTAGGTATCAACCCTTTCAGTCAACAGCCGGGTGTGGGGAGTTATTTCTCTGGTGGCCGCGTAACAGCCAGTGAGCGGCTTGTAACCCTAGGAGAAATCCTCATGTTGTGGCAGTTGTAACTCTAGATCCTTGTTGGAATATTTTGATGGGTACTAGGTACAGCATGGTACAACTGGTTGCGGGGCGCATTATTGTATAATCATGTGTTGGTGACGGTGACGACTATCCAATTGTTTGTTTCATGACTCTGAAATTTTCACCATCTGTGTTTTTCCACTCATAGGCACCGTTGTTGGCTTAACACCTCAAAATGCAGCAGTTCTCTGGTGGTGACTGAGTAGTACCCCAGCCCCTCTGCCATCCCCTTCTACTGCGCTTGAATGAGTGTACTACCAAACGGCCCTGAAACCTGAAAACATATTTAATATCATGTAATATCTTCAACCAAACCAAGTAGCGGTCCAAGCCAAAAACAAAGACTATTAGACACCGTCCCATATCGCCATGAAAAACCTCCTTGGCTCCCCATGGAAGTTGTTGGGAATGTGGATACCGCAATACCCGTATCGATATGAACCGCGAACCGCTCCCTTACTCACTGGATAATCGGATAACCCTCCACCATCCTTAGGTCCCACATCCTTAGGTCTTAACATACCCTAACCAACTCTTAGATCCATTCGGATCCTCCTCACTTTTCTTAACCCTCAACGCTCCGTAACCAACGGTGCTGCCGTGCTCCTGGAAGAACTCCACCTCCTCCCCTGTGGCCACTGCTTGGACCATGGCAGTGCTGGCCGCGTGCGCGCTGGCCGTGCGCTCGCGTGCGCGGTGGCTGCTGACGCTGGTGGGGCTGTCCCCCGCCTCAGAGAGGGCGGACTGCTCCAGCTGCGTCACGCCCTCCTGGGAGAGCCAAGAAAGCTTTAAAACCCCAAAGGTCGTCCTTTTGGATGCCTTTTGGTTCATAGATGTTTATAGGGATTCGGGATTCCCATAACAAAAAACAAAACCATCCAAAATTCAAATTCCATTCAGTATATACAACTGGGGTTTTTGAGACTTGTGCAGGTGGTGGCAAATTTGAGAGGTCACTTGGGAGCTGAACTAGGCAGCCAGGCTTTTGGGTTTATTCTTGGCTATTCAAATAGCTATTCAAATAGGTTATATGGACAGGAGACTTCCACCCAACTGAAAAAAAGAACAGAACTTAAATAAGGCCAGCTATGGGGATGATTCCCCTTTCCTTTGTATCATTCCGTTGTGAGGTCACAGTGGGGTCACCACCCGGTCACCAGTTCCACGATTCCTCCATAGTCTTCACGAAGATAGCATGAGTCAATAGCCTGCTGTCTTGGCAGCACACTGGTTGGTAGGGAAAGTAGATCCTAGAAGATTCCAGTCATATGCTCCATGTAGTTGCCATGTCCAGTGAGAATATTGGATCACAACTTTTTGGATGGGAAAGCCTGCAAGAAAACGCTTAGATGATGTTAGATGATGAGAGAAACTGAACATAGACAAAGCTGCCCATGAAAATTGCGGAGTGGAGATCATTTACAAGATGATCTATCGCACAGATTGTTCTCTATACTTGGGGGTCCAACCATGTTCTATGCCAGGTTCTGTTTCAAAATCACCGACGATAACCGGCTGGGAAGACCAAAACAGCACCAGAAATCAATGGGACTGCTATGGTGCCATCGATGTCTGGTAGGATTACTGGGCTTCACCCATGCAGATCTTGCTCCACTGCTCAACACTTCTGCTTGGTGGTTTCAACCCCCACATCTCATCCCAACTGGGGATTGGCTTGGTTCAAATCTGCTCAAATCCATGTTTGGAAAAGGTGAAACAATCATTTGAAAAGGGCACCCGGGCACAAACAATGTTCTTCGCCGGCGACAAAAACATGAAATCAAATACAGTTATGTTGAACTCCATTCTTTTGCAGGTGAACCAAATACAATCAACACTTGTGCAACAAAACAACATAACAAGAACAAACATGTTAGAAAAAACAAAAGAACTCTGGGTTTTCTTCGGGAAAAAACACACCGAAGAAATCTCTGAATTATTAATTGCTGGTTCAACTCCGCTTAAATCTCAAGAATTTCCCAGCTCCATCTGACTCCGAGCAGCTCAGGATAGCGCTTGACCTTGCAGAGATCCCGAAGGCCACTACAAATCCTGGGCGATCGGTGCTTTTCCAGGATGAGGCGTTTTTACTACCCTTTGGTCATCTCGTATAGCTATGGAAAATGACCCATTTATAGATCATGTACCTATAGTAGATAATATGTACCATCTTTAACTATAGGAAAATGTCATACCTAATGTACCTATATTTGATTAATAACCTATTCTTATAGATCATATGTACCTATAAAAAATATTGATAGTAGATATTCCTGTTTTAGCCAATCTTGATACCCTGCAAAAAAATACACTGTTAGCTGGTTAGTACATATGTCTATAGCCCAAAGATTCAAGGATTCAACGTTCCAGAGTAATGGCAAATGGCTCTATGTTTTGTGGCTAGAATTTTAGGATTATTTTAAGAATAATGTAATAATCATACCCTGATATATGAACACGTGCCTTTGAAAGAAAGGGATCACTGTTAGAAGCAACCCCGAAGCTATAGTCATCTAATCTATGGCAATCTATAATCTATGGCTTTCTATGGCTATAGTCTATGACTGTTTTTTTCCGATGGCGACATGGATTGACTATCCTCTTTCTGTTATATCGCTGTGAACATCATCCAAAAAATCTCGGTTCTCCTACTGCAAAGTTTGAAATATGTTGATATGTTCAAAAAGGCCTTTGCCGGCAGATGCTCGTTTCCTCCAACTTGTTGGGTTGATGTGAGCAAACTCCAACCAGAATCCCACCCAACACTGAATAAACGTGAAAACACAAGGTACAGTGAGACTTCTACCCCTTTTTTTGATAATTCCTGACGGAAGACCGCCAAAAATATGCTAGCCTTCTGCTGAAACTAAGCTTGAGCATTTAGACTGTACCTTTGCTGCACACATTCCCCAGGAAAAATCTGTCCAACCTTCCGCTGCACAAAAGGCCATAAACTATCCATGAACTAATCCATAAAATCCATAAATGCCAACATCACCCAACAAAAATCCACAAAAAAATCCAGAAACAAATCCACAAATCCAAGAATCACCACGGCTGCGACAAAAAAAAAAAAATGGGAATTGTATGGGGATTTCTTTGGAATCCATATTCACAAAAAAAATACATCAGCAAATCCACGTATCTTTGCCAGAGGTCAACATTAAAAAAGAAAAACAACCAAAAAATCCTTCGAATGTATAGGTTCGTGGTTAGTCCCCCACATTTTTTTCAGACATCATATTTCAATGACATATCAAGATTCCTAAACATATCTAAACAAATTTAAACCATGGGGGTACCCCAATAGCTGGATGCTTCATAATGGAAAACCCATAATCCTACATGGATGAGAACTGGGGGTAGCTCTATGACTTGGAAACCTCGAGACCTCTATATACTAGGACATCTCTATAGGATTCCCATATGGGGATGGGTCAAAACCCTGGTACCTAGTGAACCCCAAGTCATTGCTGGTAAATAGCTGGGATTTATGGATGTTCATCCCACTAAAAATGGTATCTATAGGTATTGATCCATAGCCATATAATTTCAGCATAAAACCAAAAACCAGAGATTGCCTTGCCGCATAGCTGCATAGCTCCATGATGTGGGAATCAACATATTTCAAGATATTTAAAGAACCTATTTCTGCCAAAAGGTCAATATAAAATTTAATATATCTATAATATTTATAATCACTTAAGGACAATTTCAAACAGAAATCTTTAGATATGGTCAAATCATGGAAGAAATCAGTTTAAACCCCTTTTTCATTCCCATATCATTGATTATCATTCCCACATATTTCTGCGCCAAAGGTCAATGTCACCTGTTGTTGCTGCAACATCTTTGCCGCCATCTCCAGTTCTACGAAGCTAGTGGAGTCCATAGAGGTGACTTGTGCGAAGTCGATGATCACAGCACTGCAACGTACCTCGGTGACCGGTGACCGACCCATAACGTGACCCGTTGAAGACGAGATGACACAACAGCTATACCCTCTGGTAAACTAACATAGCTATTGAACATGGCAATTTATAGTTGATTTACCCATTGAACATGGTGATGTTCAATAGTTATGTTAGTTTACCAGAGGGTATACCCTCTGGTGTCATCAAACGTGGCGGAAATCCACGAGAAATGCGGCTTTCAATAGGAAAGTCATCAAATTAAATAGTGTAGAAATACCAGCACGCCATGTTTGATTACCAGAGGGTATGTTTAAAGACATGGCCATCCTACACATATCCAATGAATATTCCATACATATAATAATATATATATATATATTATATTATATATATATTATATTATGTATATTATATATACACATGATTTAATTTCGTACATGCTGGAGGTTTCCCGGAAGTTAAGTAGAATGAAACTGTTTTCAGAAGTGCGCCTATATATTCATGTCTTGTTGGTATCCCAATGTGTAGCTGTCCGCAAGACAATATAAGATGTTTCTGTTGGAAAACGTGGCTAGGCTATGCATCGTTAGGACGAATTTATATGAGCGATTGTGAAAACCCTAGGTTCACGGAAAGGACATCCACAAATTTGGGAAGGTCCCATCGCTTACCACACGTTTGTACAATAATGATATATGGTAAACTTGGGGGGTATCGCTTGCAGGAAACTGCTGCATTTTATATATATATATATGTGTGTGTGTGTGATGAACTATGAATAATATGTGATATTTGGGTATCGCTAATGTGGATATTAGAGAAATATGATGACATAACCTTGAAAAGGGGTATCGCTAATTTGGGAAGGTCCCATCGCTTACCTCGTGTTTTTAACAATTTCCATCAATTTCCATAAGCCAATGTCCGTCGAATACATATTTAGTATTGCCGGGGTTTTTACGGTTGCTCATATGTTTATATGTGTTTATGATGTGGTGATTTCTATGGATTTCTGATGATTTAAAGTTGGATACATCACAATGCGACGATGGATTTCAGCAACGGACATCTCGGGCCTCGATCGCCCTTTGGCGAGGTTGTCCGACCAATGCCCATCTCGAATCAGCCAAAGTCATATCCCAAGATGCTTACATAACATATATACAATATATGTAGTATACTGTATACTTACTGAGTGGGTGTGCATGCCAATTCAAACTTTTTTCCGTTGGGTTCGCGCGCAATTTTGGGGCATCAAATTGAGCCTCCTTGCGCGCGCGAACCGAACCCAAAAAAAAAATCAAGTTGAGACACTGGCTGAGTTAGAATATGGGGTAAAAACTAACATAGATGTGGTGAAAACCCATGGCCAAACCGTAGGAACATTATCTATTTTATGGAGTTTTTATGGGTCTTTATGGTGGGTTTAAACCTTCAAAAAGGATAGATCCATCTACCGGGGATATCTCCCGTGCAGGTCTACCAAGTCACATTCTCCACATGTTCGAGCAAGGAGTGAGCGTTGCCAAAAAATAAGACGCCTTGCAACCTGGAATCATTTTCAAGACATGGGATGTTTGTAACACATTTTTAGGGTGACATATCTATTATAAAAAGCAGTAGTGATCTATTATGATTTCTGGGATGCAAATTCTCCGATGTTAATCACCCATCATCACACCAGAACTCTCATGACGCAAAGTGTGTTTGAATCATATAATCATGTGGTAAACCCAATGCCAAAACAACCCAACCAAACTTGGAGGTGATGCTCCATCATCCGAACCCGGTATACCATGGTATACCCACTAAATCCCACCAATATCATCTAAGATCTATGTAATAATCCTGTGGGGCTGGTGTATGGCTTGGGTTTACCAACATGACATCTTCCCGCTGTGACATGGGCTGATGACAAACGGCTGGCAGGTACCACCTTTCCATTGTCAAACAATGGCAGCCATGGTTCTTCATGAGCCCAAATCTTCAAAAAAACACATCGGGGACATGTGTTCAAATGCCATCAATCTCATCAGTTGTGAAGAAGGGATCACCTGATGATCACACTATGGACATAGCGTCATAGTCATAGATCATCATCGATCCACAAAGCCCCGGAGTAATTCGTTTTTGTGGGTTGTCCGCACAGTCTCTTCGGAACATCCAGGTGCAACAAAATCCCAATCCCACACTGGAAAGGTTTCTGGACACTCGGTGACTCGGTGAAGGTTCCGAATGGCAGATCACATTATATGAGTCGTTGCCCTTCTTTTTGTTTGTGAATTGGCCTTGGATCAAAACATCTGGTACCAAAAATGCTTCCCACCAACCTACTTTTAGCTGGTAAATGCTGTTCATCCCCAAAAAATATGGTAAATGACCCATCACACAAGGATCCATGTAGATGATTGAGCAACCAAGACTCCTAGCATTGGTTGGAGGGAACATTGGCAGGAAACCTCCCTATTCACAGTGAAAACAATGCTTTGCTTTGATCTCCAGTTTCCCTTACACCAAAGATCACCAAACTATTGAAGGATATGTAGTCGATACTTTTTGGGAAATCGAAAAAACAACTTATCATCCGAATCGTCGAAGTAAAGAAAAACAAAACGGTTTCACAAGGTGGGTCAAAACCAGTTTATGAATGTGTGTTTACCCACATAATTCAACCATGTTCAACATTGTTCAACCATGTTCAACCATTCTACCACAGTTTTGTGTGTGAAACCCCGTTGGGGCCCCAGGGTCATCCCTTTCTCATCCCTTCTCCCTTTTTGATGCACAAAACATCCCCTTTTTGGTCAGTTATAAATACACCCCACCAGGATCAACCGGTAGATTCATCAACGTACGGCCCATAATCGGGCCAATCGGGCCGGCCGTAAAGGGGGCAACAACGGGTGGATGGATCAGATTGGGAGAACCCCTTGAGGTTCGAACCCCACCTGAGAATCAAAAATCCAGCGCTGCGGTCATAATCCTCCAGGATCTGCGTTTCAGTTTTGCTCCGTAGCACTCGAGATCTCAGTCCCTTCCCTAAGAAGGCAACTCGAGGGAACTCGGAACCCTGGGAACCCTGGGAAGCCAAATGAACACCACGGATGGGTACAAAAAGAACAGGGGCCAGGGGTACGTTTGACCATCAAAGCAGGAGGCACCTACAACACAAATGGTGAAAAATTAGAACTTAGGCTTAGACATGTTGCCTGATGTGAGCTGGGATTGCTGGGTGGATATGGTTATGTCTCAAGATGATTGGCTCCCAAAAATTCGATGGTTTCATTCCCATCTTGACCGAATTAGCAAGTCACTTGGTACCTCCATTTTAAACCGTACCCATTCCACAAACGGTAAGATCACCACAGTGAGAATCAAGTCAAGAGCCGGGAAATTGGAACCTGGCTGCCAACAACATCAACAATCCAACTACTTCTGGAGACTAATCCGCGGAATCTTCGGTGAGGAAACCATAGTTGGTCCCCCGGTCAAAAATTCTAAAATCAATTGAGACATCCCCACCTTAAAACTGGGACTATAGGGCCAGCATTTTTGTTGGGGACATTTCTCCGAACAGCCCAAAGAGCACCAAACATGACAAACGTTGTACCAACAATTTTGAGATTTCCCAAATCGCAGGTTCTGTGCTGTTAGGATGATCTAGCTTGAATCAGTGTTTCCGACTGATCTTGATTTAAGTTTGAACTGTCGCAACAAAATCAGTTGATTTAACCATACTAGTCAACTGTGACGTGTTGATTTAACATGTTAATGGATCTGATCACAGTTTCAAAACATCAAAACATTTACTGTCTATAATTCGATAACAATTCACTGAGCTGAACATTTCGGGCGTTTTGGGGTATATAGTTAACCCCTACAAGTCACAATCAATCCAAACATGACGTTGCAGAGAGATCTTTTCAGAATTCACCCAGATCAATACAACAGGAATGTGATGGAATGGGTACAATATAAGCCGCACAAACACAACATGTTAATCTTAGAGAATCTCAGGGGTTGTTCATTTCCTTCATTTTCCAACGATTTCCTCATTGCTACGGCTATCTGTCAGTCCAACGATCTCGGTGCCAGGCGACCGGGATAGAAGGTGAGTTGCACCGGCTCTGACATGGAGGTCTGCGCCACAAATGCCATGCAGGCGCAGAAAAGACCCAGGAGGAAACCCGAGACGAAGTCGACGTTACCTCAGCTTAGCCTCCTGGAACCGACAAAAAACAACAACCTATGGTCATCATTTAAATGTTGGTAAATCAACTATAAAGTCAAAATAAAATTACTTTACTTCGTGTGATCCCCACCATGACATTTATACATTTTCTTACTGGCAAATCTTCTGGCATTCTATCTGACATATCTTCTGACAATCTATTTGGCATTCTATCTGGCATATCTTCTGGCATATGATCTGGCATATCTTCTGGCATATCTTCTGGCATTCTATCTGGCAAATCTTCTGGCATTCTATCTGGCATATCTTCTGGCACTCTATCTGACATATCTTCTGGCATTCTATCTGGCATATCTTCTGGCATATATTCTGACATATCTTCTGGCATTCTATCTGCATATCTTCTGGCATATATTCTGACATATCTTCTGGCATATCTGGCATATCTTCTGGCATATCTATCTGGCAAATCTTCTGGCATATTTTCTGGCATTCTATCTGGCAAATCTTCTGGCATTCTATCTGGCATTCTATCTGGCATATCTTCTGGCATATTATCTGGCATTCTATCTGGCATTCTTCTGGCATTCTATCTGGCATTCTATCTGCTTTTATTTGGCATTCTATCTGGCATATCTTCTGGCATATCTATCTGGCATATCTTCTGGCAGATTTTCTGGCATTCTATCTGGCAAACCTTCTTCCTACTTGGCATGAGGTCCGGCAGGGAACACTTGGCGTTGATACTCGCGGTTGAGGTCCGGCAGGGACACTTGGCGTGGATACTCGCGGTTGAGGTCCGGCAGGGAACACTGGGCGCGGATGGTCGTGGTTGAGGTCCGGCGGCAGGGAACACTGGGCGGGGATGGTCGTGGTTGAGGTCCGACAGAGAACACTGTGGATTCGCGGGTCGCAGTTGGACGAGGAGGAGGACGAGGAGGAGAGGAGGAGGAGACGAGGCCAGGAGGCAGGAGGAGGCAACTGACATAAATCTAACAACCTCACCTGGCAGGTGGGGAAAAAAATTACTTTACTTCGTGTGATCCCCACCATGACATTTATACATGTTCTTACTGGCACATCTTCTGGCATTCTATCTGACATATCTTCTGACATTCTGGCATTCTATCTGGCATATCTTCTGGCATATATCTGGCATATCTTCTGGCATATCTTCTGGCATTCTATCTGGCAAATCTTCTGGCTATTCTATCTGGCATTCATATCTTCTGGCATTCTATCTGGCATATCTTCTGGCATATATTCTGGCATATCTTCTGGCATTCTATCTGCATATCTTCTGGCATTCTATCTGGCATATCTTCTGGCATATGGCATATCTTCTGGCATACATATTTTCTGGCATTCTATCTGGCATCCTATCTGGCATTCTATTTGGCATTCTATCTGGCATTCTATCTGGCATATCTTCTGGCATATCTTCTGGCATTCTATCTGGCATTCATTCTCTTCTGGCATTCTATCTGGCATTCTATCTGACATATCTTCTGACATTCTATTTGGCATTCTATCTGGCATATCTTCTGGCATCTGGCATATCTTCTGGCATTCTATCTGGCAAATCTTCTGGCAAATCTTCTGGCATTCTATCTGGCATATCTTCTGGCATTCTATCTGACATATCTTCTGGCATTCAATCTGGCATTCTATCTGACATATCTTCTAGCATTCTATCTGGCATTCTATCTGGCATATCTTCTGGCATATATTCTGACATATCTTCTGGCATTCTATCTGGCATATCTTCTGGAATATCTTCTGGCATATCTATCTGGCATATCTTCTGGCATATTTTCTGGCATTCTACCTGGCAAATCTTCTGGCACTCTATCTGACATTTTATCTTCCTACATGAGGTCCGGCAGGGAACACTTGGCGTGGATACTCGCGAGGTCCGGCAGGGAACACTGGGCGTGGATGGCCGTGGTTGAGGTCCGGCAGGGACCACTGGGCGTGGATGGCCGTGGTTGAGGTCCGGCAGGGAACACTGGGCGTGGATGGTCGTGGTTGAGGTCCGGCAGCGAACACTGTGGATCGCGAGTCGCAGTTGAGCAGGAGGACGAGGAGGACAACGAGACGAGGAGGACAACGAGAGGAGGAGGACAACGAGAGGAGGAGGACGACGAGAGGAGGAGGAGAGGAGGAGGAGGAGCAGGCAACTTAGATAAAATCTAACAACCCTCACCTGGCAGGTGGGGAAAAAACTCAAAACCTATGGTAAACTAACAGTTTGCGATGGAAAAACACAATTTGTATGTGGGTAAATCCACGAACATATATTTGTTAAAATAACACAAACATATATGCTTTATCACCATCTTTTAGAAAGGGTAAATCAGCGAACTAAATGGGCCATGGCTTCAATGGCAAACTGTTGGTTTACCAGAGGGTACCATGAGCTGATGGAGCTGATGTGTTGATGGCTTGCATACGAAAGGGTTTCTGTTATGTTTGGGTCATCGTGGTATATGTTTGGGTCTTGCCCAAGTTAAGCAAATGAGTTCTATCTCATGTCCGTTGTTCCCCACCTGTCAGATGAGGGTTGTTAGATTTTATCCCGCTTCCTCCTTCCTCCTTCCTTCCCCCTTCCTCCGCCGGACCTCAACTGCAAGCTCTAGATTGCAGTGTTCCCCGCCGGACCCCAACAGCAACCTCTGGAGGACCTCCACCGCAAGCTCCGGATCAAAATGTTTCACGCCGGACTTCAACCGCGATTTCCGGATCAGAGTGTTCCCCACCGGACTTCAACCACAAAGAATCTCCGAAGATATACCAGATAGAATGCGAGAAAGAATGTCAGAAGATATGCCAGATTCTATGCCAGAAACAATACCAGCATGAATTCCTGAAAAGATGCGAGATAGAATGTCGGAATAGATGCCAGATAGAATGCCAGAAAGAATGTCAGAATATATGCCAGAAAGTTTGTCAGAATAGATGCCAAATCGAATGTCGGATAGAATGTCAAAGATATGCCAGAAAGAATGTCAGATAGAATGCCAAAATAAATATGCCATATATATATATATATACACTTGCAGATGGTATGTCAGAAACTATGTCGCAAAAGTGTTTCAGGGTGGGGATCACTCGAAGAGACTCAGCCAAATCTGCCAAGGTAATGCACCAACCAGAGCCGGTCAGAGTGAAAAACTTTTGTGAACTTCAACAACATCTGGGGTAGATCCCATATCATGGTATATTTGCCTAAACATGTGGGCCTTCAAAAAGTCAGTCGGCCTTGTAGGCCACTTTATATCTATCTATACATATGTATATATATAATGTAATATAATATATGTATGTAATATAATAGATATATATGATTATATATACGTATGTGCAATGTGTATACATATCCCAAACATCTTAATACATCTCGAAACAATGTACAATATGCCCAAAACATCAAGGTATAATGATGTATCATAGATCATATACCTCAAAGATCCTGACATCGCCGAGGCGCACATCAGTGCTATGGCCACAAGCATGATACACTCCAACCAATCCAGGCCAGGTAGGGTGTCCACGACCGATTCGAAGAACAGCTCTACACCGATGTGCATCATCAAACACCTCAGGCTGGATGTAAACAGTGGGGTAAACAGTGGAGTAAACAGGAGGGTGCTTTTCTGAAAATGATGATTTCATGGTGGTTGGGATTCAATTGGGATATAACCAATTGATTTATGGATGTAGTGGGAAGATTGTATCAGATATATCCTCTAGTAATGACTAATAGCCTGCAAACTGGAAGCCATGGCCCAAAGGATTTACCTATAAACATGGTGAGGTTCAATATTTCTTTTAGTTTGCCAGAGAAAAACTAAATTGATGACATGGCTGGAACATCTCATTCACACCTCCATTTATTGTAAATCTATGCTGAATCTATAGTGAGTTATGGTAAATCATTCAGCACCTTAGATTTTGGTGGAGATTTGGTATGCGATTTTTGCGCAATCTGTGGTGAATATTAGTGGTAAATCATCACCTCAGGGTTTTCTACCTTAGGGATAGACGATTTCGAATGATTTCTATATGGTAAATCTATGGTGAATCCACTATTTACAGTAACCTATGGTGAATGTTATACCAACTAAAATAGTAAATATGTTGCAAATTTAAAGATCCGTAATACGGATATTCACATGCATTATACCATCGATTGTCTTTATTTGAATATACTCTGCTATGACTGTTGGATTTATGCTAGATATATCATCAACCATCTGAATAAAACACACATAAAACGTTTTTTTCGTGAGTTTTGTGTGGGGAGTCTTATGTCATTGGATTGTTTTTTTCAGGAAGACATACCGGAACACCTGAATTTCTTCTTGAAGGCCTTTTTTCTAAAACCACCTGCAGGATGGGTCAAAACGGCTTCCCTACAGAAGAACTTACTGTGGTTTATGGGTGTTTATGGCAGATATATCTAAAGTTCATGGCTGTTCCAAATCAACTTATACCTGGGGTGGCACCACCAACATCCACCAACCGTATTTATAGGTGCTGCATGGTGGAAAATTGCTATGAGTGGCCCCAACTGGGGATCACTGAGCCATGCCAGAATCCCAGGGTCGCATGATGTCCCATGGTCGCACTAGGGCACCCCATAGGCTTCTAGGTTTAGCCATGGATTTTCGATATGATCGATTTAGCTGTAACCTTTCATCCATTGACAAATCAGGTATGGGATGATGACATGAACCTAGCCCGCTGGATGCTTCATGGAAACTCTCCCCAAAAAATTGGGATGATTTGGGGGTATCCCTCCCATTGATGGAAACCATCATCTCCAACAAAAAAGAGTGAATTTAGGGCTATCCCCCATTTTTGAACCCCCCATATCTGCCGGCGTCGTGCAACGTGCAACTCGCAACGCACGTTTCGTGGCCCAGTTGCCCGGCCACTACTCGTGGCAAGCGGATGATGATGCTGGGGATCCAAGGAATACACCACAGTAACAGCAAGGCCAGCAGAATGCTGCTCACCTGTCCTCGTCCACCGCACTTGTAATACAAGAAACCTCGCGGTTGCGAACAAAAAAAGGGCCGGTAAATCATGGCCTCGTGTATATATATATATATATATACATGTATGTATGCATGCATGCATGCATGCATGTATGTAGGTATGTATGTGTATATATATATTATGTATAGCTTGCCGTGGTTGAAAGGCGCGTTCTTTTAATTTTTCGATGTCCAAGATTTGAAAGAAAGATACTATAATCGTCTACAATCCATCATCCACCAAAATGGAACTTGGCCAGACATGTTACCAAAGTCATCAAACACGGCTGGAAAATCCCTTATAAATGGGCATTTTAGTGGGAAGACATGGGAAAATCATCTGTAAATGGAGGTTTATAGCTGGGAAAATCATCTATAAATGCATGTTTTGAATGGTAAATTCATCGAACCGAATGTGTTTTTTTCCAGCTTGCGCCAGAGAGTACATCCAAATCGCCCCGGCTTGTACTTGATGTGGTAAAGCCTACCTAGACCCTCCAAATGCCCCAAAACATGCTTAAAGTTAAAGATGGCTAAAGTTAAAGATGGCTAAAGTATGTTAAAGTACAAAAATGATGGGATCAAACACGATGTTTATGGGTACAAACGGAGGGTCCACCGTTTGGAGCTTCAGGTGAAGCCAGATCCGTACGAGGTTCACGCGTGTGAACATGTTTCCTGGAAGCCTCAGAGTGACCAGAAAGTCTATAGAGAAAAACAATGTACCACCATTTTCATCTAGGTAGGATCTTATTTTCTATTTTCTTGGGCGGCTTGATAAATTTGCTGAATGCGTTTATAAACATTCTCTAAAACATTCTCAGATCCTTGAACTCTGAGACTCTGAGTGACTGGAGGAAAAGGTCATGTAGGTCTGTAAGGACCCAAAGCAGGCAGATAGCAAATTGGCCACACCATGGGCCATCAGGCTAGCGTCGATGTCCTGGCGCACCATTACACATACCCCGCGCTGTTGACCCCCCAGTTGTGTTTTTCAGCGCGGATTCGCCCTTATTCTCGTGATTGCTGGTTCAAATTGACGTAGCGAACTGGATAATCACCATTTAATTTCTGGTAAATCATCAAGAATCATCTATAAAGTGGCCATTTTCCATAGCTATGTTAAATAACCAAAGGGTATATAATACTAAACCTTTACTGTAGACGCGAAGTATCATGGTTGTTTGACGTACCCTGGTAAAATCACCGTGGGTAAAACTGGCTGTCATGTTTACCACCCCCCAGTCATCACCATTTGTTTATCGGTGCTATGAACTGACCATTCCAAAATATTCCCTTAAATGGGTAATCGTAACATACCGCGAATATTTGGCAATGCTACCCAGATATTTGACGTCATGGCCGTCATGACCTATGACCCATGGCTGGCGGTGGTTTATCTCCCATTCTTTTACCCACTCAATGGGAGATCTTCAGGATCCAACTCATTGAGCTACTGTGGTACTGTAGTACGTACCATATGTTTGGCCGGGAATTTCCAACAACATATTTTCTGGGGATATCCCCTGACATATTCAACAAATACAAAAATGGAATTTCAGGTATTCTGGTATGTTTGGCCATATTTTCTGGGGATATTCCCTGAAAAAAAAATCGGCCTGAAAAATATCGGCCGCACATCTGCTAGGTGACATGGCTCCACAGAGATGAACGATCCATCGGAGCTGCGTCCTGCTTGCCTTTTGTGACTGCCGCCAAGGCCGGCACATTCACAGGGACATGCAAGCAACCTGAGATTCTGACGTGGAAATCACGCTAGTAACTGAGGTATACCGTATATCCAATATATACCAATATATCCAATATATATATATATATATATATATTTATATTGTATAATTGTATATGTGTATATCTATATAATCTATAATGTGGTTCCTACATGTTCTTACATACACTTACATAGTAACTGGGATGCGCATCCACGGGCCTAAAAAACTTCAGACCGCTCAGACGTAGCCGTGTTTTGGTCAATTGTTGGTGTCCATTCGTGACGTGTTGATGATTTTGAGCCATTCCCATCTCTAACAATTTCTGAAACTCAGAAAAAATCTCGGTGCTGGCCCGGGTGAAAAAGTTGCGACAAGAGACTGAACAGCATGATGCCGATGAACAAAGGCAGCTGATCTGGAAAAACATTCCATGCCACGAGATCAACGCTTTTGATGTACTCGAAGGTAAAGTACCTGACCCAGCCGCTGATTGAAGAGCATGTGATAGGCTAGCAGGGTGGTTTTTTTGGGGAGCCACAGAACTAGGTGAACTTAGATTTTTTCCAGGGATATGTCATGATATATCATGATAATTCATGATAATTCATAATAGTTCATAGTAGCTCATGAAAAATCATGATAATTCATAATCGTTCATGATGATTCATGATAATTCATGATAATTCATGATTTTTCATGATTTTTCATCATTCGTCATGATAAGTCATGATACTTCATGATACTTCATGGTACTTCATGAAAATTCATGATAATTCATGATAGTTCATGGTACGTCATCATAATTCATGCTAATTCATGATCGTTCATGATACTTCATGATAATTCATGATAACTCATGGTACTTCATGATATATCTATAGTTAGATGATGTTAGATTGGCTCACAAAGGCACACTGCCATGGGGAGCAGCATCAGCGTTCCCGGGCTCGTGGCTTTCGGCGTCGGTTGAAGATGTTGGATGGGTGAAGATCATCTACGACAAGAACAAATGGTGTAAAGCAACACAACAAAATCAGAACTAAATTCACAATTGGCATTTATATGGATTTATATGTATATTCTATACTGGTTGGATCTGGTTGGTGTACATACCCCCCTGAAACATATGCTCGTCAGTTGGGATGATGAACTTCCCAATATTCAAGAATACAAAATGTTCCAGACCACCAACCAGAGAAAAAGTAGGAATTCCAAACAACAACACCACATTCAGAAAAAAAGGCATTCCAGACAAAATATAATTAGATGATTCGTTTCCTCTCGGCATTGACCTTTGGAGATCATTGGGGCAACAAAAAACGAGGGCGTCTTCCACGTGGCTAACCTTAGCCATAGACATCCCTGGATCCATATACAATATCCTTAGGTACAAATATCGTTGTATATATATATATATCAGAAGTATCTGATAAGAACAATATACTTAGGCAATCTCTAACATTAGATATTGGTACTGGCTGGTACTGGCACAGAATCAACTCCAGCATATTTTGTGAAAAGGCCAGAGTCTGAAAACCTCCATCAACAGGCCAATGGATCCACTACCCAACATGACTGTTTGCGTGTGTTATGTGATGTGGTAATTCAATCTACCCTCTGGTTATTTAACAGTTCGCCATGGTATAGATGGTCCATGTACAGATTGTTTACCCATTACAAATGGGTGGATCTTTCCATGGCTATGTTAAATAAGCAGATGGTAACATCACTTATAATAAAAGAACAACGACAAATCATCTGTGTGTCTGTGTGGTTCTCATCCGAAACCATCTCATACCATCTGGTAAACTAACAAAGCGAACTGGAAAATGGCCAATTAGTTCGTTGATGTCCAAAATGGTGATTTTCCATACCAGGGTACCATCAAAATGGTGATTTTCCATACCAGGGTACCATCAAAATGGTGATTTTCCATACCAGGGTACCATCCATAATTCATCATAATTCATCATGCAATTCATCATAATTCGTCATAATTCGTCATCATTCCATGTGTTTTTCCCATATCAAGTCCGAGGATCGGCTCGTTGGACGGAATCTTCTGAAAGAACCAGCCACTGTTCTGTGCTTCTTCGAGGGAACGGCCGCTGACGGCCAAGATCACCCAGCTTCCAGCCATCACGGCCTTGGTCGGTTCGGTCAATTTTTTAGGGGATCCACAGCGTTTTGTCGGACTTTGTGTGGGTGAAGGTCGTGAAGTTCCAAGATGTCACGTTTTTTTTGGTGTCAATCTTGGCAATCTTGACAGATCAACATGCGTCAATTTTATCTGAAACCACCGGTGAAAACAAAGGCCAAGTGTGCATCGAGTGCATCTAAGAGACGAGGAAGAAACTTGGTAGAACCACACCTGGCCGGTTGAGCGTTCTGTCCAACAACGCTTTCTTTGCTAGCCTAAAATCCCCTTAATATTAAATACTTATAATGTAAGAAACCATGGCCTAGTATAGTATTGGATTCATTCATGGGGACCCGTACGTGCGTATTTCATAAGGGGTGAGATCCATGTTCCGTGTTCTTCAGTGGCAGCTTGCATCGGGTGTCTCATGCCCATTCGATATCAGTACCGTGCACAACACACACATATACACATGTGTGTTTGCTGCTTGGAACATTCATACATACATACATTGATTACATTACATTACATTACCTTACATTACCTTACATTACATTACATTACATAACAGTTAACATTACATAACATTACATAGCATTACATAACATCACATAACATTACATAACGTTACAAAACATTACATAACATTACATAACATTATATACAGAATATTACATTCCATAACATTACATTACATTACATAACATTACATAACATTAGGGGCAAACCCCTCAGTTTGCCCGCGCGGACGCCAACGACATGTCCGAACATCAAAAAACACTCTGTTTTGTGGGACAAAATGCACATGTCCATGATCACGGCTTTCATCTTGCAACGCACAGCTTAGCTACGTACCTGTGCATTGAATTTATATTCATAATACCCTTGTTGGTTTTCCCAATTGAATGTAAAGTTCAACGGGGGTGGGAATTTATATTCCTAATACCCTTGTTGATCTTCCCAATTGAATGTACCGGTAAAGTTTAACGGGGGTGGGAATTTATATTCCTAATACTCATGTTGATCTACCCAGTTGAATGTAGAGTTTAACGGGGGTGGGAATTTATATTCCTAATACCCTTGTTGATCTTCCCAATTCAATGTAAAGTTTAACGGGGGTCGGAATTTGTATTCCTTCAAAATCCCTAAGAAGTTGTGTGGGCGAACTGGGGGGTTTGCGCGTAACACTACATAACATTACAAAACATTACATAACATTACATAACATTACATAACGTTACAAAACATTACATTACATTACATAACATTCCATTCCATTCCATTATATTCCATTACATTACATTACATTACATTACATACACACACATACATACATACATACATACAGACAGACAGACAGACAGACAGACATACATTGCATTGCATTGCATTACATTACACTACATTACATTACAATACATTACATTACATTACATAACATAACATATATATATATAAATACATATGTATGTATATAAAAATACTACTACTAAAACATACACATATAATACATATATATATAATATATATATACATTAAAACACAAAAAAAAATGCTGAAAATTGGCCAAAGACCCACCAGGTCCTTTTTCTTGGCCTCAAAAAACTGCACAATTCCATGATGTTTGGCCATGAACAATGGTGGCTGGGACACCAAAAACACGACTTGCCATTTTTCTGTCGGAAAAACTGCGGTGAAAAAAACCATCGATTAATTGGGGATAGCCTATTTTCAGTCAAACCCATGTGCGAACTCACAAGATATGCAAAAACCATGCATATAGTTTCCCTGTTGGAAATCATCAGGGTGTTTCTTGTGAATATTTGAATGTATATATATAAGTAACCTGAGGGTACTTCATGTTTTTTTCCAAACATAAAATGCCAAACATCTTTGTCAAACAAAAAATACCAAACATCTTTGTCACTTGAGCAGTGTTCAAAACCCTGTGTTGTCCCTTTAGTGCTAATGTTGCTAGAGATTCCCTCGTGGATTGTGATATTCTCATTGTATTGGATAGTATAATCCCATATAATTACTTGGATTTGCTTGAGGCACCCACCCAAAAAATAAACAAATGTCCTAAAGATTCCCCAAGTAGTGCATTTCCAGGTGGCTCGTTCCAAGAAGTACAGCAGCAGCGATTCCAATACGACGGTCACCAGCAGTTGCTGCCAATGTCTCAGCTGGTCTCGGAACGACGCCAAGGTCCAGGACCAGTCGATTCCGGTGCTGGTGCCCAGGCCGTAGAACACAAAATAGATGCCTTGGTTCGGTGTTCGTAAGTGGTTAGTTGAGCCCAAAAACAAATCAATGGGATAACCCATGGATAATCCAGTTAACTACATCTATCTATCTAGCTAGCTAGCTATCTATCCATCTATCTATCTATCTATCCATCGATCGATCTATCTATCTATCTATCTATTTTCCCGAGTGAATCCCAGTTAACTAAATAGTTATCATCCCATTGAACTGTACTCCGGTCCTACAAGTTGGGCGATACCTGGAAAAAGCAGTTCTCAATGGGATAGAAACCCTCTGCCAATGGGAAATCGAACAATGTGAACTCACGGACTTGCTAATGTATCTAATGTTGCTATTCATTTTTTTTTTCGTGGCAAAAAATGATCCGCCACCACGAAATCACTGGGGAAAAGCCGGACAGGATGTTCCCTGACTTTCGCTTCAATTCCTGGGAAATACAAAACGTTGGCTTTCCGATCATGTTCGGATACATTTGCCATCATTTGCCTATGTTTACCTACAAAATAGGTTTGTCGGTTTGTCTGAAAATACGTTACCCCAAAATCGTATGTGTGTGTAGTCTTGCTCTGCCCAAGATTGTATGCTTCGTCATCACACTATCCTCCTTAAAACCAAAATGTATCAAAATGTTGGGTTTGGGAATATACCCCGTCTTTGCACAAACACACGTACCATACAAAAGGTGTATGGCTAAACACCACCTAGATGCCCATGCCACCCAAGCATCCCATCAACACTGGCTTTGGAAGGGACTTGAAGACTCGTGCCATCTTGAAATAGCCTCAGCGTCCACGACGAGATCAGAACCTTCGATCCCAACTCGTGCGCCTTTGTTCAAAATGGCCAAGGGTCAAATGGTATACCTGGTCAGCCAACCAATCAAAAGACTGGATCTGTCAGTTGCTCAACTCCGAACCGTCCCTCACCGAGATCTCTAAAAACCTGCCCAATGGGTATGGTTGAAAGCTTTATGACCCCCAAACAGATCCCAAAAAATATAACACATAACATGTGCTTCATGAAGTTTGTGGGGCAAAATACCACATGCTCCGTAATCCTCATCTATTCACACCCTACTAACATCTGCAAACCATGAACCCTGTTCAGCCAAGGTTTACCAGTATTGATAATAACTAATTATAGTGTGTTCCTGCTGAAATCCAAATTTTAGTCTGTTTAAAGCCAGATGGTCTTTCTTCGTTTGTTCTCAACCTACCTACCCTACATTTTTGTGAGCATGGGGCAACGCAAAGTGGCAACAACTTGGGGGTAAATCTCAATTTTTCCTGCTTAGCCCACCCTCAGTTTCTTCGTTTTTTCAACCCGCCCACCTTCAGCCACCTTTTTCCCCGAAGTCACCATTCAAATGCCAATTGTTTGGGTAATTTAATCAGCCTTCTGCAGACCTTTCCCATCTTGCCAAAAGTTCGTTTTGTCCTTTTTTTTCCTATATCCGAATCTCCATCTCCTCAGTTTCCTGAGTTTCTCCATCTTTCATCAAGTCATATCAAGCCACCACATAACAAGAAGGCCATGGCCGTCAGAAGCGTGGCAGCTGTGTAGAGCGCCAGCGTGGTGGGAATCACCGCCTGGGGCCGCTCGGCTTTGAGGTGATGTGCCGCGGAGCTCGCCATGGCGTGGAGCATCGGGATGTTCTCCACGATGAACAACGAGACCAGGGGCACGTCTGGCCTGGCTGAACGCGCTGGAAGAAACATCTACCACCGACCCTCCAAATAGATCCAAATAGCCCAAGAAAAATGGGTGAAACAGTAGAAGTACATTGAAGTACTGTTGAAAACGATGAGGTAAACCAGGATTTTCATGGCTACGCAGAGTCTAGCTACTTGGAACAAGAACGTTACAATCTATATAATCTCTATAACTTTTGGGAAGAATCAGAGACGGGTTTAGCAAAAAAATGGCAATGTTTTAGGTGAAAAATTGGAGACGGATCTACCGGAAAATTATGATATATAATGGAAATGCAATTCAGCAGTAGATCTCTTTGATTTACAGATGAGACTCAATGTGGTGTTTGACCGCAAATATCAAAGGGTCCAATATTGCGCTTGAACAAACGTGCTGTGGCACTCTTGAATCTAAGAACAAACGGTGCATCTGGAGAATAAATCGAATAAATCCCTTTCATCTTAGGCAAGTTGACAATTGAAATGAAAAGAAGAGACCAAAAGCACTAAATAGCCGCAGAATGATGGAAAAATCAAGAACTTTGGATTTCAAGAGTCTGGACACAGATCATTATTATAACCAACGTTATCGTGTTTTTTCCCTCTTATCGTGTTTTCGAGTGAAAGCTAAAAATGGCTCATGGGGGATCATGGAAGACTAAACGAATAGGCGCGGGGTTTATTTTTACAAACTCCCACGTCACATCACGTTCACATAAAATAACACATCACATCACGTCACGTCACCTCACGTCACGTCACGCCACGTCACGTCACATCACATCATATATATATATATATATGTATATATACAGTTGAATGAACTTACTAACTTTCGTTGGTTTCGCCATGGGTTAAGACCCATTAATATAGCTGGAGCTTATACCATTTACAAGTGGGAATTGAATTCATGCAATGAAGGTAACAAGAATTTCGGAAATCCCACAACTCTTACCATGTTATTGTCGCACGGTTCACCTCATCCCAATACCACTGCACTCATTATGATAGAACTGTCGCACGGTTCACCTCATCCCAATACCACTGCACTCATTATGATAGAATATGCATCGTCACAAATATGCCTGAATAGAAAGCCATTCACATTTTTGAGGATTGACATATTTCATAAATGTTCAAAGTCTATGTCAGTACAAACGTCAGTCATGTCAGTACAATGTCTATCAATGTTTGAGGGAAATATGTCAGGCCTACATAGACTACTCATATGCAAGTCAATATGTCAGGAGCGATTTCAGTATGTCGGAAGTCATTCAGTCAATATGTAGAAATGCTCCAGAATGGACGTCAGTTTGCATCTGTGTATCCCATCCCGCCAAATATTCAACACCTCCAAAATGGTCGCAAATATGCGTAAATCCATGTAAATCCCCTAATCAATCATCGCTTCTGGTGGCTGTTAAATATTAGGGGAAAAGGATTTTAGAACATAATTACTGCTTGGTGGTTTCAACACCTCTGAAAAATATGAAAGTCAGTTGGGATGATTATTCCCAATACATGGAAAAATAAAAAAATGTTCCAAACCACCAAGCAGATTAGAACATCTGTCAAATATTTTTCAGCTGGGGATCACTCTTTGAGTGGAGTTATAGTCCGATCAGGCCACCTTTTAATCCCCTGTGAGTTTGGATCATTGCACTGGAAAAATCAAAACCGTGTTGATTGTTGGATCACATCTGTTTTTAGTTGGTTGAATCATGATTCATATAATATATATATATAATTCATTATTGTATATAGATACATACATGAGCCACCGGTGCAGTCAGATACAGTAAATATAGCACTTGAGACTTCGCGCCATCAGTCACAGTCTAAAAGTAAAAAACAAACATCAACACAAAATAATGACCATATACTATGAAGATTTATGACGATTTCCCTTTTAAAATATAGTGACCATCCGGTAATCTAAGCTAGCTACGGAACTTTTTTAAAGCCATATTTAGCCGTCAAAATGCTTGATTTTCATTGATTTTCCAGATTGCTGTGTTTTTCAATTTCTCCAGATATGATGACATCCAGTGGAGGTTTCCGAAGTCATCAACGAGGCGCTGGAGCACAGCAAAGACCAACTGACTCACAGCCGTTGACATCATTACCTCAGCGACAGCTTCCGGGCCCCGATGAAAGGTTGGGTACGGAAAGAGAAGCTCTGGTAAACTGTTAAAGTTTTTGACACGAACTGGAAAATAGACTCTTTGCATTTTTTTAACAGTTGGAGGATGATGGGCCGAGAAAAAACTATTCTTTATGAGACATGATGCGGAGAAAAGAACTAGAAAGAGCTAGAAAGAGGTAAAAGTAGAGCTAAAAAGAGCCAACAAGTGCTAACACATGAAATGGATTCAGTGTATTATCAGCATTGTTTGTTGTTTTCATGTGTTTTCTACTGACGTTCTCTTCCTGTCTCTTTCAAAAAAGGGCTCGAGAAATTGGGCGACAAATCACGATTGACAGTCCCAAGTTTAATGGTTAACGTTACTTCACTGACTTACTGTAATATCTGGTTCACTGAGGTAAGATGGGTAAATTGTAAGTAATAGGTATATAAATTGAATAAATCGAGAGTGAAACATAACATGCATAAGTTTGCAGAATACAATGACACAATGTAAAACAACAACAAAATCTCGGAAGAATTCTGAATGCTAGATGGTAAATATTCATACGTGGGTTCGAAGATGAGGCAGGAGCAGCAAAAAATCTCCAAAAATATCAAGAAGAAATCGCCATTTATAGTGGATCTTCCCATTGAAAATGGTGGATCTTTCCAAAGTTTTTTGTATGTTTACCAGAGGGTAATTAGGCTTCTGTGGAAATCAAATCGTCGGCTGCTAGGGATTCACTGAGGTGAGACTTGTCACGCTGCAGGCTGCAGAACTGCATCAGAACAGGCAGCGGATTTTTGAGACAGAAAAAACATATACCATCTGGTTATTTAACATAGCCATGGAAAATCACCATGTTTTATAGGTAAACCATCTATAAATGGGCAATTTCCCATGGCTATGTTAAATAACCAGAGGGTAGAAGTAACAGAAGAACGCAGTCAAAAAACATTTAAAAAAATAAAAGAACACCTCATTCGAGAGCATGATCATGCATGATCTATATGGTTGAATTTGAAACGACTCAACTCTGAAGTTGGCAAGCTACGTGCAACTGGCAACAACTGGTTGAGACAGTGAGGACAAGAACCGCCGAAGGATATCAACAAAACATGGGAAAATTCAGAAGTAAATATGGTGCTGCAAACAGCATGTTCGGCCCTTCTTTACAACTGCAGTGTGCCATTTTCAGGCCAAGGAGTGCCAAAACTCTTCGTATTTGTTTCCATCAAAGTGCAATAACTTCGGGCGCATAGTGTCGGGGATCAATGAACTCAATGAACCCTGACCATTCGATTACCCTCTGTGAATGATCATGGGGTTTAGCAAACGCCAGGGTTAACATCTTTATACTCCCTTTTGATGTTTCAATTATCATACTGTAATTTCATCCCCAATATCACCATGTTGTATCCCCCTGCTTACCACATTCTATACCAAATTTTCGCGCGTCCAAGGCTTCCAAGGGGCCATGCAGATCCCCAAATGATCCTGTTGATATCTGGGAAACAGAATGAGGCCCGATGCGAAAGCATCCACGAGACTGCACACCGTCGCCAAGGTCACGGCCAACAGCTGTTGACCCGCAAAGCGCCTGGTTCGCCGCATTTGCGAAAGCGGCTGGTGGAAGGTGCCCCTGGAAAATTCGAAGCTTTAAGGTAGAGCCAATGCCACAACTTCCCATTCTTGGAGGTTTAAACACCCATAGAAATGGTGAGTTCATTGTTGTCAATGGCCATTTAAGGAACCTCAATTTTTGCGGTACCTACCATGTTTTTCAGGCCTAAATTTCAGGGAATATCCCCACAGGATTTTGGCCAGAACATGCCAGAACATGCCAGAACATGGTACGTTTACGCACCTCCACAAGTTGGATCCTGAAGATCTCCCAGTGATATGTAGGTGGTAAAAGAATGTCATAAACATTCATAAACCACCTATAGCCATAGGCCATGGAATAGGTCATAGGCCATGACGTTACATATGTGGGTACCATCCCCAAATATTCCCTAATAAAAAAAAGTTACGATTACCACATTAGGTAACTTATCGAACTAGCCACCACGAGACCCGCACACTGGCTTGACTGGCTGATGGTGATCCCCTGAACCCTTCAGAATGTATAAACCACTGCAGAATTTGTTTTTTTTTATTGTATGGTTTACACATTCCTTTTGTGTTTATGAAGGGTACTATATGGTAATATGTGATCGAAAAGATGTCATATGTTACTGGATAAACGATTCATACACCAATCTGACATGTTGGGCCAAGGACGGTGTTTTCCCCAAGTAGTAGTTCCAGCGACGTTGCAGTGAGGTCGTTATAATTTACCAAATATACAATGTGGTGCCCCGCCCAGTTCTAAGTTGGCTTATAAACCCCATAAACTATAGTTATATTTCCCATAAACCCTAGTTAACCAAATTATAAGTCAACTTAACTATGGGGCACCACCTTGTATCAACTATCATCAACTATCAATAGTGACATTCCCAAGTGCGGCTTCAAAATGACCCGTTTTTTTCCTATGCCCATTCCGAGGGGATAGCTACCAGTTGGACCAGTTTTCCCAGTTAATGTGGGTAAAACAATGCCATGTTTACCATCCCCCAGTCACCACCATAAATTTATAGGTGGTATGTTTACCATTCCCAGTCATGGGTGGTAAAAATGACAGTGTTTTAACCTTTAACCACATTACATGACATGGTGAAGATCTCTGCTACAAAAAGGCAGCCTTTTTGAGTCATCGCCCTGGGAATCACCTCTATATCCCTTGGGAAAACGCAGACACTAAAACTGGTTGGAGGTTGACCTACCCCTCTGAAAAATATGAGTGCGTCTGTTGGGATTATTGTTCCCAAATAAATAATAATGTTCCAAACCACCAACCAGAAAAGTTCTTACAATTCGATCCTCTTTGAGGGAAAACACCAGTCCCATTACATTTTGAAAATCTCTTCTGGTACAAACCAGCACATGTAGAATCAGCTCTGTATCCGTAGGGAAAAACATCAAGCATCGGTGTATCAAGGAAAACTCGCCGACCGCAGTTCGATCCTACATCCAAGTGTCCAAGGGAGCGCTTTCTTCCCATGGTCCAGTGTCAAACTAGAGGGCAAACCTCGCGTTGTGGCAACACTCGTGGCAACCCCCCCATTGGAAATCTGCTGATCAGCAGAGACAACCAACTTCAACAGCTTCACTTTGATCCCAACTCTCAAACTATCTTTTTGTCTTAGGGCATATACAATTGAGACATGTGAGGTAAAAATAACATATTATATATCTAATGGGAAAAACACATAGTAAATCATGCTGGTATCTTTGGGTGCCCCTATTTAATCAGACAAACACATCTATCACCATTTGCCCTCTGGCTGTTCAATGATGCGTGATAATTATTCATCTATATATATTCCTGGGTTTTCATCAATACTTTTCCCCAACCCCCAACCCGACCCTCCGGTCCCAATATGTTGGATCTCTTCATCGATATATAGGATTTCACCACGGGGCCCTTTATACCTCGAGAGGTGGGAGGTGTTTCGTAACTGGTGAAATTATCATTGATTTACCGAACTTAAAGATGGTGATTTTCCAGTTCGCGAACTCTTAGTTTGCCAGAGGGTACCATTTTTGTAGTATGTTAATTGTAATTGGACTGCGGCTTGCGAATACTGAGTTGACATTTCCCCATGGATTTTTCTCGACATGTTTCACTAGAATTGAAACCGTCAGAGGCACTCTTCTCCTCATCCATGTCGTCATCATGCTTCGTGGAACGACGGTTCGACAGCATTGCATGGGGCTGTTCGACGAGTACAGGCAGGCCCGAAGTGAAGATTCAAGGTAGCATTGAAGGTGAAATTCAAAGTCACAGTGACATTAATCTTCAAGTTAACATTAAAGGTTTCATTCAAGTGAACATCCAAGATACTTGAACGCACCCTCTCCTTAGGAATATGTTGTTTTCCTGTTTTCCATTCTTAACGCACTATCCAACTTTTGTTTGCACCATAGTTCGGTCAGAATCTAGCTGCAATGAGGTGGTTTTCTTCATCCACTTGGCATTCTGAAGAATTTGGAATAAATCTCAAAGCTGCTTTGATCATCGTTTCCACTCCGGGTCCTGCAAACTAACCATTAATGGAAGCGCCAAACATCAAGCTTCCGGACGCGCAAATGTGGGGGGATACATCCACCGGCTGGGGATCAACCACTTAAGGGGCCCCAAACGTGGAAAATCCCGGAAATCGAGGTTGATTTCGCTGGGGCCCCATCATCAAACTAATTCTGGTTGGTGGTTGACCTACCCCTCTGAAAAATATGAAAGTCAGTTGGGATGATTATTCCCAATATATATATATGTGGGAAAATACACATGTTCCATAAAATTCATGTTCCAAACCACCAACCAGAATTAGTTTCCAGCTAGCCACGTTTGATGACGGAGGGTAACTCATCCCACTGTTATTCGGGACGGTTGACCCATGTCATCACTGGAGACATGCAAGGTGATCCAGCTGTAATGGTTGGCCATAGGTTCCTACAAAGGGATCCAGGGATCCCGTCCCAACTTTTGAACTATTACAATCCCTGTCTAAAACTAGTCCATGTATGTCCATCTCCATTTCCAAATCTACCATCTTTGTGAAACAGTGATAAATCACATGTGATCATGTGGGGGTTCCAAAAAAATGGAACAATTAAACCATCACAAATAGATCACAGTAGTAGGGGTAACTTGTCTGGAATATACGATTCGCTTTTGATCTATTCAAGCAATTTAATGTCACTGATGGTTTGGGGCCCGGTGATTCTGTGATTCCCTAATGAAAAGGATGTTCGTTGCATCGGACCTCCCCACCAAAAAAAACCAACCAAAGCACCTATCTGGATAAAATATGGTAATTCACTAACTTGAAATAAGGTTTCTTCTTATATATCAACTCAGTTATATAATATTTATGATGTTATATTGATTCATTATGATTCATTATATAATTGTATTAATCTTCCACGAATGGCTTGGAATCAGATGGTGTTTGTTAAAAGGCTGGCCACCAGCTCGCCAAAGTAAAAACCTCGCCTGGTCATGGCGGCGAATCGCGACGTTTCATCGCCCGAGTTATGGTTCTAATTTCATGGACAATCCAAAAATAAAATTGATGTAATAGTATAGTGTTACTATTCTTGTGGTTTTGATATAGTACTATATATGTAATAGTATACCATATATACCATATTCTTGTGGTTACATTACCACCAATTGATGTAAATATACCTTGTAACTATATAATACTATATAATATATCACTATGGCTAACTATATTCATATCTGGTTGGTGGTTACCATCTTGAAAAATATGAGTTCGTCAATGGGAAGGATGACATCCCATATATAATGGAAAATAAATAATGTTCCAAACCACCAACCAGAAATTGATGATTTAGGGGTAAGGAAACCTATGGAAACCTATGGAAACCTATGGAAACCTCTGGAAGCCTCTGGAAGCCTCTGGAAACCTCTAATTTCCCCTGGATGATTTAGGGGTAAGGAAACCTATGGAAACCTCTATTTGGTTCTTCCACGGATTTCTACATGAAAGATACGTGTTCTTCCAATATCCAAAGAATAAATCATAATTATATACAGTAATTGTCATCAATTATATAATCCAATAATATCCAGTAGCCAACATCATTTTGGAAAATGTCCACTGATTTCCATAACATGAAGAGGTACGGTACAGATTATTTCTTGGGTCACGACTGTACTACCCTGGCCGAAAAAAAACAAAAAAAACTGGTCAAGCTGCGGCGGGCCCTTGTCATCAAACATGGGAAAATCTCCTATAAATGGCAGTGTCAACATGGTTTAATGGAAAAAAACAAACTACCCTCTGGTAAACTAACATAGCTATGGAACATCAACATGTTTAATGGGTATTTCAGCTATAAATGGCAATTTTCAACTGCAAACTGTTAGTCATTACCAGAGGGTATACATGGTGGATTTCCAGCTATGTTTGAGTGACACCAGAGGCTAAATTTCAGGGAATATCACCACAAAATATCGTCTTATATGGTACAGTACCACCATTTTAGGATGTTAAAATTCCCATTGAATTATTCTTGTAGCACACAAGATGAATCAAAATCAAGTCGCGGTTTATGCTAGACCAGCTTTCATGATGTGAGCAACGAAACCCGAAATGTCTTTCTTTGAAAAACTTTTTGTTGTACTGGATAGATCTGGATAGTATAACCCGATATACTCAACAGGAGTTTCGCACTTCTCATGTAACTATGCAACTTCACCAAGTTCAAAATAGCATAAAATATCCATGAACTACAGGCCAGGCGCTTCAAGCAGGCCCAGACTCCCGGGCTACATCCATTGCGGCCTTTTTTTCTCGCCCGCTGCACGGGTCATTTCTAGCCGCTTCTAGCCTTTTGCTTTTGGTCGGTGGATCGGCGGATTGTATAAAAATCAGTCACACGCAAATGTGGTTGCCATCCAAAAAAATGTTGTTGTTGTTGTTGTGGTTCTGGTTCTGGTTCTGGTTCCAGTTCTGGTTCTGTTGGGTTCTTCTCCTGTTTGTTTGAATACTTCAACGAACCATCACTCCAGACTCCGCTTAGAAGCGCCTCAGACCCCGATCCATCGACACCATCTGTGGCATCACCGTCCGGTGCACAAGCCTTCTTTTGCCTTTGCATACCTTGGCAGTCCGGGTAATGAACCTAGTAGTACTTTTACAACATCATGTCCAACCAGAAATTGTTGGGGACAAGAAGTTCTAACCATTCTTGCGATTGGGAATTTAAGCCGTGCAAGGACTAATCAAGTTTTCTGTTGGACATGGGGGAGCAATAGGGAGCAAGCGAAGGTAGAGTTCCAAAGTGGACCTTGCAACAATCTCCGAAAAATGTGAGAAGCCTCTGCAACTACTGCTATTGATGGGTTGTTCTTTTTTTTTTGGATGTAGAACTGTTCGTTAAACCATGATAAACTGATAAACTGTGTCAATGGCTCTCGCAAAAACTGGTGGCAAGGCCAGCACTAAGCCGACACATTTTTGGCTAAGCCACCCATTCCAAAAATCCCGAGTCTTGCGCTCGTGAAATCCACTAATATCTGCAAGGTCAAATCACCATTGTTTATCCTGAAAAATCATGTCATTTTTCTTTAAATTGTCATTGTTTAAATCACCTGAGTTTTCCATCCAGTTTTCACAACGGTGTTTCATCCACTTTTCACTGGTTTTTCATCCACACATTCACTCGTTCCGAATGGTGAAATCGCGGGCTGGTGAGTCCTTGCTGAGTTTCCAGACCCTTGGAAAAGGATCACATCATGACCTTCAGCGTCCTGGGTATGCCTGGCTGCCGCGGGGGCTCAACATATTTGGGGAAACATATGTGGGAAAAAAGTTGTCAAATTCTCAAGTTACATGGTGATATGAATGGGATATTGATACATGTTATAAACTATATGATTTTTTTTGGTCGTCTATATTCAATTTTTAAGGATTCTACACTTCCAATTGGCTTATATGTGTATATATATATACATATATCTGGTTGGTGGTTGACCTACCCTCTGAAAAATATGCTCGTCAGTTGGGATGATTCTTCCCAATATATGGAAAGTCATAAAATTCGTGTTCCAAACCACCAAGCAGTGTATATTATGGCCAGAAGATATCTATCACTCTTTCTAGTAGATGTTGTTTCACTTTTCTTCCCGATGTTTCCACATGTTTCCAAGAAAACCCCCTGGTTATATATGTATATTATATTGATAGCGGAATTTACCAACAAAACCATGATGAATTCACCAAGAGACCCTGATCTCCAAGCAAAAAGATGGGAATGCAAGGGGCCGAGATACGGTTGGGTTTCAAGGGATATTAGGGATATTTTATGGACCTTCTATGGGATTCTGGTGACCATAATGTTTGTGGGTATTTATGGATCTTCTATGGATATTCTATGGATGTTTGTGGTGGATATCTTTGCAGGTGGGATTAAAAACAACTTATAACTGGAACCTCCTGTGGCTTTGAAAGTGAAGATAAGTCAAAGATATTCAACACCACAAACCTTCCCGAAGAAACACACTCGGTCATGCTTCACAAAGTCATGTATAATAGTAAGATCTGATTGGGTTTCAATCAGTTTCAATCATCATGGGACATCAAAGCAAAAGGCCCAGGGGTGCGGAAAAAAATTGCCATCCCTGATCTGCCGCAAGATGATTTATCTCATAGCCTTACAAGCCTACTAGGATCCAGGATCAGGAACTAAAACCAATCTGGATCATATGCTCCACCAGTCTAGGGACTATTTGGGCGTTTCTAAAGTCATGTGGGATCCCCAGTCGTCACCATGATACCATGATTGTTTCAATACTGAGTCATGGTCATTCCTGACTTTGATGATTTGGAGGTGCCCGCTCCTAACTTAGGAAACATCCATTTCCCCTAAAGCCTTGAGGTGCCCTCTCCTAACTTAGGAAACATCCATTTCCCCTAAAGCCTTGAGGTGCCCTCTCCTAACTTAGGAAAATCCATTTCCCCTAAAGCCTTGAGGTGCCCTCTCCTAACTTAGGAAACATCCATTTCCCCTAAAGCCTTGAGGTGCCCTCTCCTAACTTAGGAAACATCCATTTCCCCTAAAGCCTTGAGGTGCCCTCTCCTAACTTAGGAAACATCCATTTCCCCTAAAGAGGTGCCCATCCATTTCCCATCCATCTGGTGACCCCTAGGTTCCCATTTCCCCCCCTCTCCTAACTTAGGAAACATCCATTTCCCCTAAAGCCTTGAGGTGCCCTCTCCTAACTTAGGAAACATCCATTTCCCCTAAAGCCTTGAGGTGCCCTCTCCTAACTTAGGAAACATCCATTTCCCCTAAAGCCTTGAGGTGCCCTCTCCTAACTTAGGAAACATCCATTTCCCCTAAAGCCTTGAGGTGCCCTCTCCTAACTTAGGAAACATCCATTTCCCCTAAAGCCTTGAGGTGCCCTCTCCTAACTTAGGAAACATCCATTTCCCCTAAAGCCTTCCATCAGGTCACTGTCAGGTCAGGTTTTGATCGCTGGAAAACAGTGGCAGCTGTGCAGCTGTGCCAACTAGATCAACCATGATCAGCCGACCAGGACTGTGGTTGTTACTTCTAGACTTTGGTCATAAACGGATGAGGAAAAAATATCTGAAGATCTCATAAAGTCAACATACATGATCACTAAACATCATTAAACAATCCCCGTTGTTTGGGGGGACCGGAGACGAACTTTTTTTTGAACCTATCCCAATGCAAATGGTTTCCAGGTTCCCGTTTCCAGCCTGGGTTTTGAGGATAAGAACTCAGCCTCTTTCCGATTGCTACTGTTCTCCTGGAGCCACGAACACTTGGAGTTGTTTCAGCATCGAATATGAAGCTTGAACCTGATTGATTGAGCAAACAGTTTGACTGTTTGTTTCTGACAACAAAATCTCCCCACCCATTGCACTAGACTGGTTGGAAATTAGGTATCCCCTGAACTATGGCTCAGTTCCTGAAAACCCT
Organism: Cladocopium goreaui; assembly: GCA_947184155.2. Lineage (NCBI taxonomy): Eukaryota > Dinophyceae > Suessiales > Symbiodiniaceae > Cladocopium > Cladocopium goreaui. The sequence continues at coordinate 1,404 of CAMXCT020000116.1, read as the reverse complement.
ACGAACCAGCATGTGTATCACCCTGTATCCCATGTTTGATGGTTCAACCGTCTATAGATGATGAGTATGTTCTACTTACCATCAACTAAACATCATCATTAATCTGCTGTGTAATTGTCATGATTGTGTGCAATTGATTACCGTCATGAACCAACCATCTATATATATATATATATACACAATCTAAGTTTAGAGTCAGTTGATAATCTACTTTATTATCATGTCTGTAACATCTCATACACGTATAAAGTCCATATGAGAATTGTGCACCATGCAAGTATACACTGGTAGGACAAAAGTTGCGCTTGTTGAGCTTCCCACAGTGAACATGGTTGGTTTCTTCTTCTGCACACCCTTTCCCCGTAGAATCCTAGCATGGAGCTTTGTCGTACCCCGGTCGCATTCCCACCCTCCAAAAGCTTTAAAATCTTATATATTTAAAAGAGGGCGATAATTGACCGTATCACACCTGCCACACAAAACGGACTTGAAAATGTGATCCGCGGTTGACCGAAATGGATGTTTTGTAAAGCTTTCAAGAAGCATAAACTTTGTTCCTCCTGAAGGGTACAAAAAGCTTATTGAGTGGGGATTGCCAAGTCATTTGCTGATTTTTGCACCTGCTTCAGCTTGGTCATTACTCCACATAACATGCCTGTCTCCATCCTCTTTGTCTGCACTGCTACACATGTGCCGTGACGCACTGGTAGGACAAAAGTTGCGCTTGTTGAGCTTCCCACAGTGAACATGGTTGGTTTCTTCTTCTGCACACCCTTTCCCCGTAGAATCCTAGCATGGAGCTTTGTCGTACCCCGGTCGCATTCCCACCCTCCAAAAGTTTTAAAATCTTATATATTTAAAAGAGGGTGATAATTGACCGTCCCACACCTGCCACACAAAACGGACTTGAAAATGTGATCCGCGGTTGACCGAAATGGATGTTTTGTAAACTTTTGAAGAAGCATATACTTTGTTCCTCCTGAAGGGTACAACAAGCTTATTTAGTGGGAATTGCCAAGTCATTTGCTGATTTTTGCACCTGCTTCAGCTTGGTCATTACTCCACATAACATGTCGGTCTCCATCCTCTTTGTCTGCACTGCTACACATGTGCCGTGACGCACTGGTAGGACAAAAGTTGCGCTTGTTGAGCTTCCCACAGTGAACATGGTTGGTTTCTTCTTCTGCACACCCTTTCCCCGTAGAATCCTAGCATGGAGCTTTCTCGTACCCCGGTCGCATTCCCACCCTCCAAAAGCTTTAAAATCTTATATATTTAAAAGAGGGTGATAATTGACCGTCCCACACCTGCCACACAAAACGGACTTGAAAATGTGATCCGCGGTTGACCGAAATGGATGTTTTGTAAAGCTTTCAAGAAGCATAAACTTTGTTCCTCCTGAAG